>CM055895.1:70643805-71243805 GCA_029582155.1 Panopea generosa | reverse complement strand
ATTTAAGACCCCCTAGACGAATCCTCAATACGATAAAGCAATATTATCATTTTTATGATTTAAGTATCTAAAGCTCTGTGTGAGGTGTAAGGGGGATAATTCAAATAGGCACATATCACTACAAGATAAAGTTGCCTACCTTTGTAAAGAAAAAAGTATTTACATGGGGATTAAAAATATTTTCTCAGTCATTTTAAACATATTGGTATGTCACAAGTCATGTATTGTGACTATTTTAATTGTAACTTACTGAACTTGACCTATAAACATATCTGAATAGTAACAACCTGAACACGAAAATCTTCACTATAAACAATGGCGAACATTGGGAAAAACCTGAAGAAATCAGTGATCTGAAGTGTCAAAGGCCGCGGAGAACACTTGGTAACTGTGGTCCCATCTTATCATAAAGTACATGAGCAATAAAAACAAAATCTTCACTTCACCAGACTATCAAAAAGAAAAAAAAAAGCAAGATAAACCTTGTTAACTTACTTATCAGGATTCTTGCACATGACTTGGTAACCAAGATGTTATCGGCCTACTTGCATACACTCATCTCACTATCATACCTATTATGTAGTACTTTCCTAAGTCAGGGGTCATTGTCAGTTCTTACAAATATGACCTTCTTTGTGATAACTCTGAGCTGGATGTACTCATTAATTATACCATTTACAAACAATGTACACCCCAGTTTAGATTGTGTGTAAAACACTTCACAATCTCACCATGGTCTATAATTGTTTGTCTGTAGAAACTTTGTTCTTATTAACACCCCTTCTGCATTATAAAACAAGTATCAGAAGGAAGATTGATTGATTGAATATTTAAATTCATTTTTATGCCATCGAGGGCTAACAGACGATCAGAAGGAAGAAAAACAAGGGATGAAGAATGCATTATTAAAATGCAGAAATTTGGACAATACGCGGAACGTGCAAATATTTTTTGCTTAAAAAATGTGGTTTAACGTCTATTTAAACACATTACAGATTATAAATTATTTTGGATAAATATGACATTCAAATTTATGTGTGTGGGGGGGGGGGGGGGGGGGGGGTGTAAGACCTTAGATTCAATCTGAGTAGAATCATTTTTATTCGGAAAGTAAATGACAAACTATCTCACATAAAAGTTTCAGATCCATTGGTACTTGAACCATGACCAGTGAGAGGTACAGGGAACGGTTATTGAATTGCTAATTGTGATCGTTGATTTGTATGCATATACTGGTTTTACTGCATGTCTGTTTCATTATATTCAATAAACTACTGTATTTCCCTGTATAAAGGTCCCTACAAATTTTGGTTAAAAAAAACCCCAATCTTTTTGAAGTGTTACCAGTGTAATGTGTATTTGTTTGTGAAACAATTATCAAACACAATATTGTTTGTAAAACTATTAACCCCCACTCCCACAAATAAACGCCCCATTTTAAAAAATGCATCACCCCATTTATTCAGGGGAATACAGTAGTTAAAAATTTCCCAAGTATATTATAATGACTAATATTCTCCTTACATGTGAAATACAAACATGCATGGCTAGAAAGTACAAGAGAGAACTAGCGGTAATTTATATAAAGATAAATGTCTATATATGGCACAAATAAGAGCACAGGGAGGTCTTAAATCTTTATGTGAGAATTTAGTTTGCCAGTTATTTACAGAATGATGGTGCTTCTGTTCAGATTCATTTTGTTTAATGTGGTTAAGGTAGTCATGATAGTTATATAAGGGTAGTCACGATAGTTATATAAGGTATATCTAATTTTGTTTAATGGGGTTAGTGTGGTAACGATAGTTATATAAGGTATATCTAATTTTGTTTAATGGGGTTAGGGGGGTAATGATAGTTATATAAGGCATATCTTATTTTCTTTAATGGGGTTAGGGTGGTAATGATAGTTATATAAGGCATATCTAATTTTGTTTAATGGGGTTAGGGTGGTAACGATAGTTATATAAGAAATATATAATTTTGTTTAATGGGGTTAGTGTGGGTTAGGGTGGTAATGATAGTTATATAAGGCATATCTAATTTTGTTTAATGGGGTTAGAGTGGTAACGATAGTTATATAAGGCATATCTAATTTTGTTTAATGGGGTTAGGGTGGTAACGATAGTTATATAAGAAATATATAATTTTGTTTAATGGGGTTAGTGTGGGTTAGGGTGGTAATGATAGTTATATAAGGCATATCTAATTTTGTTTAATGGGGTTAGAGTGGTAACGATAGTTATATAAGGCATATCTAATTTTGTTTAATTGGGTTAGGGTGGTAACGATAGTTATATAAGGCATATCTCATTCTGTTCAATGGGGTTAGGGTAGATTAGGGTGGTAATGATAGTTATATAAGGCATATATTTTTGTTTAATGGGGTTAGGGTGGGTTAGGGTTGTAATGATAGTTATATAAGGCATATCTAATTTTGTTTAATGGGGTTAGGGTGGTAACGATAGTTATATAAGGCATATCTAATTTCGTTTAATGGGGTTAGGGTGGTAACGATAGTTATAAAAGGCAAATCTAATTTTGTTTAATGGGGTTAGGGTGGTAACGATAGTTATAAAAGGCAAATCTAATTTTGTTTAATGGGGTTAGGGTGGTAACGATAGTTATATAAGGCATATCTAATTTCGTTTAATGGGGTTAGGGTGGTAACGATAGTTATATAAGGCATATATAATTTCGTTTAATGGGGTTAGGGTGGTAACGATAGTTATATAAGGCATATCTTATTTTGTTTAATGGGGTTAGGGTGGTAACGATAGTTATATAAGGCATATCTAATTTCGTTTAATGGGGTTAGGGTGGTTACGATAGTTATATAAGGCATATATAATTTCGTTTAATGGGGTTAGGGTGGTAACGATAGTTATATAAGGCATATCTTATTTTGTTTAATGGGGTTAGGGTGGTAACGATAGTTATATAAGGCATATCTAATTTCGTTTAATGGGGTTAGGGTGGTAACGATAGTTATATAAGGCATATCTAATTTCGTTTAATGGGGTTAGGGTGGTAACGATAGTTATATAAGGCATATCTAATTTTGTTTAATGGGGTTAGGGTGGTAATGATAGTTATATAAGGCATATCTTATTTTGTTTAATGGGGTTAGGGTGGTTACGATAGTTATATAAGGCATATATAATTTTGTTTAATGGGGTTAGGGTGGTAACGATAGTTATATAAGGCATATCTTATTTTGTTTAATGGGGTTAGGGTGGTAACGATAGTTATATAAGGCATATCTAATTTCGTTTAATGGGGTTAGGGTGGTAACGATAGTTATATAAGGCATATCTAATTTCGTTTAATGGGGTTAGGGTGGTAACGATAGTTATATAAGGCATATATAATTTTGTTTAATGGGGTTAGGGTGGTAACGATAGTTATATAAGGCATATCTAATTTCGTTTAATGGGGTTAGGGTGGTAACGATAGTTATATAAGGCATATCTAATTTCGTTTAATGGGGTAAGGGTGGTTACGATAGTTATATAAGGCATATCTAATTTCGTTTAATGGGGTTAGGGTGGTAACGATAGTTATATAAGGCATATCTAATTTCGTTTAATGGGGTTAGGGTGGGTTAGGGTGGTAACGATAGTTATAAAAGGCATATCTTATTTTGTTTAATGGGGTTAGGATGGTAACGATAGTTATATAAGGCATATCTAATTTCGTTTAATGGGGTTAGGGTGGTAACGATAGTTATATAAGGCATATCTAATTTCGTTTAATGGGGTTAGGGTGGTAATGATAGTTATATAAGGCATATATAATTTTGTTTAATGGGGTTAGGGTGGTAACGATAGTTATATAAGGCATATCTAATTTCGTTTAATGGGGTTAGGGTGGTAACGATAGTTATATAAGGCATATCTAATTTCGTTTAATGGGGTTAGGGTGGTTACGATAGTTATATAAGGCATATCTAATTTTGTTTAATGGGGTTAGGGTGGTAACGATAGTTATATAAGGCATATCTTATTTTGTTTAATGGGGTTAGGGTGGTTACGATAGTTATATAAGGCATATATAATTTTGTTTAATGGGGTTAGGGTGGTAACGATAGTTATATAAGGCATATCTTATTTTGTTTAATGGGGTTAGGGTGGTAACGATAGTTATATAAGGCATATATAATTTTGTTTAATGGGGTTAGGGTGGTAACGATAGTTATATAAGGCGTATCTAATTTTGTTGATTGAGAAAGACCTCAGAATGAATCTGAGTAGACACTACTGTCCTTCCACAAGTGATTGACAAACTTTTTTTTTACCAAAATGGACTCAAACTCAAGAAGACCTTAACTTGTCATTAAACAACAACACCTTATATCACTAGGCCATGGAGGACACTACTTTCCAAGATCCTGATATCTCCCGAATCAGGTCTATTAACCACCAATGGAAAAAGCAGGGAATTCTATGCCTGTTAGCTATTGAACGCTTACTAAATTTTGACGTCATTCAAACTTTCCCTGAAGCAACTGACCAATAAGCGTGCTCATAACAATTGCTACTGAACGGACCCAATCGGGAGAGAGCTGGGTTCGTTCTACAGACTATACCCAGATTCAAGTTCAATAGTTTGACTTTTTTCTCCACCAATAAAACTGGCTGTCAAATATTATTATGCAATGCCTGTTATTTCTTTTTTAAAAAATTCTGATGATAATACAGATCTAAGCATTTTTATACACTAATACCATTATCTTTTCTTATTTAATCTTTTCTTGGAGAATGAACTTATAAATTGTAATAAATGTGTCATTTTGCAGAACATCCCTTCCTGTCGTTTATCTTCCAATCTATAATTTGGTTATAAATAGTCACTTATCTCTTGTAAAAATTGTTTGCATTGCAAATTTTTTCTTCAGGGAGTCATAAATCAACTTTTTCTGCATAGTGATCTTCAGCTATAACTGATCTTGCGCCCAGGTGCCGCAAAAAATCCATTCATTTGCTTGTTTCATAACCCCTGACTGGTAAATTGACATTAGCATCATTTTTTTGCCATGGGGATCTACATCAGACCCATTTAACCACTTTTTCCTGGGATCCTGGATGGTTAGCATGTATGAGCACACTAATCTCCCCAAGTAACTGACAACTTTCCGATTTGAACCAGTGGTGAGAAACAAATGAAAATGATTATGTCATATATCAGTCATCAAGGAGACTGTGGCCAGGTGAGGCTTCAAATTCATGACCCCTGGATTGGTAATCAGACACGCTACTGACTGACCTAACCAGGCCCAACTATATGCAAAATGTAAAAATAAACTGTACAGAATATGTCTATATAATTATGTGATAATGTTCATGCACATGCCATAGTAATTTATATCTGAGAGATCACCCTTCTTGCTTAACAGAATTTGTAATATTTTCTATGTTAATAAATAACTACAATACATCTTTGTATTTCTATAATAATAATAATGAAGAGGAATGAATTTGATTTATTTTTTTTTGAAGAAATATTTTTATCAACTTTTAGCATAATTATCATTGACAAAAATGGCAACTAGATCATGATGATGTCATTTTGAGCTGCTTTCAGGAATAGAGACTTTAATATCATAATAACCACTGAATACGACACCCATCCAGTCTTGATTACCATCCCCTAGCTCACTAACCAAGCCCACTATGGATTTTATAAAGAATCCGAACTTGTTAATGACATTATTCAACATTTACTGGTATAATTGCCATCGAAACATGTTGTGTGATTGTGTTGTCATGAATATTATTCATGAAATGATTAAACAACATAGGAAAAACAACATAGGAAAAACAACATAGGAAAAACGATGTGTGAGTTACTTCAAAACTTTGGACAGCAACTTCTGCAGGAAATCTAGTAAAAATTGCATGTGGCTAACTACTAAACTTTGTGGACATGCATGTAGCCAACTATTAAACTTTGTGGACATGCATGTAGCCAACTACTAAACTTTGTGGACATGCATGTAGCCAACTACTAAACTTTGTGGACATGCATGTAGCCAACTATTAAACATTGTGGACATGCATGTAGCCAACTATTAAACATTGTGGACATGCACGTAGCCAACTATTAAACTTTGTGGACATGCATGTGGCTAGCTTTTAAACATTGTGGACATGCACGTAGCCAACTACTTAACATTGTGGACATGATTGTGGCTAGCTTTTAAACATTGTGGACATGCACGTAGCCAACTACTTAACATTGTGGACATGATTGTGGCTAGCTTTTAAACATTGTGGACATGCATGTAGCCAACTAATAAACATTGTGGACATGATTGTGACTAACTTTTAAACATTGTAGACATGCATGTAGCCAACTAATAAACATTGTGGACATGATTGTGACTAACTTTTAAACATTGTAGACATGCATGTAGCCAACTAATAAACATTGTGGACATGCATGTAGCCAACTGTTAAACTTTGTGGACACTCATGTGGCTAACTACTAAACACTGTGGACATGATTGTGGTTAGCTTTTAAACATTGTGGACATGCATGAAGCCAACTAATAAACATTGTGGACATGCATGTGGCTAACTATTAAACATTGTGGACATGATTGTGGCTAGCTTTTAAACAAATGGGTTTCAAACCAATCAAATTTGTATTTTAAATCTTCAATACAGAATTTATTTTTCAGCATATTTTTACAAATCATAGACAGAAATCATTCCTTGTAACAATGGGGAGAATTAAGTACTTCAATCATAAAATACATAATTGTTTCAAACTACAATTTCCTTAAATACCAGTGTTTCAAAAACTCCAATCCTGTTAAAAACGTAATAAGGGGCTAACTATTCATTACTTAAGAGAGGTAATCCTGTTTCTTTTTCTCTCCCCTGCGGTGCTTCTAGATGACCTAAGCTATAGCCTCATTCTCAAAACAAACCTGTTTTTATGTCATATTATACAGCGATAAGAGAAAATTGAAAAATGGTGCCAGTATTATCAATTCTTAAGTAAACATCAGACATTGATAGTTCTAAATTGCTTTTATCTCATAAGGTTTGGCATCAACAGGAAAAGGTGTGTACCTTTTCTAAAGATTTTGCCAAAATATGACATAAACAAATAATGTTAAAGGGACATATGCATAATAATGCTCTATAAGCTTTAATGTTTCAATATGTTAAAAAATTAACAATTGATAATTAGATGTGCAATACTGTTATATAGAAACATCATTTAGATGTGTGGTGGTGATCTGTTGTTGTATAGTGTTAAGCGTCGCTTTCAGCCATTTCGTCATTTTGCGATGGTGTCTACTTAAGATAGTATTCTGAACGCTGTCGCACTGAAGTAATAGTAACATATTTTAGCTTTTCTGCAAACTGATATGTATGAAATACCTTGACAAGATCTCCTTCCTTAAAGGTGAGCGAGCTGGGATCGTAAATGTTACAATGGTCCTTCACAGCTTTCCCCTGCACACTAAAACTGGCTTCTGAAATATAACAAACACAATATATGTCAACAGGTGCAACAGGATACCAGCAAATTGTTATTATATTCTACACATAAAACAGTTCCGTACATTTTAAGCAGCAGGACTGTGAACTGCCTTCAATGGACCTGACGTGAGAATGAATATCACTCCACCCCCATTGTCAGTGACGTGGCATTGTTTGTCCAAGTAAATACAATGTTTTACTTACTTAAACATTGTTAGCTTGTCTAAGGAAAACGGTGGTGTATCAATCAATATCTATCGCTAATTGGATTATTGCCTTGTTTGATTGACAGCCTGTGTCAGGTAAATTAGTTAGGTCACAACATATACTGAATGGAACAGCTAACCGCCACTTTTGTATTTCCAATATCTTTGTTAAACTTTTGAGTAGCGCTATTAAGAGTTTGTAAACAACATAAGCAGTCAAGTATTATTTATTTTACATAGCTAAATGTTCTTTCTTATTCAAGTCCAAATTTCAAAGAAATTGCTTTGAAAATTTCTTAGAAAATACATAAAATGTCAGGTACATAAAATGCCAGGTGGCAGGTTAGCTGTTCCGTTCAGCATATAATGGTTACCTAGAAATTAGTAGGTGTTGCCATAGTGAAATATGACCAAAAAAACATTCAACATTAATCTCAGTGTTCTTTTTAAGTAAAACCCACAAAAGAAAAATTACTGTAAACTGCTGTGTTCTTTAATTGTACAATCTGCAATTTATTTGGTACCCTGTTCACATTTTTTTTTATACCATTTCAACATTCAATGTGCCTTTTCACTCAAATATTGAATCATAACACCATAACAAACCCAAACTTACACCTTCATTCCCTCTAACTGCAAACTCTTTTAATATAAGAACCAACCATAATGGATGCCCCCCCCCCCCCCCCCCCCCCCCCCCCCCTCAACTTGTTTTTGAACAAAATTCAATTTGATTAACTTTGACTACAACCACAGCAGTAATAATATCCATGACTGTAAATATTTCCCAGAATGCCATCCCGTCTTCTGCAATGTCACCTGAGTATTGATTGAGTCATGGCAGAGAGACTACATAAATACAAGTATAAATCCAGTTTGATCTTGATGTAGGCAAATGGTCACAAAAAGACATGTATAAACATATCCATTTTAAAAACAGAGACATAGTTTACAAATCAACACTGACGGTTTAATCATGAGGAATTCCCGCAAGATTCTGGTCTGAAAAAAGATGTTTTTCTATAAAAGTGATAAAAACAGTTTTACACTGAAGAAAGTTTTAGATACAACGATATGTCTCAGAATCACAGAAATGTGTCTGATATTCACTGCAGGTTATAGTTCCATAACAATGATACATCATGTCTGCTTTGATGTGCTTTGAAATTTACGGAAAAAAATAGTGTGAAGACTCTTTTGGTCAAACTAGTATAATAATGAAGTTTAACATACCTCAAATATCAGATCATTTTTGTGCAATCAATCATAAATGTTCAAAATTTGTTGTTTTAAGCCCGCGTTTAAATTAACCCCATCATAATGATTAGATGTAAAGGTAACACAAATTGTATTTTATTCTGTATAAAAGTTATAATTTACTCACAGGAAATAAAAGACTTCATAGTACAAGACTTTTTTGTGAACAGACTATTCATAATTTACACGAAATGTCAAAAAATCACATGGGAACATCGCAAGTTACCTTAAATCAGACAAACACAACGTGAAAATCTCTAAGCAAATTTTAAATATTTTGAATCTTACAACATGGGTTTAATGAGATCCACAAAGTGTAATGACATCACAGTTTATATCCAAACAAATCCCTTTATCCAATCTATTTACATACCCCTAATCTACTCATTTCCAAGTTTATCTTTTTAATATCGAAACTTAAGTATCCATATATAGAAAGACTACCGGTATTCAGTACAATTCGAATGCCACTTTAGTCCCATACTCTCACAATACAGCTATATATAATAATAAACACGGGCATGTTTGATATTTACTTTGATACCAAACATTTTTACTGTCCTTAAACAACCCTGCCGAACATTGCAACGCCTGTAATAACATGATTATATACTTACCAAGTTGACAATTTATAAATTATTGCACAGATTTTAAGCTAAGAATAGATTTGAACTGTATGGGGATAACTGCACAGTACTAAATATTCCACCGCAATCACTCTCTTGCTGCTAAAAACTGGGACATTTACACTAAACTGGGATGGAAATATTGAACTAAGATTATAATCTAACTTTCTGATAATGTTTCACAAGGTTACATTGACCTCATTTGCACCAAACATTATATCTTGGTATAAAAAAGTGGTACATTACAAATTTATATTCAACATGAATTTAATATCATCATTATCAAATACACCTCTAAATCTCAAAATTGGCACCTCCCGCATGCAAGACCAACTAGCTCTGACGCTCTACATCAATTGTTCTTTGTAATAGGCAACTTACTTAAGCAAAACATTCTTACTGTAAAATATAATAATGTAATTGTACATTAGGTGATTATAAGTTAGTTGCTAGATCAGCCAAATATTTCTTAAAAACTGTGAGGGCGGGAGGATTTTATTTTTTATTTCCATTTTTAAAATTTTTGATGTTTTTTAAATTAAAAAAAAAAAAATTATGAAAATAAAAAGGGTTGGGGCAGCATTAAATTTGGGGTAGAGCGAAGATGATAATCTAGCAATTAATTTAATATGGCCTTATCTCACCAACATTTAGGATACCTTGGTGTCTTCCCCCATGACTGTAATGTGCGTTTCCTATTTTTACCACAAAATGTTTTCATAGATTACAATGACAGACAAATGACTCATTTTTATCCTAGTTTCAGAGCAGAGCACCCAATATCATGGTGTTAATGCAATTATCACTTGTTACATTGATTCTTTCATTATTTCCAAATGAATTTCTAACGCGTTTTCCACCTGGTGTATGCGAAATATTGCATGTTTGATAATACAGAACTGTATCAGTGAATAAGATATCAGCTTATATAAACTGAATGGAAATTAAGCCACCAATCAGCAAGTGAGTGGCAAACTTTCTCACATACAGTTTTTGGACTGAACTGGGCTCAAACATCAGTGATGAGAGGTATTAGTTACCTTAGGACAGACCTAAGGTGACACGACCATCAGGCAGATCCCTTAGTAAAAGTCACATTTCTTTACAAATGACAAGCTTGAAGGCCAGGTAAGGCCATCCTTAAACAAATATTTGTTTGCTGTGCTCTGACCAAGTATTTTTCATGTGGGTAGGTAGGTAGCTAATTTTTTGTTTTGCCAGATATTGATTTCCCATAGTCATTTTAAAAATAAATGGGCAAAAATCATGAAAAAATAAATTGATTGCTTTGAAAGGCAATAAAAAGTTTGGGTACTGCTATTTTGAGTGAGTAGGTAGGAGCACGGCAAACAATATATATTTTTTAACGACAGCCTAAGAAGTATGAAATATTTAGACTCTCACGTTATATGTATAGTTATATTATACTGATGGGATAAAACTCACCACTCATGCAAAGATTGAAATTGGAGGCAAACACCAAAACTAAATGCAAAAGTTTAACCTAGGTGTCTGCAGATGAAGAATTAGGTCCAAAAGGGCCATAACTCTGCCAAAATGCAACCCCGAGTTATAGTTCTTGTCTCTGTGTGTTCCATTGATGATGGTGAACACACATGCGAAGTTTCATTCATATCCAATGAGTGGTTACATAGATATCTTAAACTTAAACACCAAAGTTTAACCTGGGTGTCTACAGATGACGACGCTGATGACGACGCTGATGACCACGACTCCAGGGTCATGGCAATAGCTCTCCTGGGACTTTGTCCCCCCCCCCCCCCCCCCCGAGCTAATAAAAGGAATAGTCTCTTTTGTTCTAAACATCTATACATAAATATATTTCACTGATACAATCCCCTGGTACAAATATGCAAGACTGTTGTACTTCAAATAGTATGCAATCAATCTTAATTTTCATTACTGGGTATAAACTAATATATAGTACTATTTGCTATATTCGTCTAAATATCCTCATGCTGTAAGTGCACCATAAGCATAGAAAAGACACTCAAAGACATCCATGGTGCCTTTCATCTTTAATGGGACAATAATCATACAAAAACACCAAATAGAGACGAAGATCAGGAGAAATGAAGTATCTCGGGAGATCAACCACAGAGAAATTCATGTTTTTTGTTGTTTGTAACAATGTAAAATACAATATTGGCCATAATCCAAACAAGTGTTTGAATGCCTGTGTTTGTCACATTCTTATGTTGCCATTCAACAGTAGTCGAACATACATCCAATATAACACGCTTACTTAGGCTTTCCTTTAAAGGAACACACAGCAATTTTTGGTTAGTTTATTTGATTATTTAGCATTATGTGTATGCTATTAAGGGCTAACAGATGATCAGATAACTCAACCATTCTTTCCTGGGATCCTGGAAGGTTAACCAGAACTCAAACACACCATCTTCGAAGGTAACTTAAAACTTTCCCACTTTGACAATGGTCACAATCCCTGGATTGATAGTCAGATGGACAACTGGTTGAGCTAATTACCTGGATAGGTATTGCAATTTTAATACATTTTTACTTAACACTATTAAATATTCTTGTAAATTATATGATTTATGACATAGTGAAAATACCCGTAAATCTTAGTTTACTAAATGTTCTTATTCGCACATTATTATGGGTCGTAAGTTTAAACTGGAACAACGAAAAAAAAAATCAAGTAAGAACTTGAGCAAGAAAGAACATTAAATTTTTGGCTTTGTAAAAATACATAATTGTCTGTTAATGTCGTACATACAAATATCAAATATATTTTGTTGAAGACATTAGAAATACAAAAGTGGCGGGTAAGCTGTTCTGTTCAGTATACTTGGAAATTAGGGTTGTAAGTTCATAGGACATATAATGATTGATTTGATGTATAAACTCATGCAAAATACCTTGCCTCCCTTTAATGACAATTGAAATTTTTTTTCTTTTTTTACAATTCATGGGGTTTTATGAGGAGATGAATTGTGACTATTTATCTGGGGGACAGCAATCAACTTGCAAATTATTGATGTCAGATATCACTTTAAAAAATTAAAACATTTGACTAAAAATTAATTTTCATGAAACTAATTAAAACATTTTATGTTAATAGACAAAGCAAATTAGACAACTAAACAAATTTGATCAATATCTTGTAAAAGCTTTTTAAGTCTGCATGACTCAGGTATTATCTAGCGACCAATACAAACGACCAATACCAACACATGATTACATCAACTTTGCTGGAGACTGTAGAAAATCGGCATGCAATATTGGATGATGTCTGAATACAAACGTAAGTGTAGATATATTTATACTATTATTAGCAGAAATTATGGAATCTAATAGCGAGTTATGTGTAATTAAGCAGATCAACTTCACATTTCCAGAATGTACAAGGTTTTATTGAACAGAAAATAATGTTATCAAATGAGTCTAATATTTCCTGAGAATTAAGCTACAACATGTCATGTTCCCATTAACACTATAATACTGGCTACATCATCATTGTCATGACGATGTTCCCATTACACTAGATTGCTGGCTACATCATAATTATCATGTTCCAATTTACACTAGAATGTTGGTTACATCATTATTATGTTCCCATTAACATGAAAATATTAGCTACACCATATTGGCTAGATCTTGAGATAGTTATGTTTCCATTAACACTTAGGTTTTGGCTACAACATGTCATATTCCATTTACACTAAAGTGTTGGCTATATCATGTAATGTTCCCATTAACACTTAGGTTTTGGCTACAGAATGTCATATTCCATTTACACTAAAGTGTTGGCTATATCATGTAATGTTCCCATTAACACTTAGGTTTTGGCTACAACATGTCATATTCCATTTACACTAAAGTGTTGGCTATATCATGTAATGTTCCCCTTAACACTTAGGTTTTGACTACATAATGTCATATTCCATTTACACTAAAGTGTTGGCTATATCATGTAATGTTCCCATTAACACTTAGGTTTTGGCTACAGAATGTCATATTCCATTTACACTAAAGTGTTGGCTATATCATGTAATGTTCCCATTATCACATAAGAATTGTCTACATCATGTCATGTTCACGTTAACACTACAATGTTGACTACATCATGTAATGTCCCCACTAACCCTTAAGAATTGTCCAAATCATGTCACGTTCACATTTACACTATAATGTTGACTACATGATAACTTGTAATGTTCCCATTAACACTTAGAAGGTTTTGGCTACATCATGTCATGTTCCCATTAACACTTAGGTGTTGGCTACATCATATTAACATGTTCCCATTAACACTTACGTGATGGCTAAATCATGTCATGTTCCCATTAATACTTCAATGTTAAACCTAACTTAACACGACTTATACAACAACTCTTGTAGGCACTCTTGATGGTACGGATAACGGCATTCGCTTTGTCTCTATTTGTGAAAATCATGACATCAGATTAATTCCAGTTCAATCCAGGAGTCAAGAGTTTGAATTCATGCTCGGCCACAGTCTCTGTGATAACCTTTGTTCTACAGCCATGAGACTCCTAGCTCTAAGTATGTGGGGAAGCAGTCAGTGATTAGCAGAAATAAAGTATGTATAATACAGTTTAACTGCTTAGCGGATCAAAGGAATGAATATTAGTTTCACCAACCACCATTAAATTACTGAAATATTGTTACAAAAAAAAGAAGAAAAGCCTATATTACAAACAATTAACTTTGACATACCACAAAAAACAACAACAGAAAGACACTTACAACATCCTGGTCTCACGAATCAACAGGACTGAACCAGAAGTATTACATTGATGTCAACAATCAAAAGGCAGATCCAGAATTTCAGTTTGGGGTGGGGGACTTAGGGGGCAATTAACACAACCCATTTTTTTTAATGAGTAGATCTGCCATTGACAATATTGTCAGAACTTAAATCAATGAAACATTCTGTGGCTATCAATCAGGCATTATTCCAAGTATTGATAACAGCAAGACTTAACTCCTCTGGGACAGCCACCATTTTGCCTCAATTAGTCTTGTTCTGCATACAACCATGTGTCCTAAAGAAATCTTTTACACTCAAAGCAAGACGTCATGTCACAAACGATTTCCAGATTGGTATATCATTCCCTAAACAAATATTTGACTTTTCTTGTCAATTCCATCATACAGAATATTGATTTTTTCAGCAAGACTGTTAAAGAGGGGTATTTGATACTGTGTATGAAGAGTTAACTGAGCAAATATAATGTAGAAAGAGTTGATAGATGGGAAGCACAAAAAAGATCATAATGATTCAACTATTGTTCTCTTTTCTGTCTCAGATTCGTGTGGCAGCACTTGGAATGCTGTCCCAAGGAGACACTGTTGCGTTACTTTAATTTTATAAACTATACCTCAAACTAAAAACCAGTAGGCTCACAAAGCTTCATTTTAGTGCGATAAAGCTGTGTTATATAATACAGCTATATAATTCCTAAAAAGCAATATTTCATAATTATAATATAGCTATAATTTTCAATATACAATATATATAGTTTTAATTCTAAAATGCATTATTTTATATAATGTAGCTATTATTAACCTACAAAGCTATATGTTATTTAATTAACTACAGTTCTCAGAAAGTCATGTTATACAATATAGCTTTAATTTCTTAAAAGCTATATGTCATAAAATATCTTCAATTTCCAGAAAGCTATGTTAAACAATAGCTGTAATCCCAGGAAAGCTATGTATACAATAGCTGCGATTTCCAGGAAAGCTATGTATACAATAGCTGTAATCCAAGGAAAGCTATGTATACAACAGCTGTAATCCCAGGAAAGCTATGTATACAATAGCTGTAATTCCAGGAAAGCTATCTATACAATAGCTGCAAACATCAGAATGATAAAGGTTATATAACTAAGCTGTAAGTTCCACAAATTCATCCTTTATCTTATTTCTTTTTTAGGTCAAGGTTTCCATGCACCGGCAGGGAGTGTTTGACCTGACATTCGTTAAACATTGATGAAAAACAATTACCATACAAACAATTAACAGTCCTGAAACACAGAAGGATTCTCTCTACAAAATTATGCAGGTTGTCAGCATATAGTCTGTAGATATGATCATATATTTATATCTGTAACTGAATGCACGCTTAGTGCAAATACGTTTTCATAAAGTGTAACAACACCAGGAATTGGCTTCCAGTCATAATGCCTCTATTTCCTGATATGGAGATATAATTCTGAAGCTAATTCAGCGTGTCATTTTTTATTCCTTTTGGCGTCGACTGTATGATGACTCAGACCACACTATCTAGGGAAGTTCCAATAGGTGCAACTGTTTCGACAGACCAATTTCTGCAAGTTTTTTTCTTGTCTTCTATTCCATCAGATGTGACTCACCAATAAATTGCATGTTCTTTAATATTTTTGCACAAAATTGATTTTATCATTTAATTCATAACATTTAACAAATTCAAACAGTTTTATGTTTCTCGATGACTGAAAGAGACATTATTTTGTTTGCAGTACCAATAATCAACTAACACTGAAACTATAACGGCTGTCTTTAAAATCGAGAATGATTTTTAACACCATTTTCAAAACATGGCAGGTTATATATCGCATTTCAAGTTTTGTTGCTGGAGGAAGACCTCAGAGTGAATAAAATTTGAATGAATAAAGGTTTTTGACTGAGCTGGGGTCAAACCTGCTACCTCAACAGTGAGGTAAATGACCATGGTACCTTAGACAATTAGGACTAAGTTTGGCTCAAACCTGCTACTTCAATGGAGGGATAAATGACTGTAGAGCACTCAGCCATGGAGGATGGGCCTGACGAAGGATGAATGTTTCGTGTAGGGAAAGCTAGTGTAGAAAGGGCCATGGAGGAAGGAGGACTGGTCTAGAAATATGGGCAATGTTGCTAGGGCTGGTGTAGAAAAGGCATGTTGGGAGGGATGGTATATAAAGGGACGTTGAGATAGAACAGGTGTAGGGAGGGGCTATGGAGGAAGGAGAGCGGGTGTAGAAAGGGCCACATTGAAGTCCACATTGCCTTCACCCATTCTGTCAAGAGTGATTTGTGATCTGTGTAGTCTGTTTTATTGATGAATAAAATTGTAATAAATATGTACAGTAGTAGATATAAAAGGGACTAAAAGAAAAATAATATAGCAGCTCAGACTGTAAGCAACTGTCTTTAACCATTTCCCCATTTATAAAAGTGAGTAGGCTGGCATAAATAACATGTTTTTGGAGTAATCAATCTTCGTAGCTATATAAATGATAACGGCCAAGGAACCAGTATTAGTTCTTTCAGGATATTAGTTCCTGAACACTGATCGATGATTGTTTATACAAGTCTAAATATAATCCTCCTAGATTTATTTATAGAAAGTTATAGTATCTCTAAACAAGGAAGTTATTCTTATCAATAAGAGACAAGCAACAAGCACCACCCACCAAACAAGGCACCAAACAAGCAGTGTTCTTATGAAAAAAATGACTATTGCAGAAGGGATACTCATCTAACATAAATGTTATTGTGGTACTGAAACAAAAAAAAAAGTACTTGTTCCAGTAAAAACAGAAAATACAAAAATTAATGCTGTTTTTTCTTGTTGTTTTTTTTAAACAAAATGTATTTCCAAAAATGAAGGGTCCAACGTTAAGAGTTGGGTGGGGAATATATTTGGGGTAGGAGTTATTCATAAATCAGATGAATTGTTGAGTAGGAGTTGCAAAGACATTCAAACTGTATTTGAAACATTTCAAATGAATGGTGATCACATGCCGACAGACTCAAATTCACGATGACATTTAGTCTAATTCCTTACAAAAATAAAAAAAATCTGTTGCCCGGACAAGATGTTTATTTCTGAAGTCTCCAAGGTTCTTTGAACTAACTCCCTAAAAACACCTCTGGGGAACACTGTGAATGTATCAAAATCAGATGTACGATTTAGGAGGAATCGTGTGTAAATGGTTTTTTAAGTGTCTTAATTCTTTAAAAAATCATCAAAGTGGACCATTTTGATGGTCATGCACAACTAGACTTCACTAGGAAACTTCCTACCAAGTTTCATCACACTTTGATGAACCATTACACAGGAGTTGCATGAGCAATCAGATTTGTCTAAATTAAGAGAAGAGACAGTTAAGCCTTACAGATAGGTCAAGTGAATGAATGGGGTTTTAACACCATTTTCAACACATTTCAGGTTATGTATGGCATATCCAGTTTTACTGGTGGAGGAAGACCTCAGACTGAGTCAGACTGAGTAGAACCACGATCCTTCCGCTAGTATCTGGAAACTTTCCCACATAAAGTTTTTGGAGCGAGCAGGACTCAAACCTACTACCTTAGCGGTGAGAGGTAAGTGACCTTGAGACGGCGCCTTAGACCACTCAGCCATGGAGAGCCCCACTACTGAATGAATATTTTCATATAAAACATATCATGGCAATGAGAGAAGAACAAACAATTTATCATGTAACTGACAATCAATATTAGGTGTATATATACAAAACATGGCAGCTTTTCTTCCAATCATTGTAACAATGACAAACACCAAAACTAATGATCATAAGATGTAAGTATTTGTTGTAAAAATTAATGGACAGTTGAAAATAGCAGGGGAAAGACAGAGGGCCACATTTTTTTTTTGTTTACTTACATTGGTAAAGTTAGGTCATACCTTTAAACAATTCTGTTGGTGTGGTATCTTGACTGGCGGGGTTGGAGCCCGCTGCAGTACCACACGTGTCCCCTTCCACACACTGGGGAATACAGAACTTCATAATCACAAGCTCTTAATCCTTTCTAAATCACTGAACCGTCACAATAAAGGCCACTTGCCAATGCTCACAACCAGTAGCGTTAAAATATTCTCAACACAGTAATCAATTATTACAAGAATAAAATACACAAACAAATTTATTCACATCAAGTCTCAAGAACATTTAGTTATTAATTATTAATTAGTTGTTATTAACCGCACTGCTAATTGTTGCCACAGTCATTATTTCCTGAATAGCATCAATCGTATTACATCAGTCGAGGATCTAAAACTGTATAATCCAGGTGTAAACAAACAACAAACTGTATGACGCAATACCTTCATGTGATACGTGCATTATCCTGATGTTTGACAGGTTAACAATCGTCAGAAAATGGCATGATACTGTAAAAACCAACTTCCACATTGATTAAATCACATATCCTGCACGTAAACAAATAAAAACAACAATCATGTTTGAATGAAAAACTTGCATTCATGTCAGTTTCATACTGCAGTACAGAATGCAAGAGATTTATAATTACATCAGTTATGCAAGTAGTTAATATTTACGCCAGTATTAAATGCACCATAAACATCAATACGTTTATTTGTACAATTTTTAGCGAACATTATTCTCCTTCAACAAACGTTTTTTTTCTCAATAACGCAGTTTCTAAAAATAAAACCAGGTTCCATTTAATGTTAATATCAATAAGACTGCGTGTAAATATAAAAATCTAATCAATTATTTTTCATTAGTTTGAGATCATCGCTTCACAATCTGCAAATACGATGAAATAAACGACAGCTAAAACACCTGCTATCCTGCAAGAAATTCAAATTGAAACTGTAGATGGAGAATAAATCTCTACAAACTGTCTTATTGATTTCGTTCACTCACTGGCAAAACTGGTAAAATATTTGATCCATGGTGAAAGAAGTATTGTCACAGAACAGTTTCTGGGCAGTATTAATCAAAGTGAAGTATTCATCACATATCTGGATTATCCGAGTAATTAGTTATGATTACTTGAAGTTCTACACAGCAGATCTAACATTGCTTCAGCTTCTGCAATCAATTTTCCAGTAAAGATCAGAGAATGCTGTTGGAACACATTTTTAAGTCCTCATTTCTGTGTCCTACATATTTATTATTCTTGCACATATATATGGGTTATTTGATCACTTGCAGTTTTTTTGTGTCCTTTTATTTATTTATTTGGCAAGAATACATTTAAAAACTTAAAAGCATTATCCTTAACACTAAAAAGTAAAAACAACAACAAAAAACAAACAAACAAAAAAACCTTAAAAAAAGTCCAAGTATCTCATTAATAGGATTTCTTTTTTTCAATTGTAAGTTTTTTTTTCTTCCCTTTTTAATGCATCACATTTTTTCCCTCTCAAATGTTTGTATATACGTGACAGAAAAGATTAAAATGTATTTTTCTACAAACTTATTCATTCTGCTTCAACTGTATATCAGTCCAGCACATCACACATTAATTAAAGCATCACACATAAAGTCGCACCTAGGCTATTCTAAGCTATAAAGATTTTTCAATATCACCGATAAGATTTTCACATTCACAGTTTTGAAATCATTCCAACAGCTTTTGAAAGAATCACATTAATTTCCTTTTCCCACTGACATAATATATGATAACAGATGCAGCAGGCAAGTAGTTATCTCCCCTTTTGCTGATACTATGTGCCATCATAGCAGCCAATATTATGGCAGAAAAACAATTGCCTCAAGATACTGGAATTCTTTGAAACGATGAAATTACAATAAATGCTATTGGCAACCGATAAATAACGGTAAACACAATTTCAATTTTAATTGAATTCCGCAATTATTTGCTTTAAAAAAATATAATTATTTACTAGAGAACTTTTTACAGATTTGCACCTGTCTTGATTATATTTGTTTTAAATGTGCCCTAGTAACCAATTTACTGATTCACAAAGTATTAACAAACATTCTAAGTTTATCTCAGAAAAATATACTATTATTATAATAATCCTGATAGAATTTACTTTATCTCACAGTCCTCTAATTCTGATAAAAATTTACTGTATTTCCCAGTCCTGATAAACATTCACTGTATTTCCCAGTCCTAATATATATTTACTGTATTTCCTAGTCCTGATATATATTTACTGTATTTCCCAGTCCTGATAAACATTCACTGTATTTCCCAGTCCTAATATATATTTACTGTATTTCCTAGTCCTGATATATATTTCCCAGTCCTGATATATATTTACTGTATTTCCGAGTCCTGATATATATTTACTGTATTTCCCAGTCCTGATAAACATTTACTGTATTTCCCAGTCCTAATATATATTTACTGTATTTCTTAGTCCTGATATATTTACTGTACTTCCCAGTCCTGATAAATATTAACTGTATTTCCCAGTCCTTATCAATATTAACTGTATTTCCCAGTCCTGATATACATTTACTGTATTTCCCAGTCCTGATAAATGTTTCTGTATCTCCCTGTGCTGATAAACAGTAACTTTTTTGTTCTGTATCTCCAAGTCCTGATAAACATTAACTGTTCTGCTGGCTCCTGATAAACAGTAATTTTGCTGTTTCTGTATGTCCCAGTGCTGATAAACATTAACTGTTTCTCCCAGTCCTGATAAACAGTAATTTTGCTGTTTCTGTATCTCCAAGTCCTGATAAAAATTTGGTGATTCTCAAAGTGATTTCACATGCCTTTAAAAACATAAAATAATTGCACATATTTCACAATTAACATGACCAAATTCAGATAAAAGATGTATTCATGAAACATTCTAGTTTCATACAACATCTTCTAGTTTCACCAAAATATAGATTTATCATCTCCCACAGTGCAGATGAAATGATTCCACAATTACACCATCCTTAAATAATGAATTGTTTGCCATGCTCCTACTGACTCACTCAAAATTTACTGCTATCCCAACTTTTTTATTGCCTTTCAAAACATATACATTTTTTTTCATGATTTATGAACATTTTCTTTAAAATGACTGCAAACTCAAAGTTTGGCAAACAAAAAAATTTAGCAAACTACCTACCCACATGAAAAATACTGGGTCGGAGCACAGCAAACAAATATTTTTTCAAGGATGGCCTTACATGAAGGATTTATAGTTTGAAGCCACCCAGATATTTATATGCAGTGAACTGCTAATACAACAGAACCTGTTGTTTCTCCTGTGGAAAACACTTCCAGACCAGAAATGTCACACTGGACCATTGGCATTTATCATGGTGTCCTTCCAGCTGTTTTTGTTTACAAATAATGCATTAGTATCTGCAAAAGAGTTGACTGTGAACTGATAAAGATTAATGATAATTTTTAATCCAGCTTTGTTGCTTCTGCAGTTTTTGAACTTGCGGAATCACAATGTTATTTATTTATTATGGCTCCATTAGTTTAAATGGAAGGAGACACAGAGACAACTTGTCACCGGCCAGACAGATTGTGATACATGTGCACCAAGACCTGGGATTCATGTAGACTGGTTTGGACAAATTGTGATTAAAAAATTTTCAGATAATTTGTCAAGATATTAAATTAAGTTCCATTGGTATTGTACACAGTGGCAGTCTAGTGGTAGAGCATCTGCCTCTGATGCAGAAGGTTGTGGGTTTTATCCCCTGCTGGGTTATACCAAAAACTTGAAAAATGGTACTAGAAGCTTTCTCAATTAGCGCTCAGCCTTCAGAGGATAATTCTAGGTATAGTCAGATCATTGTCAGTATAATGTGACTGGGTGGTGGGGTATCATATCACGAGTCCAGGGCATGGTACTCCAGTGTGGAAGATGTTACTAAAATATTGTTGAAAGTGATGCTAAACACCATACAACAACAACAACAACATATTGTGCAATAAATGAATGAATGCAGTTTATTCAAAGCCAACAAGAAGGAAGATTCCAGGTTCACTCTATATATAAAAAACAACAACAAATAAACATACAGATTAAAAAAATCACATCAACAAATGAATATGCTGAATGAACCTAGAACCTTGGTACCAACTAATTCTACTACTCAAACTATCGCTTCTTGTGACATGCATGAGCCGCAGTTATCCTATTATTGCCATCATTCAAATGGCTCCCTGGAACCACACAGGGGTTGGTTATTTAATCACAATAATGAACATGACAAAAAATGATAAAATGAACATGACACCCATTTGGAGAATTCCTACCCCTCTACAGAGCTCAACAGTGATTCTATTCTTACCCAGAACCACACAGGTCACATATTGCGCAAGGTCATATTTGAACATTTGAGTAAAACTGTAAAATCCAACAGGTTTAATTCCCTATCACACTTAGGATCAATCCTACACCGAATAACAGGACAGTTGAGCAGCTCCGAAGCTCCGCATAACATGTAACCATAAGTACTATTCATAAACTTAATTCACTCAATTACCATGTAAGCTATATAACAATACAAATCACTCTCGTTGGTGTGGATGAAGGTTTTTTTTGTTGTTCTCCAGAAAACTTGAAAATTCTTAAGAAAATCCATCGAAATTGGATGGATGGCCTGAGCATTTTAAACGTCTCCGCATACTCGAATTTCTTATGATTTCTTGAAATCACTAACAGTACATGAGTGTTTATTATGTACTGAAATATGCTATCACTTTAATCACACAAATCCATAGAAAAATAATCACACTTTCCTTTTTTGTAATATCTTGAATCCCAACAAACATTTACTCCAGGTGAATTATCTCCACTTTATATTCTGTATTATACATGTATATCCATTCACACAATTTAGGCTTCAAGACATCCTGAAAGGCTTCATTCATATCTAAATGTAGTTTGCTGATATCTAAACATTTCTAAATGTAGTTTGCTTATCTCTAAATGTAGTTTGTTATATCTAAACATCTTTAAATGTAGTTTGTTGCAAATTTCCCAGGACAAGTGCACGTTTTATGAGGGTGCATTTGCCACAAAAAAACTTTAAAAATACTTGCCTGCATACAATTTCTAACATAAATCCAAAACACTAAAATAATAATAATAATAATAACAATAAAAAAAAAAATCTGAATTGCCTATTACATTTGTGCACAGCAACCTAAATTTAAATATCCTATTTTATATTTTAGTTCTTTATAACAACCGTTGTCTTATTTTTTCAAAAACATCGAAGAAAAAAGATGCTTTACATAAATTCCAAAAACAACTGTATTAGCAGATATTGTTTTGTTAGGCTTCTGACAAAGCCCCCTTAGGAAATGTTAACAACAACAATCATCTATGAATAATTCAGATAAACAAAAATGAAACCGAATACTGACTATTAACCCCTCAAATTGTTAACCCTGTATTATTGATGTTTAAATAAAAACTTGAAATTAGTAAATACTAACTTTTACAGAATAACACCATGCTGATAGAGCTCAACTCTGAGAGACTTAACAGCTATTCCTGATATACCCCAGAACCCAATAGAGTGCAGGAGCTACATCCAACTGACTCCAACCACTCTCTCGTACCATTATGAGAAACGGACAATGTTTGGTTTGCTCAATATAATATCTGTCATTTTCTAGATCGTGATATCATTTCTCACAAGCGTTGAAAACATCTGACTCACGGAGACTGTATTGTGATGGAGAGAGAATTAAGACATTTGTCTTCCCATGAAAATCTTTACTGTTACAATACATTTGTAAAATCAATACTAAAGTACTTCTGCAAGGCAGTGTCAAGTTCTTGTTTTCCATTATGGTCCCCTGCCACATTTAAAATATTCATAGAAGTAATATCTACACTAGCTGGGTCCAGGCTACATGTGAATTTAAAGGGCACAGGGGACCAATATTGTAGGCTACATATTTTATAAGTTTCTGCATCCAGCAATCAGCAAGTGTGTTGCACATTGGCACTTGAGGGAGACATTTTTACGACTTGTGTAGCAACTGCAAACACGGTTATTGCCTAAGAATTGTGAAACAGAATGCCAATAATTACACACTACAGGTTTTTCATCTTGCAGTCAGTGAAACAGGGTTTACGCGACTGCCTCATGAAAACTAGTGCATGTTGGGATCTGTGTACGGGTAAATGTGTTCAATGGTTCCAGAATGGCATTGGCCTGGGAAGAGATGGAGGATTTTCCCTTTTCCAATTAGAACCTTCTTTAGCATTGCAAGTAAATACATAAAAGCAGTATACTCATACTGCATTAATTTAACTCAACAGATATTTAATTTGTTTTTCATAAAGATGCATGAATTTATATTTATCGAAACTTCAACATTATTCATTCAACAACGGGTCTTCCGTGGCTGAACAGTCTAAAGCACTGCTGTCATCTAGTGACCACTGACCTCTCACCACTGAGGTCATGGGCTCAAGCCCAGCCTGGTCCACAAATTTTAGGTGAGAAATTTTGCCAGTTACTTGCAGAAAGACAGTGGTTCTACTCAGATTCATTCTGAGGTCTTCCTCCACCAATAAAACTGGATATACCATATACCTGTCATGTATACATAAAAATGGCATTAAACCCCATTCATCTTACAGCTTAAGTTCTATAAAAATCATTTAAAATAAATGCTATTTCATTCATATCAAGACATTTAATTCTATATAATTCACTTATGTCATATAATAATTATGTATTATAAGACATTTCATTTATAGTATTATTACTTCAAACACACCTAATTCTATATTATTCACCAAATAACAAAATTCATTCAAACACACACACACTTCTATAACACTCACCAAATAACAAAATTCATCCACACTCACACGCATACACTTCTATATTACATGCGTAAAAAATATTACATACATATATAAAATATACAAATAATGGCATGATTCACCCAAACACACATAATTCTAAATCAAGCAATGAATAACAATTCTGATGCACACTTGAGAGATACGCAAACACAACTTAAGAAAAAAAGATAGAAAACTCAACATAATTATATAGCACAAGTTTATCAAATATCCAAGTCCTACAGTAATTATTATCTGCTGACGTTGTTAGTTGTTTACTTGAGGTGTTACTGAATTATTTGGTACATCCTGCATTGGTATCAATTTTTTTTTATTTCAAAGTAATTCCCTTCCAAACCTGTGTTTCCTTTTCATATCTTGTTGCATTTTCATATCTATATATTTTCACAATGTGCAGGTATGATCCACTTTGGATCGAGCTTTGCACAGAAATCAGAAGCTGACACAGTGTTACCATGCAATAATAGATAATTCAATAAATGTTATATTGAAACAGAAAGATCCCTTTTTACACATATTTTCTGTAATTTCCTTCCATTGATCAATAAAACTGCATGTGACATTGACACTCACAAGGAATCATTTTTTATCCCTGAAGATTTTCTGTCAGACTTTTTTAATCAGCAGACAACACCGATATTCAACAACAATTAACATGATTTAATTAATTTCCACTAAGCTTTATCACCGATTAATTAACTTATATCATTATATGACACTGTGGCTGCTTTCTGATAAGCACTCTGGCTGTCCATATCTCTGGAACGAATTGATTAATCAACGTATATATCATTACATGACAATGTGTCTTCATAAGATCGGTTCTCCTGAGCACTCTGGCTGTACATGTCTCTGGAACTATACCATACAGCAGAAATCAACAGGTGAAATCTACATGACAGATCTGTCATTATCAGGTACTCCTTAATTAACACCCACCTACCTATTGTTTCAGAGCCAATTTACTTACAACCACACTACACAGCATGTTACAGGAAAAAAAGGGTGAGAGCATTATTCCATCTTCAACTATATATCTAAAAGCAATGGTTGCTGATATGAACTAGTTTCCTTGAACCTTTGCAACTGCAGTTCTATTATAATTACCCACTCATAGTATTTCTTGAAATGTAATAAAAGTTTATATGAGAATCCTTTTGTAATTCTGCTTATATTGACTATCCTTGTAATTGCTGTTTATATGGACAATCTTGTAATTGTTTTATAAATATCCTTGTAATTGCTGTTTATATGGACAATCTTGTAATTGTTTTATAAATATCCTTGTAATTGCTGTTGATATGATGATCCTTGTAACTGCTGTTTATATGGACAATCTTGAAATTATTGTTTAATAAATGTCTTTGTTATTGCTGTTGATATGATGATTCTTGTAATTGCTGTGGATATGATGATCATTGATATTGCTGTTTATCTGAACATTCTTGTAACTGCTGTTTTATAAATATCCTTGTAACTGCTGTTGATATGATGATCCTTGTAATTACTGTTAATAATGATCCTTGTAATTGCTGTTGATATGATGATCCTTGTAATTGCTGTTAATATGATGATCCTTGTAATTACTGTTGATAATGATGATCTGTGTAATTACTGTTGATATGATGATTCTTGTAATTGCTGTGGATAATGATGAGCCTTGTAATTACTGTTGATAATGATAATCCTTAATAATATCGTTTAAAAAAACACCAACACGTAAAAACCGTTAGTTAAAATTAAATACCGACGTTTCGGCATATCGCGTTAATCATGGTATAATAAATATTTTTTTAATGATAATCCTTGTAATTGCTGTTGATAATGATGATCTTTGTAATTACTGTTGATATGATGATCTTTGTAATTGCTGTTGATAATGATGATCTGTGTAATTACTGTTGATATGAAGATCCTTGTAGTTACTGTTGATATGATAATCATTGTAATTACTGTTGATATGATGATCCTTGTAATTACTGTTGATATGATGATCCTTGTAATTACTGTTGATAATGATGATCCTTGTAATTACTGTTGATATGATGATCCTTGTAATTACTGTTGATAATAATAATCTTTGTAATTACTGTTGATATGATTATCCTTGTAATAACTGTTGATATGATGATCCTTGTAATTACTGTTGATATGATGATCCTTGTAATTACTGTTGATAATAATAATCTTTGTAATTACTGTTGATATGATTATCCTTGTAATAACTGTTGATATGATGATCATTGTAATTACTGTTGATAATAATAATCCTTGTAATTACTGTTGATATGATTATCCTTGTAATTACTGTTGATATGATGATCCTTGTAATTGCTGTTGATAATGATGATCCTTCAAATTGCTGTTGATAATAATAATCCTTGTAATTGCTGTTGATATTGATAATCCTTGCAATTACTGTTGATAATAATAATCCTTGTAATTACTGTTGATATGATTATCCTTGTAATTGCTGTTGATATTGATAATCCTTGCAATTACTGTTGCTAATGATAATCCTTGTAATTACTGTTGATAATGATTATCCTTGTAATTACTGTTGATAATAATAATCCTTGTAATTACTGTTGATATGATTATCTTTGTAATTACTGTTGATATGATGATCCTTGTAATTGCTGTTCATATTGAGTACTTTTGTAATTGCTGTATTATGAATAGCCCTGTAATAGCTTTCTATATGATATCCCTGTAATTGCTTTCTATATGAGAATATTTGTAATTGCAGTTTATATGAGAACCCATTATTATCACCAAAATCATTATACTATAAACAGTATCTGTTGTCAACAGAATCCCTGTAATTCTTGAAATTACATTTTCTGCCTGAAACCTAGTGCTAAGTCCAGTAATGAATATGTCTGTTCCCATGGGCCATATAAAACAACATGTGCTAACTGCCCTCACCAAATGTTGAATTATATTTATAGAATTACAGCATTGCTCTTCTAACTGTTACTCTCATATATCTATTAGAAAACCATCACTAAAATATCATCACTTGTTTATATTTCTGAATAAAACTTGCTGGTGCATGTCTTTGACTGACATGCAATTTTAGATATATGTATCCTTAAGTTTATTTAAAGTCAGAATTGCTAAACTAAAAAAATAAAACAGTGCATGTTCTGTTCGATATTCATGAAAGACATACAATTTAAATGTTGTTTCAAGAAAAAGTTTCATGAAAATGCAACATGAATATCTATGAAAACAAAGAATGATGTATAAGGCCATGTTACCAAGGTAACCAGAAAGTATCAATGACCAAGTGGTTTTACCATAGAGGTCAGTGTTTGAGACCAACATGGTCTTATGTGAAAGAATGCCAGTTCCCTCCAACAATGAGTTTAGTATACTCTGTCATGTATTCAAAATGGTGATTAATGAAACTTAGTATATATAATTTTCCAACCCTGGTCTCAAAGCCATTTGACATTATGAATTTTTGAAGGACTCTCTGACATGCATTCATCATGCGAAAGACATTTCTTAATTGTAAACAGAGTATAAGCAATAACGCCTTGAGGTCAAACACACACGATTTTGTTTGAACAATATAGTGTGTTAATTTAGATAAAAACATTTAAAAAAATAATATAAAGTGATTAAGGTTTTGTTTTTATCAGTAAACAAATATCAACATATCTTAACCATTTTTTTAACAAGACGATACTGGAATTTAATGACCATCAATGGATTAATTCCTTACATTATATCACTACATTTATTTGGCAAAAAGTATATAATAATACTTTAGAAAATGTGTTATTGCTTTTTCAACGGGGTTTAACGCAATTTTCAACACATTTCAGGTTATATATGGCAAATCTAGTTTTATTAATGCAGGAAGACCTAACAATGAATCGGGAGTAAAACCCTGTCCTTCCGTAAGTAAATGGCAAACTTTCTCACATAAAGTTTTTGGAGCATGCAGGACTCAAACCTACCACCTTGGCAGTGAGAGGTAAGTGATTTTGAGACAGTGCCTTAGACTTAAATAACTGGGTTACGGAGGACCCTTTCAGAAAAGTAGATGATTTATATGTGCGTGCTAACCAAGGCTTAATATCAAACTATTGACGGTACTTACACATTGGACAGTGGTGTAATCAGGCCAGATAAAATAAAAGCATTTTCCCATTAGTTCTATATACTTTTCACCAATGTGGTTTCCACTTTCATAAATAAGTCATTTAACTGTGAATGCTATCTAAACTACGGAATCCTCGGAGACCTAACTGTATTGTTTGTGCGTGAGAACTCCCTGAAAGACTGGGCTGTTTTTCGAGCACTCATACAGCACTTTTATGTTTTCTCAGAGATCTCATACTTTCCAATTGACTGATGGTTAAAGGCCATAATGAGAGTATTTCATTTTTTCTTCGTCTCTTACACAAATCAATCCGTCATAAAACTCAAGTCATACGTGTACAATGCTTGCAATAAAGCAACTGACACTACATAGCACTATATCTATTTTCTCTCTCACAACACAGATTCCCTCCCTTAGATCATCTGTAAAAAAAAATAATACTTTTCAAATCTGAAAGGGAGATAACCCTGAATATATTATATCTTAAAGGGAGATAACCCCCAAATATTCATAAGTTTCTTTTCTTTCTTTGAGCCCTTACGAGAAACTATTTACAGTTTTGATTTAATATCATGAAAATGAATTGCCTTTCATATTTATTGCCTAAATCTTCCTTATACAGAAGCTGATGGAGACTGTAGCATCTCTTTTTCTATTCTCTGCTCAATCCCCCCCCCCCCCCCCCACCCCTTCTTCATGAAATGTCAAGTAAGCCCGAACTACTCTGTTTTTCTGGATCCATTAATCATCCTGGGCTTACTGTGCATCAAACTCATCTTAAGTTCAACTTATTATCAAAGTTCAAAAGCAAAGTGACAAAAAGTAGAGAAGGAATTTCAAAAACATTTTAAAATGTGAATTTCCTAGTGTGCACGAGACAGGACATGACAGGTCACATGATGTATCACGGTGCAACTGACACTCTGTCCTATATAATTAATTAATGCGCTGCTCGTTAAAATTGATATCATTTGTGCTACCTTCACGTATAGACCAATGAAACGAAAAAAATTATAAAATTAAAATTTAATACAGGAAATGATCTTAAATCATATCATATTTTGGAGATGCAAATTTATTCTAAATAGTACAATCTGTGATTCAAATACAAGATTAACACATCCCTGATACAAACTGTCTTTTTATGAATGGGTCTTTCGGATATGCATAATATCAAATTTTGTCTATAATATAAATAATTAATGTACGGAAATGATGTTCAAGGTAAAGTGCTATCATGTTCAACTGTCTGGCACCAGTCTATGTCATCCATCTCGTAATTCAAATGTATAATGAATATCGAGATTTTGAGTAAGGATTTAATACCATCTTTTAAACATACCATCACCCAGACTTATGTGGCAGGTAGATGTTTGATTACTGGTGTTTATCTATGTGTGCCAGGTCCAGTTAGCTCATTTGTTAGTGTGTCAAACTACATGTACTATATTAATCTAGGGGTCAAGTGTTTGAATCCCCCTCGACCTAAGTCTCTGTGATGATTTATACAACACTGTATCTCATAACCATTTGTTAGGGAAAGTTATCAGTTACTTTCAATGATGGGTGTGCTAAAGCTTTCAGGCTCCAAGGAAGAGTAGTTAGTTTAACAGATGATCAGTTAGCTTGATGGCATTAAAATAATGCAAAATATTCAATGAATCAATCAATATCTTTTTGCTGAACTCAACATTATCTTTTCTTTTTATGAGTTGAAGTCCTGGGCCTGTTCCCCATTTTCAGACAAAAAACACTGACTTGTCTTGCAATAAAACAGTACTAACATCTGTAAATGATCCACAACTATCATAATTCTGCATGAAAAATATCTAGAGAAAGGACAAAAAAACATTATTCTTCTAATTTCATTCATAAACACAATGTCTACAATGTTACAAAATTTGCATATATTCAAATGAGCAGTAGCCCAAGTTGTCACACACAGGCTTTATTTTAGTATCACAAGTTAACCTGGCGGCCATTATCAAATGATGACTCACTAGCCGAAAAATCTTAAACTTTGGATATTTAAGAGTGTAGGACAAAATGTTTTATGAGTGTTGACTTAATTAACATATGTGACAGCTGATTAATGTGCTGGTAACCAACCCAGCTTTGCCACATCTAAGCAAGCAGATTCATAAATTCAATTTTTTGTTTATATCCGAGGATTTTAACAAAACGTTCCTAAAATTTAATACGAGTTTGCAGTTATTTTGAGTTCTTCCTCCATCAAAAATAAATTTGATATAACAATGTTCTGTGTTGAAAAAGTATAAAATACCATAATGTTTTACTATGATATCATTGTTGCATTAAAAGCTGTCTGAAACACTGTTAACATATAGTTTTGCTCTTATAATTGCTATTTGCATGAAACCTCACAAAAAAAGTAATTATATAATAAAATTTTGTAACATTATCTATGTATGGTGAGTATATGGGCTGATTGGCAGTCATTGAGAGAAAGAATTAATACAGTATTCTTTCATAACTATATATCATATTAACAGTTCTCTCGGGGGTTTTAATAATTATTTTTTATTTGCATCAACATTTTCTTTTTCTTTTGTAATTTAGACACACTGTATATAGTCTTGGTTACAACATGGGGGCTCCATGTTGAATATCATCATAGTTGCTTCACAAGGTCTAACAACAGATGTTTAAGGTCTTAAATAAGGACTATTTCACATTTCCTGTTCTGGATTTGTCTTATTCTTTAACATGCTCAGAAAAGAAACTAAGAGAAAGAGAGATCAATCATTCCAATCATTTATTCCCAAAAACTGACAAATAAAAATGGCACACGATGGCAAAAAGGCTCACTGGTAGATTGAAGGCTCCCTGACTGAACTAACATAGCTCACATGAGTCCATGATATTGTAAAGACTTATAAATTAATGGTGTAAATACAATCTGATGGCATAAAAACTGACGCTGAGAGTTTATAAATCGATGACAGTGTAAAATCTTACAAATGGTCACAAATGAGTCCATGATAGTTTAAAGACTTTCAAATGGTGTAAAGCCAAACTGATGGCATGAACTCACTGCTAGTGTAACTGCTAGTGTAAAACTCAATGAGAGAGTAAAGGTTTGCAAATAGTGTAAAGGCTTCCCGATATGATCCAAGACTCACTGATAGTGTTATCAAAGATGTCATAAGGCAGGCACTAATGGCAGGAAGGGTCAGTGGTGTAGAGTATCAATGATAGTGTGTAAAATGTCACTGTGTGATGCCATTAAGACTTCCTTAGTACATAGCCTCGCTGATGACATTTACAGGACAATAACTTGATTTAATCTTATTTATTTTACTTCAATTGCGAAACAAATTCTTACAACTTAGGCAAATCACGCTTGAAGTCTTCCTGGTTAGAACCAGTACTAAGCATATGTGGAAAAGTGTCTTGCTCAAGGACACCACACATAGTCGTGGCGGAGGATCGAACCCACGACCCTCTGATCATGGGTTTGATGCTCTACCACCGGACCACGCGCTCCACAATCACTTAGTCTTGTTGGTGCCAGGAGACTCACTGATACACTTATACAGCCACAGAGGATATCACACGCATATTATATCAATAGTGTATACATAATATAGATGTTTGTGAAATTGAATGCGTAATTGTTTATGATTTCAGCACGCAGAAATAGCACATGTATCAAGTAGCACAAATATATGCATAAAAAATCTAACACCTGATAAAATCCTGACTTGAATAAATCAGTTACTGCGCAGTAAACAAATCTAATCTTATTTCACAACAAGACCATGTAAAATACACAAGTTTTTTATTAGAAGATACCTTGCATAACATATTTATCATTAAGACTATAACCAGGAGAAATCAAACACAGAAAATCAGATCTGCTCTCCCTCAAGGTATCCCTGCTGCAAGTCAGATAGGGGCTTACACTTAAGTCAGTGGCTTTTCTGGGTCTGCATTGTTTGTACATAACATCCCTTCTTTTAACATATGTCAGCTGTGAGAGGGAAGTGATCTGTGATCATTTAGCCACACCGTAGTCACATAGTGTATTGAAACTGAATGAATTAATACAAAAGAAAATATCTCGCTTTAAATTAATTAACGACTATTACAACACATGACAAGTTATAATATATGAGTTTTTTTACTCAGCTGGGCTCGAACCCATGACCTGAAGTGACTTTTAGATCAAGTATTTTATTTCACAGATTCTGAGTAACGATTACCATTTTATTCAAAATCTAAAAAGTACAATTTTTTAGTACTGATAACTTTTTTCTTTTTAAACAAAATGACAGCAATGGCAAATTTGTGACATCATAAAACCATATGGTTATGTCTCATGTACTTTTGAAGTTAAACTTCCGTGGATCATTCATAATTTTTATGTCTTGTCTTGTGTCAAATAAAAAATGAAAAGACAGGATGGTTGCACGGGAATCAACTGGTTAAATTGGCAATCTTCCCTTCGTATGAACTTCTAAATACTGAGCATGTATACAAAAGAACATTTATAAATGACACGGTAACCTCAAAATGGATAACGACTTTCTTCAATGGACTGTCATGCAGGTCTTGCTTATATTAAAACGGGTAATTTGACAGTCATTTAACCTTTTCCAATTAACAATTTTGTGGGTTTTTTTAGGATGGGACTTTAATGTTGGCATGTATCATTTTTATAAAGATATTTGACAGCTTTGTGTTCGGTCATTTGATAAATTATAATATATTTACAATTACCTCCTACATAAAAAATACCATGAATTGAAATAATTTTAATTTGACAAAAAGTATTTTTTTATGGAAGATGATAGCAAAGATTCGGTTAAGATGTGGGAACAAACAATCTTGATGGCGGAGATTAACCACAGTGGGCGTCAGTGGGCACGAGTGACAGGAACTTGGTGTTGGGTCCTGCCATTCAGGATGGAATATAGAATATTGTTGGATATTGTTAATTTAACATAATCTTCATAGCCCAGATTTGATGAACAGGATTAAGGGACTTTGATGTTGGCCCAAATAGTTATAACGTGTTTATACTTTTTTAATGGGGTTTAACATCATTTTTAACACATTTTATGTTATATATATTACAGCATATCCAGTTTTATTGGTGGAGAGACCTCAGAAAAAATCTACAAAGAACCACAGCCTTTTAGCAAGTAACTGGCAAACTTGAATATTACATTAAGTATTTAGATCAAGCGGGACTCGAACCTACAACCTCAGCAATGACTGGTAAATAATCTTGAGACAGCGCCTTATAATTTCAAATTGTAATGAAGTTATCCTAGATATTCAGAGTCTAAATAAATGGATATAAATGTGATGTTTTATAATAATGAAACCCTTAGTGTTGTAACCCATATCAATATTAATGTAAACAGTCATGCATCGTTTACTTGAACACTTCATAAATATCTGATTCAGTAAAAAAAACACATCTCACAATATCTCTTTAATTGATCTCTCAACACTGCTGCATTGCATAACCCCAAAGTTCAGAGCCACTGTGAGCTATCAATATCTCCCTTATACAAAGGAGTACAATTTACATAAACATTGAAAAGCACATTTTTTAAAACTGATAATTGGTACAGAGGGGACATTTATCAAAGTGTACTGAAAGCACAATCAATAACTATTAAATCCTAATTTTATTCATACATGTAGCTGTAAATTGCGACTACAACTGCATGGTCATTGTGACCAATTATTACCATATAAAACCCCTTAATGATGGCTATAAAAACCTGAACATAATTGACTCTAACTTTATGACAAGTGCATGTATCATCTAAATTATAATCACAATGTGGGCAAATTACCATGTCCCTTAATAAACAGGGTTTAATGGACTCTAAATATCATAGAAATCATTTTATAAATGATTTTGTAAGCATTGCTGTTTTTTTCATGTATTTCTGCATGCTATCTAGTTTTGTTAAAATTATGCTAAAGTTTGTTTATTTGAATATGTAGGGTCATTTCTATGCCATTGAGGGCTAACAGGCCATCCATTATCCTAACCCATCTTTCCTTGGACCAGTACTTGAGCACACCTATCTCCGCAAGTAACTGATATCTTTCCCACTTGAATCAAATGATAATGAGACTCATGTTGTATGTTGTATATCAATCATGGGATTTAAACTAACGACCCCTGAATTGATAGTCTTGCTTCCGACTGAGCTAACCAGGTACAGATTATGCTAAAGTCTAATATTATCAATTCTCTACTCTATACATTGAATCGGTCTTAAAAAGTTAGTTTCTACCAAAAGTATATTTTTTCTCTCATTGCAATAATAAACATAAATCAAAAAGACATTATACAAAGTTTCATTGAAAACGGTACATACTGGTTTCATGTTGCTTGTAACTTTACTGCTATTTGATCTGTAATGGCATAGGCTCCTCCCTGATACTGGCACTATCTCTTGTAGAATCTTACTAGAGTCACTTATGTACGATGTAGGCCTTGGACTTCTTAATGCTTTAATAGGGTTCCCTCCCTTTTATAGTTATATGTGTACCTCTAACAATAACTTCAAAAGTAGCACTTTGTAGTCCCTAGAACCAGCTCACTTATTATATTCAATTATTTTAAATTGAAGTTCAACAGACTGCAGATAATGATATATACAACATAGTATTATATACACAAAACCAGATTTGGATAATAGTTCTAAATTGTTTCAAACCGTATATATACACAAAACCAGATTTGGATAATAGATCTAAATTGTTTCAAACTTTTTTACCTTTAAAAGTTAAATTACCTGGGTAGATAACCTCTGTAAGGGGTGGATAAGTAAACTAAGCCATACAAAAAAGTATTTGAGTCACATATTTTTCCATGGCCTGAAGTGAACTTGAAATGTGTCCATTGGACACCTATGCTTCTGCTATTTTATAAAAAATAAAATGAAAAAGGTTTTTTAAACTCCTATAAAATTTGAACCGATGTTGAAAACATTGAGCTTGACCTGTATTTTAAATGGCAGCTAAGAACAAAATATTAATTAAATACATAGAAGTTATTTATTGAAAACTAATTTGATAGTTGAACGCATACTACAAGCTTCCTCGCTTGGCACTCAGCATTTAGAGGATAGTTCTTGTCCTGGTCGACCCTGTGTCAGTATAATGTGACTGGGTGGAGTATCATACCATGTGTCTGAGGCATGATACTCCAGTGTGGCAGTGCTTAGAATATTGCCACAAGTCGACACCATTGTGATCATACATTATGACTGAAAAATTGTTGAAAGCGAAGCTAAACACCACACAACAACAACAATGACAGATGCGCGTAACATACAGATCATACAAACAGACGAACAAGGTTAACACTTAATGCCACTTCACGGCGAGCCAATAACCCTTTACTCCATAGATTCGTGTTTTTCCCGCACCAATCACAGAAGGCCTTTGAAAACAGTGCAGGAAGAGTTCAGATTGCTCATTAAGAGCAATCTGAACACTTCTTGCACTGTTTTCCACTCTGTCAGTTAATATAAACAAAATTCACCCAATAATTCAAAAGCCTTCTATATTAGGTATCAAAAGGCATCTATATTAAAGGTGTCCAAAGGCGTCTATATTAGAGGTGCCCAAAGGCGTCTATATTAGAGGTGCCCAAAGGCGTCTATATTATGTAAAGGGTAAGGAACAATGGTACTCGACTTAACAATCATCAATTTTAAACCATTTAACAAGTATTGGTTACCTTTGTGTCCAAGAGATATAAATGATATCATGAAGGCAGCTCCCTTATAATTCCAATACAGTCAATAACAAGTGATCACAAGAAGACATCTGTCTGGTAGAACTGATAATCCTTCTAACACTTTGTTAATCCTGAGAATCGTAACGGCAGCTATTCCGCAAACAGACGTATCACAACACTTGTATATAACACGACACTTGTATATCCTTTTAAGTCACATGTAAAACTAAACTGTTTTTCTAATTCTTAAATGAACGTGATTCATTAATGACATTTCCCGACAAACGCTATCGTAAAAGTTAAACATAAAGACCCAGTCCTCATCAACACGAACAGAAACCGTCTTTTAAAATTATAAATATAATTCTCACCTCGTCGTATGTAAATTTCTTAATTGGTTATTCAATTGTTAATGAGCAGTTACCAAAATAAAGCCTTACATTGAGCAACTCAGCAATGTCAATCAAGTTGACATCATATTCCGACAAACTAACTAATTTATAACATTTTTTTAATAAATAATAACAAATATATCACCGACGAAATTTATTCAGATGTCCAATCAGAACAAGACAGCATACACAAAGTGACCACTTAGTCAACAAATGATATAATTTCACTGATACAATATTGTAGCGCTAAATTCCTCTGCCACCGATCTGATCATGATAAAGTGTCCATAGATTTACCTTGTCAACAAATTAAAAATCTCCCATCATAAAGCTGCGCCCATACTCTATTGCCCGGTGTGACCAGGTGTTGTAAAGTGTTTGGCGATGGTCATGTTTACCCGTGGATGAGACTCAGAGGTATGTATATGTATCTGAATGGCACTGCACACTTCACAAGGAACAAACAAGGACACTTTAGGTCACTGTCTATTTACCTTTGACTTAACGTCTTAGTGTATAGGCAAGTTCACAGTCATTTTCCTTATAATCCTCAGCTGCGAAACTAAACTGCCCTTGCATGATTGTTTCACACACACTGTATTTTGTAACAATACAATTTGATAAGACTTTTTTGCTTGTTTGTTTGAATGCTGTTTAAAGCCATTTTAAACATATGGTATGCTTTGTACTTAAACTAGTTTAAGTAGTTAATGACTTGCAGAGATTATTAAAGGTGTTCTAGTACTGGTTAACCCGCCTAGCGGTCCATGGTAAAGGTGAAAATAAATAGAATTACAGATTACTAGTAACACTGCATATATCCTAAATATAATGGAGAATATTATTAAAACAAGGTAATGGCTTTGAATGCTATTTTTAACCCATTATAGCTTCTATACTTGACCTGATGCTATTTTTAACCCATTATAGCTTCTATACTTGACCTGATGCTATTTTTAACCTATTATAGCTTCTATACTTGACCTGATGCAATTTTAACCCATTATAGCTTCTATACTTGACCTGATGCTATTTTAACCCATTATAGCTTCTATACTTGACCTGATGCTATTTTTAACCCATTATAGCTTCTATACTTGACCTGATGCTATTTTAACCCATTATAGCTTCTATACTTGACCTGATGCTATTTTAACCCATTATAGCTTCTATACTTGACCTGATGCTATTTTAACCCATTATAGCTTCTATACTAGACCTGATGTAGGCTGCCAATCAAAGCAGTCAATAATCCAATCAGCTATTGATACTGGTATCTACACAGTGTCTAAGAAAACACAACATTGTATTTACATGGACACTGACCACCCTGGGCTTAACCCCACAACCTCATAGGTGAGAGGTAAATAACTATGAAATGGCACCATAAGACCCTTTGGCCATTTTGGGGGAGTGGGGGTGCCTCCAGATAATTTTCAAAACACTGAAAGAAATATTTTAAAGTTGAACAAACTCTATCATTGTATTTGTTTTATTGATACTGCGCCATGTAATCAAATTATGAAGGACACACTGTGAATCACAGAATGACTCATAACTCAGTAAAAGATTAATCACTGAAACTAAAACTGACTTCAACATTTAATTTATTTAATCTGATTGAATGCATGTTATAAATTGGTTAGAAAACACATTTAAACATGTTATTATGCCAGCTATAAAACTTTACTTCAGTTTCCTCCGAGATTACCAAATTCAATAATGCAGTAACCTAACACAATATGTTGTTTAGAAAAGAAAATATCACACCTTCATTTTGATATTTAAAATACCCCCCTCCAGTAATGTTGTTTTGTTTGTATGTTTGACTATTTAGTGTCATTTTAATTCTATCTAGGGCTAACACCTAATATTTTTTCCTAGAATACTGGAAGTTTATCAAACCAGTACTTGAGCGCATCCATATCTACAGGTAAACTTGAAACAACAGTGAGAATGACAAATGACAATGACTTAATGTCCTATATCAATCATCAATGACATTGTGGCCGGGCTCATGAACCCTGTATTGACAGTCAGATATGCTACCGACTGAGCTAATCAGTTCCAGAGAATTGCTGATAAAGAACTTCACAGATTTTCAATAACTAGAAACCAGTGTCTAGTGGCAGAGCATGATCCTCTCATGCTGAAAGTCATAGGTTTGATCCCCAGTCTGGTCATACCAATTAAAGACTTGAAAAATGCACTAGAAGCTATCTCACTTGGCACTCAGCATTTACAGGAGAGTTCTAGGTCTGGTCAGTGTCAGTATAATGTGAATGGGTGGGGTATAACACCTTGTGTCTGTTGCATGAAACTGCAGTGTGGCAGAGCTTAGAATACTGTCTCAAAAAGAAGCCGTCATGACGAGACTAAAAAATTGTTGAAAGTGACGCTCAACACATTACAACAACCTTTCATTTGGGAATTCTACTGTAACAAAGTGCCTTAGTTGCTCATCTGATTTTACTTATATCTTTTGTGCATTTTTAATGGATTAATCATATAATTTTATGAAGAACTTCTATATATGAGAAAAAATGCCTCTGGTTCAGGAGAGTTAAAAATGAAATTCTTTTACAGCTCCATACCGGAATGATTTGCAATGAGCCTGTGTGTTACACTTAACATGACCAATGTATAGAGCTCGACCACTGGGTCTTGGGTGAAAGAATGCTAACTACCAGACCATTGCAACTGGTTTTGAGACTTAGATAGGAGATGTATCAGCCATAGGGTACCACAGATACAAAGATATAACCATCTCACACAAACCGCAGATATTCTTTCAGTTTGTCTGAACCTACCTGTACATTAAAAATTCGCTTTTTAAATGGCTGGTGAAGCATCATACTTTTATCTCTATATACAATACTGACTCATATCTTTACACAACTACAAATCTACATAAAGTATTTTAAATACAAATATCTCAAAGCCACTACCATATAATGTATATTCCGACACACCTGGAGTTTTCAATACCAACGTGAGAAAAACCTGTAATCCAGGGTGTTAAAATTTTACAGTGGAGTTCTAGTGCACCCATATTTTTATTTCCATTGTAAAAATATTTCAGTCTTATCAGGTGTTTTGCCATTTTCTGCTGACATTTTAAAGAAAACTTTGGATGTAACATATGTTTAAACAAATTTTTCTGTTGATGACACACAACAGTTTGTTTCTCTGAATATTTAGCTTAATGTTTATGCCATTGAGAATTATCAAAATTTTATGATCAGTTAACCTTACCACTCTTTCTTTGGACTCTTTAAGGTTAACCAGTTCTCAAGCACACCATCTCCAAAAGTTTTTGAACACTTTTTCACTTGTACACGAGAAAGTGATTCAAACTTGCAACCTCTGGATTGATAGTAAGACATGCTACTGACTGAGCTAACTGGGCCTGGCCACACACAAACAGAACTGGCACAGTATAGTATAAATGGAGACTGTAACAGTGCAATTTTGTTGATTTTCACTCTAGTCAATATTCAATTATTGTGTTTGTTTTTCTCTTTACCCATGAAATTTGCCAACTCAATTTATTTCATTTTCTTCAGTTTTTAGCAACAATATTTTTTTTATTCAGACAATAACAATTTGTGGAGATATTACTTTGATTTCAATTTGATCCATCATACAGGTTTACACTTTGTAAATGTGAAAGTCAACAAGCAGCATTAAAGTGCTGTCTATCTTTAGAACGCGATTTATTTTTTCAAATTCAATTTTGTCACATTTTGGTGGATTTGATACGCCAAACCATTTGGATTTATATTTATTGATGATAATCAGATGCTTTTCATCCATTTTTTTAAATAATTATATTTCTAAAACCTGTCTATCCGCAAGAGACAATCTAAATTAAATATTACAAGAGTTGTCAGAAGATAACAAAGCTTGCCCCTGGCTGTCTTAGTCCAAAAAGAGCCATAACTGTGCCAAAATGCAATCCAGAGTTATGGTTCTTGTCTGTGTGTGTTCCATTGATGATGGTGAACACACATGCAAAGTTTCATTCACATCCAATGAGTGATTGCATAGATATCTTAAACTTAAATGCAAAAGTTTATCCTGGGTTGTCCACAGACGCCGACGCTGAGGTCATGGCAATAGCTCTCCTTGGACTTCATCCCAGCGAGCTTATGAAGTGGAAGTGTTCTAGAAGGATTGAATAAAACCACAGGCATTTGTACTATTATATACATATGTGCATTTTCTAGCATTTAGTTCTATAATGCTGAGGTGATGGGTTCGAGCAGAGTCAGGTCGAGGGTAGAGAAAGTTTGCCAGCTACTTGTGTTCTACTCAATTTCATTCTAAAGTCCTCCTTCACCAATAAAACTGGATATACCAAATATAACTGGTCACGTATTGTAAATGGAGTTACTCTATGATTAAAAATAGAACATCAGTAGAACCCTGGTGATGAATGTTCCCCTGATCAAGATGTTTGATTAGAAATGCTATTGTTTTGTATAAAGATAAATAATACTGAAGGAAAGATTTCGGGAGAGGATATGAACCAATTAATCTCTTATATAATATAGAAACCCGCTGGGATTGTATAATGCCATGCTCAGGATAAGTTACGGAAATTACAAAAAACAGAAGTAGTCCCTTTGAAAATAAACTCACAGTTGCGATGGGTGTGCATTATAACACTGCCTCACAGCTGTGCTGTATAAGTGTATAAAGTTAAAAGAAATTATTTTGTTCCTTTTTTATTCACATAATAAAAGGAAAAAATGAAAAAGGCAAGGGGGAATAAAAGGGGGGGAAAGCTAGAATTATGAATCGTGTGCACTACACTCCTTCTCATGAGCGCGATTACAACAATATGCACATCTCCACTTGGTAGTGATGCACTGTAGCAAGTTTCATAAATTTCCAATTCTATCTATAGAGAAATAATGCAGACACTTTTTTTGTTAGACAGAATAAAAGGACCATAAACAAAAATAAATTCATCGAACTGAACACACAAAGACAATATGTGCATCTACATTTAGTAGTTATGCATCCAAGCAAGTTTCATAAAATTCCAACTAGAAGTTATAGAGACATACTGCAGAAATTGGTAATGGACTGAATCAAAGAGCCATAACTCTGTGAAGAATCATAAAAGCAATACACAAAGACAACCATGAGCATCTTCACTTGGTAATGATACATCCTAACAAGTTTCATAAAACTACAATCAGAGGTTGTATAGAAATAGTGCAAACAAGGAATTGGTGATGTAAGTACGGACAAAGCGGTGAATATTCTCCACCCCTTTGGGGAGCATATAAAAGAAAAAGATTATTTTGATGAGTGAACATGAAGTGAAATAATTATACAACACAAGGTAAATATACATTAGTGAAATATACAACATGAGTGAATTATACAACATAAGTGAAATATACAACATGAGTGAATTATACAACACAAGTGAAATATACAACATTAGTGAAATATACAACATGAGTGAATTATACAAAGCAAGAGAAATATACAACACTAGTGAAATATACAACATGAGTGAATTATTCAACGCAAGTGAAATATACAACATGAGTGAATTATACAACATTAGTGAAATTTACAACATGAGTGAATTATACACTTTCAACAGCAAGGATTTAAATTAAAATGAAACAGGAACAAAATGAAACAGGAACAAGAAGACAAAACAAAACAGCTGACTTGGCAGATTATTTTTAAAATCTGTCATAACAGCTGACCTGTTAATTTTGTCCTTTATCACATTACAGTAATATGATCTAAATATGGGAGTACTTCGTCTCAAATAGAAGCCACAATTATCATGGAAATTAACCCGGAATTTGATGTGATGTAAAATAAAAGTTAAAAGATTTATTTATTTTTATTTCCTGTTTTAGACTAGTATTCTGTGTCAGCAATGAGAACAAGAGCTTATTTCATGCATATCAGAGTTTCATCTGAGATGTGTCAATGTGTGACACTCATATTTATTATACGCAACAAGAGATAAATGTGTGTCTCCACTAAGTGCTTCATGGTTTATTCAAATGGTGTCTTGACATGCCAAGTAATTAAAGTCTAGAACTGCACTGAATATAATTTTATTCATTATCAATGTACCTGCCTTTCATTTATTTTCATCAAATCATCTTCAAAAATGTATCCCTCCATTAACTATCAAATATCCAACCATTCATTATCAAATGCCCCCACCCCCTCTAATTCATTATCAAATACTCCTCAATTCATAATCAAATATCCCTCCATTTGTTAATAAACGCCCTTATCTCCTTTTGTTATTAAATACTGAGCCTCCATTTATTACCAAATTCATCTGTTATTAAATACTGAAGCTTCATTTGCTATTAAATACCGGGCCTCCAAATTGTTATTAAATACCAGGCCTCCATTTGTTTTTAAATACCAGGCATCCATTTGTTATTAAATACCAGGCCTCCATTTGTTATTAAATACCGGGCCTCCAAATTGTTATTAAATACCAGGCCTCCATTTGTTATTAAATACAAGGCATCCATTTGTTATTAAATACCAGGCCTCCATTTGTTATTAAATACCGGACCTCCATTAGTTATTAAATACTGAACCTTCTTTTGTTATCAAATACTGGGCATCGATATGTTATCAAATACTTGGCCTCCATTTGTAACAAAATACCGGGCCACCATTTGATATTAAATACCAGGCCTCCATTTGTTATTAAACACGACCCTCCATTTGTTATTAAATACCGTGCCTCCATTTGTTAATAAATACCGTGCCTCTGTTATTAAACACCAGGCCTCCATTTGTTATTTAATACCAGGCCTCCATTTGTTATTAAATACTGTGCCTCCATTTGTTAATAAATACTGTGCCTCCATTTGTTATCTAAAACACCGGGCCTCCATTTGTTATTAAATACCCAGCCTCCATTTGTTATCAAATACTGGGCTTCTATTTGTTACTAAATTCTGGGCCTCCATCAGTTATTAAATACTGAACCTTCATTTGTTATTAAATACCGGGCCTCCTTTTGTTATCAAATACCAGGCCTCCATTTGTTATTAAATATGTGGCCTCCATTTGTTATCAAATACTGGACCTCCATTCATTATCAAATACCCCCTTCATGCATTATTAATTCATTGTCAATACTCCACTCATTATATCAAACACCCCTCAATTCATTATCACATCATCTTCAATACCAAATTCGACCCCCATTAATTATCAATTATCCCTCCATTAATTATCAAATATTCCTCAATTATTAAATATTCCTTTATTAATTATCAAATATTCCTCCATCAATTACCCCTATATTAATTATCAAATATTCCTCCATTAATTATTACTTATCAAATATTCCGCCATTAATTATCAATTATCACTCCATTAATTATCAAATATTCATCCATTATTTATCAAATATCCCTTCATTAATCATCAAATAGCCCTCATTAATTTTCAAGTATCCCTCCATTAATTATCAATTATCCCTCCATTAATTATCAATTAGCCCTCCATTAATTATCAATTATCTCCTTAATCAATACAAAATCTTCAACAACCAATTCATTATCAAATACTCTCTGTTCATTTTTGAAAAACCCTCCATTCATTATCAAATACAGCCCTCTAAATTTAGATTGAGTGGTGGGCCAGAATTCACCCCTAACAACCCAAGTGAAAGGTAAATGACATTCTATTTTATTTTAGCTCATATGAAAGCTCACAGCTTATAAGAACCGCTCTTAAGTCCACTTCCTGGGCAGAACCAGTACTCAATGTTATTATTTTTTTTTGAGAGGCATCAGGTCGATCTAGGGATTGAACCTGCAACCTCTGGCGTAAGCAGTCAACTCTTTGCACCACACAAATGCTTCTCTTATTTGTAATACCTACTGCTTATCAAGGTCATCTGGCTGGCTCATTAAAACACTGGAACTTAGGTCATATCTCGAACCCCACCACCACCCAAATGGACAGAGGTAACATTTTAGGAACATAACCTCAAAGCTGTAACCAAGAGAAGAAAAGCGTCAGAAGATCCCTGTCACAATATGTCTTACACCAGCTGACACAACATTAAACATACATGAAGTTAATGGCATATCAAACAAGACAGCATGAAACAAACACCAGGCAGTTTTAATTCACTTATACAATATATACCTACAGGATTTCATTCACCTTTTACAGGTACGTTTAATGTTCCCTTTAACAGATCAAAACACTCTCATCAAATTACAGTTCACTATTCATTACCCACCTTGTGTCAACCTAATAATTAATCTGGCTGACTCTGGCTGACTTGTACTGTACTTTGGCTACTAATACTTTACAAGCCTCACCCATCGTTAAATTACTCAAATTTGGTTTTAAGAAATAAGATAGTAAAGATGGATTTATTTCAAAGAGTTGTGCAAGACATGGTGAGAAAAATATTAAACAAATCAAGGGAGGTAAATCTTCAGAGACTTTATGTTTTAGTAAAGCAAGAGTTGTTGTTATTTTTTTATATTTAAAACCATCAGCCTCTTAAATAGATGTGAGTAGTCCCAAGGTGCATGGAAAAGTACGGAAATATCAAATATAGATTGTATACATTTTTTCTGAATATACTCTATGAGGATCAAAACCATGACTTCACGGTGCAGCAAATTTTTAAATGGAAATCCAGCTTAATTCTGACATGACTGCATTAAACAATTTTTGTTTTTAAACTATTTTCAATATTTTGTGTTATGATCATAAAAAATTATTATGTATTAATCATAAAGCTAACTCAAATGATCAAAATTCAAAACTAGTTGTTTAACATATAAACATTTTTTGAAATAAATAATTGAGGGCAGCCTAAATTATTGAGTGCAGCCTAAAGTTAGTGCCCAAAAATGGATACCAGATTTGATATGAAACTGGTTATTATTTTATGATGATATGAATCAAGTGATATTTGAAGCTAAACTGTCCATAAACTATAACAATGCTGTTGTGAAGAGATTTCAATGTGTAATGGGAGCTGGTTTATCTTTAAAATCATTAAAACAATAACAATCTGAAGTGACGACACTTTTTAACCCCCAAACTATTCACCCAATACAGCTCGGTGTGCACTCATGCAACTGTCATACCCAACTCCAATTCTGCCAATCGACGAAGTCTCCCTGGTTAGAACAAGTACTAAACACATGCAGATACAGTGTCTTGCTCAAGGACACTACACATAGTCGTGGCGGAGGATCAAACCCACAACCCCCCTACCCATCCTCGGGCCAATGCTCTACCACTGGACATTGTGCTCACAACTGACAACTATACTATAATTCAAATGCTACAATAGCCACACTCGGTCAATTAATCACACATTTCTCCCTATTATATATTCTGATTTATGCCCCACCTAACGATCACATGTACATCCTCAGCTGCATGGCTGACAATGAATTGTACAATGTACAATATACTACTGATAAACATTATTGTATTGAATTTGTTTTCAAGTAACAGTAAGACATCATATGACGTGAGCTCGACTGATACGAACTGAACTTGGCCAATACAAAAAAACAAGGCCAATATGACCCAGTACTTGGCCAATACGATGGTTGTTTAAACGTAAATACATTCATTAAATCAACTTGTGATAAACAGAAGCCATTATATTGTTGAGGTCGACACTATTTATGGTATGGAATCAAAGTTTAAATGTTCAAGACTTAGTGCACTGAAACCTTTTAAATATATAACATCAGATGCCTTCAATAAACTTCCAGAACTCAGTTCTATATATATCAAACAACTACTTATCTAGTCTACTTTAATTGCTTTAACTAAAAAAATAAATAAAATGAATAGCAGTTTATTAATAAAATTGTTTGGTCAATACAACAATCCTTGGACCAATATGACAATCCTTGGACCAATAACTGGACCATATGACAATCCTTGGACCAATAACTGGACCAATATGACAATCATTGGACCAATAACTTGGCCAATATGACAATCCTTGGATCAATAACTTTGCCAATATGACAATCCATGGACCAATAACTTGGACAATATGACAATCCTTGGACCAATATGAAAATCCATGGACCAATAACTTGCCAATATGACAATCCTTGGACCAATAATTGGACCAATATATCAATCAATGGACCAATAACATGGCCAATATGAAAATCCTTGGACCAATCACTGAACCAATATGACAATCCTTGGACCAATAACTGAACCAATATGATTATCCTTGGACCAATATGACAATCCATGGACCAATAACTGGGTCAATATGACAATCCTTGGACAATTAACACAATCCATGGACCAATAATTTGGCCAATATGACAATCCTTGGACCAATATGAAAATCCATTGACCAATATCTTGCCCAATATGACAATCCTTGGACCAATAACTGGATCAATAAGACAATCCATGGACCAATAACTTGGCCAATATGGCAATCCTTGGACCAATAACTTGACCAATATGACAATCCATGGACTAATAAATGAACCAATGACAATCCTTGGACTAATAACTTGGCTAATATGACAATCCTTGAACCAATATGACAATCCATGGACCCACAGGACAATCCTTGGACCAATATGACAATCCATGGACCAATAACTGGGCCAGTATGACAATCCTTGAACCAATATGACAATCCATTGACCAATAACTGGGCCAATATGACAATCCATGGAACAATAACTTGGCCAATATGACAATCCTTGGACCAATATGACAATCCATGGACCAATAACTGGGCCAATATGATAATCCTTGGACCAATATGACAATCCATGGACCAATAACTGGGCCAATATGAAATCACTTGACTGATAACATTATATTAATGTTTTTTTGATGTAAAGAAATAACATCAGGAACAAATAAACAACCCTCAGGCAAATCTATGAATCAGCCATTGTAACACCTTCCTTCAACTCTGTATTACTACGAGATTCTAAAATTGAACTGTAGCCAACATGGCGTAGTATTATATTTTAAACGTATTCAAACATTGCTATATAAATATACTTTTTAATTACACCTGATCAGTATCTTGCATTGCATGTTATATTAATAGGCACTCATCACTTCATCAGTCACTCACACCTGGAGAAGATTCGCAATGAAATGTCAATTTAACAATTTCATGCGCCAGTTTTCATGTTGCGCAACATGCAGGAAGATTAACTGCGTAACATATCTACATCAAGCCTCATTGATAAGTGTAGATAAAAACATCATGCAGATAAACAATTTAAAATTGGCAAGAAGGCTTTCAAAGAAAGTTGGAGGCTACAGGCTTCAGCGGAAATCCTGTTAAACAATAAATGCAGAAGATCTGGAAACACCCTACATAAACGGCACAAAGCTGATACAGAGCTGATAATCTCACTGCTTCATATCAATCCAACTAACATCTATATCTGACAGAATTAATGATAAAATGATGCAAACATAGACAGAAATATCCCCCATACCTTTTTTTTTTCAAACAGAAAGCTTGATATTGAACTAAATAAATCACAACATTGCTTAGAAGGGGAGGTAATTTAAACAACACCACATAACCATAAATTATTATGGTATTCCTTTTTGAATTGTTAGTCATTTAAACTGGCTATGAATTATACAGGCTCTAGTACAGTGCCTTGTCAGTGGTCCCCTTTGAAGGCAAGTGTATTTGTCAAGTTTCATGATAAAAGGTGAAGAGATGGCAAGTTTCTGACACCATTTAACCGTTCTATAACTATTTCTAATAAATATGTTTAATTGTTATGTTCTGTTCTAAAGAAAATTGATAACCCGTTTCATTTGTGTTACCCAAACAACTAAATTGATAACTGATAAAATAATTTACCTTTCAGCAACTGCTTGATCTCTTTGGAAGCCCGAGAGGTCGTGAACTTATTAACAATGTCCAGGGCTGTCTGGTCATAAGAGTTGGCCTTGTTTACGTCCACTCCACACTGAAACATAGATAATACAATATTAATATTAATAGACAATCAGTTAACCAAACCATTCTTTCCTGGATCCTAGAAGGTTAACCAGCACTCAAGCACACCCCATCTCTGCAAGTACCTGATAACTTTCTTACTTGAATCAGCAGGTAGTGACAATTAACAATGAGACTCAATGTCATATATCAATCATTTCGGAGACTGTGTCCAAGCGGGGATTCAAACTCATTACCCCTGGATTGATAGTCAATAGGCTACTGACTGAAGTATCTGGTCCCAGCTAGCACAATACGATATTATGGTAATGTAACTAATGTGTAACTTTAGCAAGGATCAAATTAAAACTCCAAGTGCAAGAGAGCACACCCAATCAAATAACTCTTTTTTACGGCCTTAGCTTCAACATTAAATATTTGGCCAAGTACTCATTAAGAAATTATGGTTATATAATTACTGTGCAAGTCTGTGTGAATCAAATAAACAATATGTGTGCAAGAGTGCAACACAACATCAAAGAATGTAATTTTTGACAATTCAAGGGCCATAACTCCGGCATTAATTATCCAATTTGACCAGTTTAAGACTTTGTCCAAGACATAATGGTAATAACGTTCTTAGGTTTAGTGAGTGTTAAAATAAAAAAGCAATACAGGGACTGTTGTTACCGAAGGCTTGTCTGTCCAACTTGTTCACAGGATATGGTGACACCAATTTCAGAAGATAACTTATTCTACATAGTATGTTAAATCCAAATTAAGAACAAAAGAATATATCAAATAAAATGAAATAAAACGAATCAAAATGATTAAAATACAAAAAACAAATTCAGGCAAAACAATGAAAATAAATCAAATTACATCTCAAAACGTGAAACGTAAATTTTACAACAATTTCCTTTAATTTCTGCAATCAAACACAGTGATGGCAATTTAAAGAGAATTGCAACAATTTCAATTCTTTTAAATTTCCTCCAAAATTTACTTTAAAATAGATTGTCATAACTTGATAGACCGAGTTGAAAAGACAAATCAATCATCAAAATACATCAATTAGTTAAAACTTGTACAGTAACATTTGTATTCTCATTTAATTAATTTAATTAGTTTACATAGATTGTGAAACCAGTAGGGAATAATAATCTAAATAGTGGAGTCTTAAAGACAGTTAACCGAAGCAGTGGTTTAGTGGTATAGCATCTGCAACACATATGGAAGGTTGCTGGTTCGATCCCCAACTGGGTCATACCAAAGACTTGAAAAATGGTACTAAAAGCTTTCTCACTTAGTAGATAGTTCTAGTTATGGTCAGCCAGGTGTCTGTGTAATGTGACTAGATGGGGTATCATACCATGCGATATTACTAAAAACTGTTAGCAACGGTTAACACTTTATAACAACAACAACTCAGTTCAAACCCATTTATGCTTCACTATAGACCAGTTGGACGAAGATAATTAAATTTTACAGTCTGAGAATTTCAAGGTGAGAGGTCTGCAAGTCCTGAGAGCAGCACAATTCCGTTGGATCTTCAGGACTTGAAATTTGTTACCGAAGTTACTCATCCTGCCTTTCCTATTTGTTTAATGAATACATAAAATCAAAGAAATCCTTAGGTCAGTTCTTTAATCTTATTCGTCTTGGCTAAATGGTTACTCGTCATTGCAAGCAGACAAGTGGAATTTTCCAACCCTGAACATTCTTCCAAGCACCAAAATCATAAGAGAGATGCTAAAATAGTAATATTTGTACAACAACAGGGCACTTCTGAGAATCCATGGATGATTTACACAGATTATTCCAATTAATGTGTAGAATATCTCTCATAACAGATCATTGCCAATGATTATGCTCCACTCTTGTTTTATACAGCAAATATTTCAGGCCAAAACATGAAATATGTAGTGCATCTCCCTGTTGTGCAAGATGATTTCCATGTTAATAGCATTCCATGATGTTTGGCATTTTGTTTATATCAAATAGTATTATATTACATATATGTAACAATATTTAACTTTTCTTTTAAATACAACATTGCCATTTATATACATTGACTTGGAGATAATCAATAACAAATGTGTTAAAAGGAAATCCCAACCTTTCTTTAAATGAGTTGATTCCCTATAAATATACAACTATTAAGCAGAAACTGACTTTCTATTTTAAGTAACAGTGACCTTGAACCTCAATCAATTATTTCAAACAGTTAATCCAAAGTTTCCTCACAGTGTACCCCATCCCCCTCAAACATATATTTACCTTTCCTAAATTATTATGCTAACATTAAGCCATGCTGTATAGGCTACCCAATATATTTCTTACTTGGCCTAAGTAGGTTGTGATATAAACCTGAGTACTAACAGACACACATGACAAAGAATGCCAATACCTCAGTCATTACCTCTAAACAATACCAATAAAATGAGATTTATAGAAACAAGAACATCAAAAACCATTTCTACAAGCATACATTACTAACCTGGAGTCATGTAAATAGGGTTTAACAGCATTTTGAACACATTTCAGGTAATACACAACATATCCAGTTTTTTTGGTGGGGAAGATCTCACACTATAGAACCCCCATCCTTCCCCTGTAACTGGCAAACTTTCTCATATAAGGTTTTTAGTGGTTGTGAGATGTGAGTGATGACATCTTAGACCAATTTGTCATGTAAAATTAAACCGTTGAAACATTCAAATGGACACAATTCAAGAAATCTTTTTGGCATAGTGAAGTTCCATTGATGTCATGAGATTGTCACAAAAATATTACATTGTTGTTTTGTATTAAAATGGTGTCTGTTAATACCAATTTATTCTATCTCATATATGTAATAAGTAATCTCAGAGCTTTTGCAAATTTCTCTGGGTAGAACAAATATTGGGTGTTTTTCATGGACATTGGTGAGCCTAGAATTGAACCAACTGTCCTCTTGCAAGAGTGACCAACACCCTATCCACTACATCACAAGCACAGTTGGTGTCGAGTGCCATTGAGCACTTTACGTTATACTATACCCAATTGTCATTGTCAGTTAGTCTTTATAAAGATCCTGATATCACCCCAATCAGGTTTACTGACCCAAATGAAAAAACAAAAAAATTCTATGCCTGTCCCATTTAAACGCTTCCTAACAATGTCATTCAAACCTTCCCTGAGGCATCTGACCAATCAATGTTCTCAAATATGCTGCTATTTAATGGACGTTCATGAACCATCTTCTTTTACAAACTACACTGTCAGTGCAACAAGAAGACACTGCATAATAGTGAGCCCTTCCCCCCCCCCCCCCCCCCCCCCCGGGTCATACAAATCATAGTGAGTGAACAGGCAGGTTCTGAAGTGTATTTACAGGAGTTTTTAAGAGCACAAAAATGCTTACTGTTGGTCTGGTAGACAAACACATCTTGTTTTTATTGGTACCTATACTTTGTTTGACAGCTGGTATAACATATGCATTGTTGTATTTTACTTCTATTGTAAGTGCTCTTATATTATGTTTTATCTTATCATATGGTGTTCACGGTTTCAAAAATCTTTAAATTGTCTTGAAACTGAGTGAAGAAAATCATCCTGCCATGCTAGACAATCATGCTATGAGTTACGGTGATTTCCATGCTTGCTCTAAGACCCAGAGGTCCCCAGTTCGATTTCTGGTGGGGTTTCATCTGCGGGTGGGGGATGGGGGGGAGGTTCAAATGCATTCCCACAGTGTGTTATTTGGGCAAGGTTGTGTGAAAGTATGCAACCCTTTGGAGGAGAAGTTAAGCACTCAGTACCGTGTACAGGGAGAGTCATATCCAGTGCATGTAAAAGATTCAAGATCCGAAAAACCTCCCTCGGAAACCAGGCTTCTTATTATAGTCAGAAATTGATTGCTGGAAGTAATGGAAGGAAAAAAAAAGAATACAGCACAATACCCCACCATGTTACGGTATACTGACATAGATCATAGGCCCAAACCCTCGGGAACTATCATCAATAACTAATATAATTATAAAGATAGAAGTTATGTGACAGATTAGTAAATAAATGGGTAAGCCATTTTAATATTACAGAGCTAGCGGTCCAGTGGTAGAGCATCTGATCCAAGGTCGCTGGGTCATTGGCATGATCCCCCATCATGTCTATTTGTAGTGCCCTCGAGCAAGACACTTTATCTGCAAATGGTAAGTACTCTAGGCTCTAACTAACAGTACTGTCTAAAGTTGTACGAATTTCTTTAACAATCAATGTAAAAAAATATGTTAAAAAATAGAAATAAAAATAGACAAAAGTACAGTAGTATGTATACCCACCTCCATGGTCAAATCCTGGACATATTTATTTTCTAGCACAAAACAATCCATTTTTGTTGATCATTTTAATTAATCCATATGTATAAAAGCCAATACAATCAGCAAATTTAAGTAATCAAGGAATTAACTTCAGTTCCAAAGCCAGGTGCTAGCACAAAACACAGGCAGAATTATGGCTCAGAAATAATACAGTCACCTCATCAAATATATGATTCAATGTTGCAAAGTCATTAACAAATACTAATTTAGATACTGAATTCCTAATTAAAACACTAAAACAAATAATAAATGCCAGGAAGAGATAATAACAATACTGCCATTAATTTCCCACAATTTCTCCAAATTTTCAAAGTTATAATTATTAAAATCAATCCGCTATTTCAAACAAGATCGTGGTAAACTGTTTTGAAATTAGTTACTGGAAAAAGTTGTTTGTCCAATATAATCATCATAAATGTATCACAAGATGCTTTCACAAAACCTATTCAGTCACTAAGTTCTCAAAATGAGTTCAAATCATGTAATTTAAAAATAACAACAGAATCTTGCCAAGTTAGAAATTGATAACTTTCACTGGTGATGTTGTTTTACTATCTCTGACTAAATTATCTATCTCAAACCTGGAGCATAGACTAATGTTTTCAAAACATCAAGACAGGTGAGTGAATATTTTCAATCAATCACACCAAAACTCACTCTGCTGACTCATCATCAACATGTATCACAGCGATTATCACTTCAAAATTATCATCATCTTCTTCCTTATCATTCTCTTATCCCAGCACTTCTTCAAACTCACGAGTACCTCTTGTAAATTACCATCCACGCTAATTAGTCCGATCATAACAGATACAATGATATAAACTTGATGTTAGCATAATAACTCCCCAGTTACTCTAAGTGTCAAATTTACTCATCAAAACCCTCGCCACAAGCTCACTCCATCTGGCTCCATATAAATCAGCCTGATCGACAGATAGTTTGATACAGGCAACTGTAAAAGCATTACACGTGATGGATCTATGCTGGAAGTACCATAATATTTTTGATGTAGGTAAGTAGATGTAGCCATTATCACTATAGAGACATGGTTGGATACTGGATATATATCACAGGCAGATGCGACAGGTACTTGTGCTAAGTGTGCAGCGTTTTTTCAGGTTCAGGTCCAACAGATTATACACAGCTAGGTTCAGTATATATTTTACGGTAACTTAGTCCAATCAAAAAATTAAATAGAAGCAAAAATTAATTTGAGACTTAATTTGTAGTTATTGAAAACAAATATCCTGACAAATATATTTTCATAAATGACATTGAAGAGCATTGAGCTAAGCCATAAACACAACAATTACTGTTGTTTAAGTTATATGATAAATTTTGTCAAGGAATCTTTAACATGTCATTCATTTCCAAATTCTAAAGATAAAAGCTTGAACTATTCAATGACAGTTAGCAATATACTTAGAAATGTTAATATTATTGAACTCTGAGATGAAAAATATTAAATTTAACTAGAAATATCACTGAAGGTAATGAATACCCCCAGATGGCACCCTGACACAGTTATTGTAACCTTTTTCTGCCTGCTTTGACACAGTGAACCAATTACAGTAACAGATGTGGGTGTTTGATGCTCGAATATGGGGTCACCAGAAAGATGAATGTTTAACTTTTTACACAATGTCACGAAAGACACTATTATAATTTCGAATTTTATTACGGCTAAGGAATATTGTCTGCAGAGAAATTGAGCACACAAAGGGCCATAACTTATTAAAAAAATTAACCAAGCAGAACATGCTGATAATATGGACAACTAAGATTGGTACCAATCACTTTTGTGAACTGCCATTAAATTCCAGCCAATGGTTGCCGAGAAACAGCAACCACCAAATAAAATGTCTGAAAAATTAAAAGGGCCATTTTACTCATTGAACCATTATTCTTGTGCAACATTACGACAATATGCTTAATTATGCCTGGAACCAGTCACCCTTGTGACGTTTCATTGAATTCTGGCCAATGGTTGCTGAGAAATAGCCATCGCAAAATTGTCTAGATGGACAGAATGATAGAAAGACAGACAAGCATGACTCCTATATAGCCCCCATATACTTTGTATCTAGGGGTATAATAAATCACAATTTTAACAAAAGAAAAGAATTTATAAAATCATTGAATAATATAGTATTACAATGTTTTCCTTTTTTCACAAAAACACAATTTTTCAAAACAAGCACATAAAATACACTACTAGAATTAATACCAGCTATCTTTATTTCTGAAAGTGCCAATAAATATTTTCTAGGGATCTCATTAAAAAAATATTTGTGCCAAAATTCCAGAAATTAAGCCACCTGTAGATTTATTTCAGTACAGCCAACAGGTTTCCATAAAGCTTATAGAACACTTAAATTGCGCACGTAGATATTATATACATTGTGTATTTTACACAATGCAAACTTAATGAAATGGAAGACAATTCCTGATTTTTTTTTTACTTTAATTATTATTCCTTACCAACATTATTCATTGATAATAGAGGTGGAGTCCAGTTGATAGAAAGATAACCCCTAACGCCAGAGGTTACGGGATCAATCCCCAGTTTGACCAGATGCCTCTCAAAAAAACAGCACTTAGGCTTTAATAAATTAATTGCTTGATTATCTTCCCCAACCGGCTCCTAATTTTCATGCTGCCCTGACCCTTTTTATTTTCATATAAAAATAAAAAAATAAATAAATAAAAATAAAATTCTCCCCACCCTTTTAAAGAAAAATTTGGATGAGAATCTAACAGTTAATTTATAATGGCCTTAGTACCAGATCTACCCCACAGGAAAAAGACTCTGAGAGTGGTTCATGTAAGCTATAACTATCTTCGCAATCTTTCTAAAATAGATTAGCATAAAGTCAACTAATCATTGACTAGTTAATGGGGGTGTTTGGAGCACTCTCAATATTTTGTATAAAAGAAACTTCCAATCAAGTTACAACAATTAACAGGCTAGAGTTACTGTGGCACATCCAGTTTTATTGGTGGAGGAAGTTTTGCATAAACTTCAAAAATATAACTACAATAATGATCAAATTTTAATAACCACCAATGTTTTCTTCTCACCAGGAATATAATATTTTGGCCAGCTGAGACTTTAACCCAATAAATAGTAAAAGAACATAAATAAATTAAGACCATTTTTCATGAGAATATATCTAGCCAGCCAGTTTCATTCCTACATCTGATTGGCTGTTGGTCTACCTGAGTAGCAGTCTCAATTGATCCGAGTACATTAGGAGATTACAGGTGACATGCAATCTCAAACGTTTTATCTCAACATTATCTCTCTCTGATAACATTTCCATCTACCAAAGTTTACACTTTCAACAAACATTCCCACAAACATCTGCAATGTGTTGTATAATTTACCAATATTTCACACCAGCAGTCATTCCATGTACAACAAATGCACCTAACGTCTCTTCTCTGCTGCTTGCTGCAAATTAGCTAAACATAATTTACAAAGAGTGCATCCCTAACATACAGACAGAGATTTAGTATTACTTTTCCATTTCAATGTATTTGATTTATCAGCCATTTATACATATTTTCTAAACCTATATAATAGTGTCTGGTGGTATAAAAGTAGCTAAAATGTTTAACAGCTCTGCGATGATCTATCTATCAATGGATACCTTGTGTTGTATTTTCAGACTGTAGCTATTTTATAGGATTATATGTATGGTGTGTGATGTGATCTGATCAGAAAATAAGTAACTGTTGTAGGTTAGATAGTGTATAATGGGATATGTTTTTTACATCCTCTTGTTTTATTTGTTTTTTGATGAATGGAGGAAGAGTAAGGTTATATGCACCCATTAACCACACCCATTAACCACACTCATTAACAACACCCATAAACCACACCCGTTAACCACACCAATTAACCTAACTCATTAACCACACCCATTAACCACACCCATTAACCACACTCATTAACAACACCCATAAACCGCACCCATTAACCACACCAATTAACCTAACTCATTAACCACACCCATTAACCACACCCGTTAATCTAACTCATTAACCACACCCGTTAACCACACCCGTTAACCACACTTGTTAGCCACACCCACTAACCACACCCATTAACCAGGTTAAAGCTCCCCAATTATAATGATGTGACAGGCTGTCAATCAAACAAGTTGATAATCCAATCAGCGATTGCTATCAGCTGCTAATCTGACTTTTACCTTAGACAACCTAACTATGTCTAAATAAACACTACATTGTATTTACTTATTTTGCCACATGGTCAGTGGGCAGAACAATAGTGGTTCTTGCATCATGTTAATTATTCTGTGCGGTCACATTGTGACCTTTTATTTGGCAAAGGTCATGGAAATACATGTTCATTATTTAAAAGCAATAAAATATCTTTAAACCACTGTTGTAATAATCTGTCATAAACATTGGAAGGCTCCTCCGTGGCTGAGTGTCCCATCATTGAGGTTGTGGATTCGAACCCAGCTCAGTCGTTTGCTGTATGTGACAAATTTTAACAGTTTCTTGGGAAGACAATCATTCTTCTCGAGAGTCATTCTGAGGTCTTTCGTTACCAATGAAACTGGATTTGTCATATATAACCTCTCATGTGTTGAAAAATAGTAATAAATTTATAATTTGTATTTTTGCATATTTTGAAACAGTATGCATGCTTTTTTGTTTCTTTCCACTGTTAAAAGGTTATTCATTTATAAAGATGGGTAAAAGATTTCTTGTACTGTATGACAGAGAGATGCAAACCAATCAGTTGTGATGCACAAATACACAGTATCAGAAGCGCCAACTTGTCAAAAATTATTTACACATATATCAATCTCAGATATGCATTTTAAAACAAAAGTTTATAAAATGCAGAACTCCTGTATTAAACAGAAGGATAAATGCCATGCATATTTCCACGTTTTACAGCAAAAATGCTATCTGGCTGGGAAATTCTTATTTATTATTTTTATTTTTGCAACTGTTCTTGAGTTGGTTCAACAACTGCAGTGTGAAGGTACATAATAACCCAAATGCGTAAAATATGAATGAGAAGCAGCAATAATCACAGAAATGCTGGTAATATAGAGTTTCGGTTGGAAATACTGTCGAGGTGTGCTGGCTGCTCACACCAGAGGCTGCAAGTCAAATCCAAGGGTTTACACAACAGAATTGTAAAAAACCCACTCGGTACTAGTTTTACCCAGGAAACTCGAGAGCCATTCATAATTATAAGCTCTGAACTGCCGTTACAATCTAGAAAATAAACTAGCATAATACAATTCTGTTAATTGACATCTTTAATTTCAAACAATTCAATGGGTCTTAGCAAGAGTGGTAGAATTGAGAAAGAAGGTAAATTTAATTACTATTGTTAAGATTGTTACAATTCTTTAATCTGCATTAAACCCTTTACTTCATACAGACACCTTTGGACACCTCTAATATAGACGTCTTTGGACACCTCTAATATAGAAGGCTTTTGAATAATTTGGTGATTTATGTTTATATTAACTGACAAAGTTAATACGAGCAATCTGAACTCTTCCTGCACTGTTTTCAAAGGCCTTCTGTGGCTGCTATGGGAAAACGCGTATCTATGGAGTGAAGGGTTAAGATCGTATAACAATATTTGTAACCCAACACTTTGGCAGCCTTTGTATGCCATCAATCCACATAAATAATATAAGAATTACTGCATCTCAATTCTGATTAAGAATTTTCAACCAACTTCGTTTAAATTGAGACACAAGATCTATTTATGTTCTGTGCATATCAATATGTTGTTGTTTTTGTTGAATGGGGTTTAACGCCATTATCAACACATGTCAGGTTATATATGGCATATCCAGTTTTATTGGTGGAGGAAGACCTCAGAAAGAATCTGAGACAAACCAATGTTCTTCCGCAAGTAACTGGCAAACTTTCTTACATAAAGTTTTTGGACCGAGGGCGACTCGAACCTACAACCTAAACAGTGAGTGATAACTGATTTTAAGATGGCACCTTAGACCACTCAGCCATGGAATACCCATACTGATGTCATATTTATTGTATAGTTATTATATATTATATAATAATCACATTTCTAAGGATCGAAACAAAACTTTTATTTGTGAGGATCACAAGAACAGTGAGTGAACTCATAATCCCCACGACACACTTCACAATTGCTCCACCACTGGCAAGCTTAAACAATAAGTGGCTGTTTGCTTTATTAAAGACCCAAGATAATGTTTGGAGCGATTAATGTATCACACTCCATCATGTGTCAATGGCAGACATGACTCATAGTCATTCCTGAAGGGAAGAATTATCCATACACAAGCCTGAGTACCTTAGCATAATAATCCTTACACAAAACATTCCCAGTAATCTGTGCGGAGTAAATTACTGGTACTCATATCAAGTACCATCATCTGTGCAGAATAATTATTTAATTGTGTTTTTACAATTGCAAAGTGTCCTTCATGCCAAAGTACTCTATCAACAAAGGTCACATGTTGGGTCACAGTATCATTTCAGGAACCATGACCCCGGTGACCTCTGACACAAAATCATGCACATACTAAGTATTGCAGATCCAACAGCAGTTTATCTTTATTTCTCACTTCTCAAATCTCATCAAAGTAAGGTAGATAACATGAGCTCATACACTGGCTGCTGTCTGCCAGGAATGCTACAAACTCAGATATATATGTCAAAGCATCACTAAATCACAGTGCTATCACAACTTCTGTATCATTATATAGAAACCATGGGATGATACGGATTTCTGGCATCATCACACATTCCTAACATCAATTCAATGTTAATCAGAGTCAACCTGGTTAATCAGTCAATCACTCAATCAATCACATTTGAAATTTTTTATTCTAACATCAAATATATAACATTGCAAGGAAAACAATATTTTTTACCATTATATTTTCTCTAACTAAAAAAATACAACAACTACCAAAATAAATAATCATGAAGTTTTTCTCTGACAAAGAGACTGTCCACTGCTAAATTCAGTATTCATAAAATGCCAATAAGGATAGTAGAGAGTTCTTGATAGGTTGTGGCGATTAAAGAATATTAGCATCCTTGATGCTGTTGTTGGGGATGGGGGGATGGGGGGATGGGGAAGGGATGATTGTCCAGAGCCAACTTGTTTGTCATTATCATACTGATCGATGGCTATCGGTCGGATTACCATTAAGTCTGACAATAAAGTGTTATATCCAAGTCTGACTTTATATTTCATTTTTATTGGACAAAATTAATGGACAATAATTATTATCTGATAAACAAATTCTTAGGATGCAACAGAGAAAAGGAAATAAAGATTTGCCGTAACTGACCTGAAGCGAGAACAACTATTGCTCAGCCCACCAGCCATGTGACATTGTTTGTCCAAGTAAATACAATGTAATACAATGTAGTGTTTACATAGAGACCATTAGCTTGTCTAAGGAAAATGGCAAACACGGAAATAATATAGATCAATAATTGGATTATCGACTTGCATGATTGACAGCCAGTGTCAGGTCAATTAGATGATGCAAAACCCGTTACAATCCCTGGCACCAGTGTTACGATCCCTGGCACCAGCTTAAGTGGTATTCTTTATTCGCACTAATTTTTATGAAATCAATGATACTTCAAGATCAGAAAACAATAACAGCACTAAATCAAAGTACAGGACGACTTTTTACAGCCACCACTCTGCACTTAATACTTCAGTTATTGTGAATGTCATCAATATCAGATAAAAGGCTCCTGTGGAAACATGCTAAACCGGTCCTACGTGAAAGCAATGATGTTCAAATTGCATGCACTTACTACTCCCTTCCGCAGAGCCAAGGTTTTGCAAATTTAGTCAGCTGAAAAAAAAATGTGAGTGCATTTCGAAGAGCAGATTGGTCGTCTCAATTTGTTTAAATTAGATCAGAATCCTAAACACAAGGATATCAGAACTGTAAAGAATACGATAAGAAATCGCTACTGGTATTTAAATGACTCTATTTCTATCTATCTTGAATTTGAGAATGATGGGGGAGAAAAAAAGAAATGTACAATTCAGTATGAATAGCCAGGCCCGATTAGCTCAGTTGGTTACGCGTCTGACTATCAATCAAGGGGTCGTGAGTTCGAATCCCCCGCCCGGCAACAGTCTCTGTCATGATTGATATACGACATTGTGTCTCATTATCATTCGTCTCTCACCACTGATTCAAGTGGGAAAGTTATCAGTTACTTGTGGAGACAGGGTGTGCTTGAGAACTGGCTAATTCCAGGAAACAGTGGTTAGGTTAACTGATCGTCTGTTAGCCCTCAATGGCATAAAAATGATGCTAAATATTCAATCAATCAATCAGTATGAATAGTCTTCAACAAAAAAGTCTGTATCGTCTTGTGAATCTTTTAGATGTGTTCAAGGTGCACTCAAAATTATTTAACCAAAAAGATAATTTGTTCATAAACTTAAATTTACATAAAATCATTCTAAATAGTTTTGGAATTTCTCCAACAATCTCATTTTATGTGCATTATGAGTGTTATTAAATATACACTACTATGAAAATTTACAAATCATATTTAATGCACCGATCTGTAATATTTATCTATACATCATAAACCTATATTCTGGTTCAGCAAAGTATCTGATGCATAACAGAGAGATAAGACAAACTTGCATCCAGCATATTGCAAACGTGTTCGCATTAGTGTAGTCAAAACTTTAGTGCTGTTATTGAAATTAAGCAAATTTTTTTATAATTTAGGGCAATCATGTCAGCTACCAACCCGTATCAATTTTACGGACCAATATTGTCACCAATTTCCGTCATTCCTTGTTGACAATATCAGACCATGTATTTTCTCTAACCTTTTATGTCTTGGTACTTGCTCTATCCAAGAATGCTTCAAGTGTGGTTTGTCTTAGTTGTGTAAGAACTTGTTTCACAATCAATGTAAATAAATAAGTTTATGGTTTAAAAACAACATGAACATGCTAGAATACAATAATTAAAAAGTGATCATATTAAATTTAATTTTCATTAAAAGTTTGCAAACATATGATACAGAAGCTACGTATTTATGATACGAGACTATAATGATGTAACGAGATTCTGCATGATGTATAATTATTTTTATAGATTTATTACATAACCAATAATAAATGGAAACTATGGAAATATTAAGTTATCACCTATCTCAGAAAAACGACACATTCAGAATTAATAAAGATATATCTATGAATCATAAAAAATCAGATTTCAAAAAACTACTCATTTAATAACATAGCTTATAAATCAAATATTGTCAATTTCTGCTTTTTTCCCCATATCTGCCATGCCATTACATCTTTATCTAACACTTCTCCTACAATGATTTATGACATTATGAATCTGTTATTTCATTTCAGATAATTTCTCAACATTAAACATAAAATGCAAATCTAATTACTGAGACAGCTAGCACGAAACAGCAAAAAAATCTACGAAACAACGCGACAATCAAAGCAAATAGTGATAATCTTCTCAAATTAATGTTATACGCATCTTGTTTAACTATTTAACAATAACCAATTATGAACCACTGTAAACAAGAGTTGTCAGAAGACAACAAAGCTTGCCTCTGGATGTCTAAGTCCAAAAAGGGCCATAACTGTGCCAAAATGAGATCCAGAGTTATGGTTCTTGTCTGTGTGTGTTTCAGTTATGATGGTGAACACACATGCAAAGTTTCATTCACATCCAATGAGTGGTTGTATAGATATCTTAAACTTAAACGTATGAGTTTAACCTAGGTGTCTCAGACGCCAACAACACCGATGCCGTGGTCATGGCAATAGCTCTCCTTGGACTTCGTCCTGGTGAGCAAAAAAATACAGATCCACTTAAAACTTATCTTGACAATGAGTAACAAATTCTTCATAATCATCATCATCACCACCATGATTATCATCTTTATTTTTCATTGTCAAGTTTCAAGGTTGTACATTATATCTCATTAATAAAAGGTCTCAATTGTTATGTCATCTTCCCTTGAAACAAGTTATTTTCAAATTTGGATGGGAAAATAAGAAATGCTATATAATAGAAATTACACAGTGGTTCTATTATGATGTACATTACACCTGTAGCCTCCTTTAGCGAGACACACGTCTTCTTGTTAAAAGATATCTAGCTTCTTGTCAAGAGACATCCAACTTCCTGTCAAGAAACATGCAAGTTCTTGTCAAGAGACATTTAACTTACTGTCAAGAGACAGAAACTGCCTGTAAAGAGACAATTACATTACTGTCAAGAAACAAAAACTTCTGTAGCTTCCTGTTAAGAGACATGTAACTTTCTGTTGCAAGACATTCAACTTTCAGTCCATAGACAAGAAATTACATGTCAAGAGATAAAATTGTAGTTTCCTGTCAAGAGACGTGTAACTTACTGCTGAGGAACATATAATTTCTTATTGAGACATGCAACTTCCTGTTAAGAGGTATGCAACTTCCTGTCAACTGGGATTCAAATGGCAAAAGAGCAGCTAATCAAAAAAGCAAATATGATTTTACACTGCTTTCTTGAAATGTGCATTAACTGAAACATGGCAATGGCTGCTCAGCCTGCACAGAAACAACCACCCAAGTACCCGTCACCACGGTAACTGACAACTGACAACAAGTAGAACATCAAAGAATGTTTAGTTTGCAGACTTTCTCGGAATTATCTCTAAACAGAGATAAAACATTTATTTGTTCATCAAATATCTTGATACCCCGCAGACAGCTACACATCAAGGAAAACTTTACCAAAACATGATTTTTTTGGAGATGGCGAGGAAAACAATAAAGAAACATAATTTTCTTAAATATCTTTTTATCTTCCACAACAATAGATATTTTATAGTGCTCAGTGCACCTCTTCCCCACCCCCAAGTTCCTCGACTATCCAATTGTGTAGCACAGAAAAGATTGCAAGACATTGAAGAACCAGAAACATAAAAAAGTATTCACTGGCAACTGGGAGGTGAATGTTGACAATCATTTTGATTATATATTGTAAAAAATAATTATTTCTGAAGGTGGACATATAAATCAATACTCCGTAGGAGTTGCCAAAACAAGTCCTCATTTCAATTATTTTCATGTTTGTTTACATCAACAAGAGCTATTGGTTTGACCTTGACAATGAACGGTGTTCAACTTGTTTCTGTTTTAATGTACATACATCTATATTCCTAAAGAAAGAATGAACTTTTCAACTTTAAATAATGAGAGAAAGCAATAAACAGTGATCTGATGGTATGAATGAGTGATTTGGATTTAACTGTATACCAACAGGAAGGTTCAGAGGCTCTGTAAATCTCTATGTACAAAAAAAAAAGAATGGAAAACAATCATAATCACCAACAAATGATTTTGTATTTTAAAGTGTCATTTTTATGCCATCGAAGGCTAACAGATGATCAATAATCTTAACCTGTATTTTCTGGGATCCTGGAAGGTCAGTACTCCAGCACAACCATCTCAACAAGTAACTGGACTTTCCCACTAAATCAGAGACAAATGACACTGAGATGCAATGTAATATATCAGTCATCACGAAGACTGGACAGGGTTTCCAACCAATGAATGACAATCTGACATGCTACCCACTAAGCTAACCCAGCCTCCAATGAATGAACTTGCACACTGAACCTTAAAGGACTTTGTTAGCTGCAGATCTGTAGGGTTTTATCAACAAATTCTACTCAATACTAAATGTGTGGGATGCAAGGGTGAACCACAGTGGCAGATAGTATGTTATGGTAAGATTAATGTTTCATAGATTAGATATATTTTCAAGAGATATTGCCATATTCACTGTGGCAATGAAATTGACATTATCACACCCATTTTTAAGAAAGACAACATATTATTTAAAATCATCTGTAATCGAAATAACTGAAATAAATTTTAACAGAAAAATATATCTTTTTAGTTATTTCAATAAACTACATTATTACCTTAAAATAGTCTATAAAAGGTATTCAATAAGACAAAAAGAAAAAACACCAAAATTTAATAATTCTTGGAACTGCCATTTACCGGCCAGTCATCAAATTGTGTGGTAGTTGTGTGTGTTTTTTATGGGTTTAGTTATTTAAAAAGTTATTTTAACTTATATAAATTATGCTCCAAGTCTTCCTGAACAGGACCAGAACTGTACAAAAAAAACAAGCAATGTCAGAAGACAACAAAGCTTGCCTATGGGATAAAACTCACCACCTGTGCAAAGATTGAGATTGGAGGCAAACACTGAAACTTAAATGCAACTAAACGCAAAAGTTTAACCTGGGTGACTGCAAACGACGCTGACACTGATGCCGTGGTCATGGCAATAGCTTTCCTGGACATTCATCCAGGCGAGCTAACAAGTGTCTTGTTCTAGGACACCATACATAGCCGTGCTCCAATCCTGGACTCTGCGCTTTTCCACTTGACCACAAGCTTCACACAATGGGGTGAAATGCCATTTTATACAGATTAAAGGTTACAGTGGGTTGAGGGATGGGGGCAGGTCTCTAGGGGAAAATAGTGCCGTAAAGCTGAAGTGGGGATGACAAATGTTCAGTATGTATGTTTTCAAAGCAGTTAACAAGTTATCATCACTTTTCTTCATTGTTTTCAAGGGTTAAACTGGCATCAAACCCCATTCAAAAAACAACACTACTCTCTTCCCTGCTGCACAAGTCAGGGACCTATCTTAATCTGTACTCAGATCAACTAGTGAGTTATACAATAAATTATGCAACATATAAAACTTTGATGTATGAGAAAAACAGCTGCTTTTTACTGATGAGAAATATGATCAATAAAAAGCTCATTCTCTCCTCCTGAAAGTGTCATTGACACGGGAGGCATTCCCTACACGATTGCCAAATAGCTTATGTTTGTAATACTTTTGTTACACCAAACATTTACTAATCGTAGTAAACTGGAGGTGTTCAACTGGAAAAACAATTTCGCGAACATTTCCAAGAATGTATTTATATATGGTAACAATGCCTCAGATCATTGCCAGAAGTCTCTGCACACGCTGTTATGCAATCGCGAGTGTTAATACAGATTTCACTGTTCTGGATAATTGAGAAAAGTAGAAAATTGTAAAATACTCTTGTCTGCCAATTGCTCTTCTTCACATCTCGGCATGGTGGGCAGAATGCAATTTGGAATTACAACAAATAAAACTGTTTGTGGGAAACAGGGAAGTTGTAAATACTGTTGTTCACAGTATGGCTACTGACATCATCACTGCTCTGCAATACTACAAAAACACAATCTTTTATGAAGCATTCTGAATTGACCGATGGCGTATAACAAAACAAATAATAAAACTTTCTTTTTAAATAAAGTTTTAACATGTTTCTCTATATAAGTAACATGTAGGTCATAAAAGAAATGGACCTGATGCTAGACCGACTATCACTCCATGCACTGGCCAAGTGGCATTGTTTGTCCAATTAAATACAAGGTGGTGTTTACTTACACATCATTAGCTTGTCTTCAGCAAATGGGGACTGTAGCAACCAATACTGATTGCTGATTGGATTATCAACTTGTTTGATTGACAGCCAATGTAAGGTCAACTGTGTAATATGTTTGATGAGAGCTGACCTTAGAATCATGCATATAAAATGCATTCACCAACAACTTTCTGCTGTACAGCCAAGTTTGTCTTAAACAGCCACTTAACAAAGAGAGCAAAAGTTTCCCCTTAAGGCAGGTGACTGCTTAATACAGATTGATTTCAACTTAAATTAAAAAGATGATTATATAGAAATTGTGACTGTTTAACACAAGTGATAACTTAACAGAGGTGACCTATTACACAGGTTTGACTGTATATGACGTTGTATAACTAGTAAACTGTCTGACATTCGACTCCTTGTTACAGTGCTCCAGAACCCAAACACACTTCAGCAACTTATCAAAGTATTTATATAAATCAGTATATCATACTCTATTAAGCCTGATCTTAAAGTGTTTGTTGCTGGTATCACCATAGAGAACAAATCCATTTAGTCTGTCATTTAAACATAGCAGTTGGTTTTGAAATCATATTTGTAATAAACTGCTTTATTTAAAGAACAGTGTTTTAGTTTATACTAATTTATTTAAGCTCAGCATGAAATACGAACTTGACCTACAGGTATTACCTGAATGTGAAGTCACACGCCAAATTTGGTTTAAATCTGTTCATTAAAATTAAAGATATAAGTCGGAAACCATTTTAGTACATACGTATGCACAGCAGTGATACTATATGCTCCCCCCCATCCCCCCAATTGAAAAAGGGGGGGGAGGTAAAAAAAAAAAATGTTAACCTTCAAATACAGTATCCTGGAATCATTATTTGTCTATCTTTTTGGCACCGCTGACCTTTTCAATCTGAAATAGGCAACACATTAAAGTTTATCTGATCTGGTTTGTATCTGGCAGAATCAGATACCTGCATGTGCTGCCAAATACCCACTACCTGTAAGATTCACCTCACTGGCCAGTATTGCGCAATGGTCTCAGGGGAGATAACTGTGATGGAAGTACATGAGCATCGCAGAGAGAAGGCAAGCAAAGTTGTTACCCTTTTAAATACAAAAAAATAGAGAAAAAAAATAAAGGGCCTTAAATTTATATGTTTGCAAAATTGAACAGAGGGTTTAAAAAAAATTGAATCTCTGGCATTATCACAGCCATCTACTGTGTGACTTATATAATAAATTGCCATGGCTGTGATCCTACTCCATTTTAAATGTTAAGGGTATGAACGTCAATTTTCATAAACTTTCTTTTTAAAAAAAAAATATATACATTTTAGTACCATTGGTCAAATATGAAATTCAAACAACCTAGTATGTTTTCAGACCCATAAATTTCATTTCTACAATAAAAGGGGGCACAACTCCAGTAAATGCTTGAAAATCCCTTTTCATAGATTTATGGTCATTTGTGATTACAAACACTAAAAATATTTCACAAATTGACTGGTTTGTGGTATTTCTTTAACCCTTTACTCCATAGATACCAATTACAGAAGGCCTTTGAAAACAGTGCAGGAAGAGTTCAGATTGCTCGTAACGAGCAATCTGAACACTTCCTGCACTGTTTTCCACTCTGTCAGTTAATATAAACATAATTCACCCAATAATTCAAAAGCTTTGTATATTAGAGGTGTCCAAAGGCGTCTTTGTTTGAGGTGTCCAAAGGCGTCTTTATGAAGTAAAGGGTTAACAGATAATTCATTAAACATTAATGGAAAATACTGTAATACAGCCTATAATCAATATGGATTTTAGGCCCTGTCAGTTTATATGCCCTGTAGGCTCAGGCTATATCATACAAAATAAATACATGTTTATTTTTGTACTAGATAGAATAATAACACAATTGTTATAATGAAAATTATATATCAAATATGGAGTTTCAGTAATACTTGAGTAATATCTTCATGCAGCAATACGTTCACAGTGAGACTAATGATTTGATATGCGAACATGAGTAAGACTGTCATTCAGCATATCGTCCTTTGTGCCTTTAAACAAAACGTTTTTCGTTTTAAATACCATATCATACTTCACACCCACACAATCTGACATGGGAACAATCACAGTCAGTCCTTGCTCATCACAAGATATTTCATTATTGGAAGATATTTTATTAGTAATAAAAATGACTACATTAGGATATTTTCATTGCGACAGACATACCAAACACAGAGGAAGTCACTCAAAAAAATAAAGCGGGGGCAGTAATGTAATGGATAGAGTGTTCGCCACTCACACCAGAGGTTGCTGGTTCGATCCCCAGCTTGACATGATGCCTCTTATAACACAACACTCAGTACTGGTTCTACCCAGGAAGTGGACTCAAGAGCCATTCATAAAAGCTCAGAGCTTCCATCGCAATCGATCTAAAATAAATTAGTATAAACTAAACTAGAAATGCATCCATGGGACACAGATGCCCCTGCTTTGTAACTACATTGTAGAGATCAATAAAGACAAATATTAAATTTCATCAAAATCTGCCCATCAATAAAGATTTGAGATGTCGGAAACTGTCAGCCAATCTGTCTAGATCACCTAATTAATATGCGCCAATTCCATCCATTGTCAAACTTGATGACCTGGGTCTTGTTGAAATAAAGCCAAATATAAATTTTCGTCAAAATCGGTCCATAAATAAAGACTTTAAAGGTCGGAAACTATCAGCCAATCAGAGCCCAGAACACCTAATTAATATGCAGGAATTTTGACGGAAATCAAACTTGAGCTGTAGTTTATCACCATAAATCTTTCTACCAAATATGAATCAAATCCATCCAATCTTTCAAGTAATCAAACAGTAATCAAAGTCCAAAAAGGGGCACAACTCAATCAAAAATCATCAGACTGGAACCAAATACAAACTTGACCTGTATTACCTGAATGTGAAGTCAATTAAGGATATAAGTCAGAAACCATTTTCGTATGTATGTACGTATGTACATGGCATGGACAGCAGCGTTACCGTATATTCCCTTATAAACGCCCCCACTCTAATAAACGCCCCCCACCTATTTTTCTGGAAAATTAAAAAATAAAACGTATATGTGATTTGAGTGCGTATTCGCCCATCTTTCCCTGATCGATTATTTTGTTACACAGACAACAATTAGCGAAGTGTTTATTACCTTTGAACTCTTAAACCCATTGTTTATATCTTGGGTGACCACTTCACCACTTTTGGTTGAACAAATACTTCCCCATATTTGCTGTTTAATACTAGTAAAATACCGTCTGCCGATTAAAACATTACAAAACGTCGGAAAATGCGGTTAGTCTGTGTAGCTGAAAGCTTATTGTTCAACGTTGATAAGAGCAAGCGTCCAAGTGATTTAAAGTGAAGAGTACACCGACCATAAATTCGGATATTCCAGTACGCAGACTAGTAATTTCATACAGATTTTCAGCTTTTTTTCATCCTATGTCGATTATTTCATTCACTCTAAAATAATTCTGAACCACTTATCCGGGGATTTAAACCGGATTTAAGGTTTTTTCCATTGTTATATTGGTTTTATTGTATTTCTAACTGTTGTTAAATTTGCTTTTTTTATCTTTTATAAATGCCCCCACCTTGTAAAATGTAACACCCCTGGGGACGTTAATTAGGGAATATACGGTACTTAGAATATGCTCTCCCATTGAAAATGGCGGGGGCATAAAAATAGGATTTTAAGCAAGAAAAAGGCAAAGTTATTCTATTTTGTTGTTCAGAGTCCTGTGAAAATATGCAATTCATGTTCAGGTCCAAACATGAATCTTTGTTTTTAATATTACATCCAAAATATAGACCTACATAATTATAAAAATGCCATTCAACCCATTTCAACTTGATTTATGACATGACAGAAAGTCAACTATGGTCAACACTGCTAAGATATTCATATAACACCAAGCAATATTATCAATGATTCGATAGTGAAAATAGTAAAAAATACTGAATGAATGTTCCCCTATTTTCATGATATTTGTGTGACATGCCCGGTTCAGTAGTAGAGCAATGGGGTCGTGGGTTGGATCATTCCCATGTGTGGTGTTCTTGAGCAACAAACTTTATCCACATATGCTAATAAGTGGTTCTAAGTAACCCAAGATCAACTTGTTCCACAATTTACTCCATAAATACCAATCACAGAAGGCCTTTGAAAACAGTGCAGGAAGAGTTCAGATTGCTCGTAACGTGCAATCTGAACACTTCCTGCACTGTTTTCAACTGTTTTTCAATTAATATAAACATAATTCACCCAATAATTCAAAAGCCTTCTTTATGAGGGGTTTCAAAAGGCGTCTATATTAGGTGTCCAAAGGCATCTATATTACAGGTGTCCAAAGGCGTCTATATGAAGTAAAGGGTTAATTAAAACAGTAAATGATAAATATTAATATCAATGGGCTTACATGGATGCAATTTACTTCATTTTTATTTCCATCCATCTATTGCGGAGCAAATTTAGAACTCAAACATGAAACTATTTGCATATAAATTTATTACATACAAATTTATTACAAATATCAATTTAAATATATACCTCAATAAGACATTTTATATATAAATCAATCAGCCAAGAGAAGACTTCTGATATTTTATGGTAGCAAGGCCATAAAAGTAACCATTAACCATTGCATCATTCCTATATATGGTAATACAGTGTATATTTATAGATTTATATAAAAACTTGTATTCTTGTCTATCAAAATGTGAATATTTTTTTTTATGTAAAAAGTGTTTTGGGATTTTATTTTAGTGTTTCTTTATTTTTATTTTTTATCTGATCTTTTATTTTCATTTTTTATTAGATCTTGGTAATAAAATTTGTTTATGATGCTTTATTTTAGTTATCTTTATAATCATAACCATTAAATTATATGCCACGTATAGTACTGAAAGTTGATCTGAAAATACAGAGAAATACTCATCATATAATTGCTGCATTCTGTCTTAAAGCACCAATGATTTGTTTTTACACTAATAATTTGTGATTTAACAACGATATTAAATGTGTTTGAAAAAAGATGTAAAAATATCTCAAATAATGAAACCTGAATAAAATATAGAGCATTTACAATTCAAAAGTTGGGATTTTACCATCTTCGAAACTGTTATTATATAAACAAAAATTAAAATAATGTGACTGGGTGGGGTATCATACCAAGTATCTGTCGTGTTGAGGATACTGTCGGAAGTAGACATAATCACTATATAATTGAAAAATTGTTCAAAGTGATGCTAAACACTATGCAACCAACCATCCATAAGGAGAAAACATTTAGTATACTGAAATTTTTAAAATTCGTAAATACTTGAAATACTAAATTTTAACAATTGACCCAGCCATTTAGCATATGTAGTTGAGCTAATGAAACTTGTGAATTTTCACTAATTGACTTATAAAAAAAAGAAATCAAAAATAAGAAAGCACTCTGATCTTTCAGAATGATCTCCTAATTATCTAAAATTCTTGTGATTATCAGAGGCAATTTCTTGCTTACTGGAATCAAAATCTGCCAACATGACATGTCAGAGTCTGCCAGGTGTGTGCCCCCAATCCATCTTCATTCCAGTGTCATGTTCCCAGATAAAGCCCAAAATATAATCAAGTTTAGGCGGTGGTAAATGTTTACAAATTTAGAAACGCTACCAATTTCTCATTATTCCTCTTGTACATTGGTAATATCCTAGAGTGTAACAGGTTGGATTGTATTTCTGGTCCTGGTGTTGTATGACATTTAGGGTGGCTTCCAACAATTTTTCAGTTATATCAAGATGGTGTCTACTTGAGACAGTATTCTGAGTGCTGCCACATAAGTATCATTTCTCAAGTCTTTATTATGACCTGGCCGGGTATTGAACCCACAAACTTCTGCATACAAGGAGGACACTCTATTCCTAGACCACCACCACAGTTTTGTGTTTTGTTTTAGATGGAAAATAAAAAATTACTTAAAATTACTTAATCAGAACACCTTGCTATGGATTAACCAATAAAAATACAGCTGATATAATGAAATTCATAACGGTAAACAAAAATGATGTAATATAGTACAACATTTTGTGTTTCTAATTTTAGTAACAAATTACATGTGACCTTTAGCGACCAATGAAGAAGAAGTCAACTTTATAACATGTTTAAGCAAAGTCATAGCAAGAAAATGAATGAGTGATTTAACATTGAGAAAAATAGGAATTGTTCACTGGCTATGGACTGCAATTTCTTATTAAGATACAATCAAACCTGTCTTCAGCAGCCAGTCAAGGGAATTAGCAAAAATGGCCTTTTAAGACAATTTGTTGCTTAATACAGGTATATTTGATCTGAAAACATAGCCATGGGAAATAGCTTTTGTATCAACAACAACATTATTATTTATGTCGGGGGTCCTTGTGTCTGAGTGGTCAGACACTGTCATCTATTGACCACTTAATTCTCACCACTTTAGTCAAAGGTTCTTTCCTAACTTGGTAAAAAGAGAAACATCATATGAGAAAGTCTGCTAGTTGCTTACGGAAGAATGGTGGGTCCCCTCGGATATATAGTAAGGTCTTCCTGGGAAACAACTGGATATGTCATAATAATATAACCTGTCATGTGCTGACCTGAAACCTCATTTAAAACTGTGTAATGAACAAATTTATGACATTCTGAAGATCAAATCTACCTATTAAGAAATTGAGAATGCCTTTCACAATTTTCCACCGAACTCTTTAACCTGAACCTTTACTTGGTGCACTGCAATTGAATTTCCACAACAACTGCTTATCCGCAAGGACTTCCTTTTCTTAGCCTCTGGCCATCTTTTGAATTGCCGCTACTATAGAATTAAACCATGAAGTGCCTAGACCATAGTATTTAACCATTAATTGCCTAGACTATAGTACTTAACCATGAATTGCCTAGACTATAGTATTTAACCATGAATTGCCTAGACTATAGTATTTAACCATGAATTGCATAGACTATAGTATTTAACCATGAATTAACTGGACTATATTCTTTAACCATGAATTGCCTAGACTGTAGTATTTAACCATGAGTTAAATGGACTATAGTATTTAACCATGAATTGCCAAGGCTATAGTATTTAATCATGAATTGACTATACTAAAGTATTTAACCGTGAATTAACTGGACTATAGTATTTAACCATGAAATGCCTAGATTATAGTATTTAACCATGACTTGATTAGATCATAGTATTTAATCATGAATGGACTATAGTATTTAACCATGAATTAACTGGACTATAGAATTTAACCATGAAATGACAAGGCTATAGTATTTTACCATGAATTGCCTAGACTATAGTATTTAACCATGAATTGCCTAGACTATAGTACTTAACCATGAAGTGCCTAGACTATAGTATTTAACCATGAATTGCCTAGACTATAGTACTTAATCATGAATTGCCTAGACTAAAATATTTAACCATGAATTGCCTAGACTATAGTATTTAATCATGAAATGACTAGACTATAGTATTTAACCATGAATTGCCTAGACTATAGTATTTAACCAGGAATTGCCTAGACTATAGTACTTAATCATGAATTGCCTAGACTAAAGTATTTAACCATGAATTGCCTAGACTATATAGTATTTAATCATGAAATGACTAGACTATAGTATTTAACCATGAATTGCCTAAACTATAGTACTTAACCATGAAGTGCCTTGACTATAGTATTTAACAGAATATACACTATGTCTGGCTAAGGCTAGCTAGCCAGTACTAAAGCTGAAATGTATTTAATTTTTTTTTTAAATCTGGGTGTGGATGTGGGGGTGTATGTGCCAAAGTTTAATAAACAGGACTGTTTAGTTTTAGGGATGAGGGTCTTTGGGTTGGTAACAAAGTTGAAATGAGAAGAAGATTTTTTAAGTTTTGGACTATTTTTAGTAATAGCGGCCATTTTGAATTTTAGATAGAAAAAAAAAATCTTCTGTATAGTCTCCTATGCAATAGAAACATCTATGTGAAGTTTCAGTTTAATTGGTCAAGTTGTTTCAGAATAAATGAAAAAAAGAAGAGAATTTTCTGTTTTCCCATAGTATCCCTATGTAAAATTCTAAGTCCTCTTACAGGGCCCCTATAAATTTTAGCCCCTAAATTTTTATCTGCAATCAAACCGTACATATAGGGATAATTTATGCCAAATATGAACAAATCTAACATACTGGTTCTTAAGAAAACGATTATAGTAATTCCCAATTTTTACCCTTTTGGGGCCCCTCCTGACCCCTTAAGACAGTGGAACCCAGTCAGTTTACTATCTGAACCTCCTTCACCAAACAATGCTTCTGTGAAGATATAGGCAAAATCATTTCAATTTAAAAAAAAAAAAAAATTTATGACATGTGTCCCCTAATTGAACCCTAGGGGCGGGGTCATTTTTAACCCTAGGGACACCATTTGAACAAATCTAACAAAACTATAGTTGGTCATCACTACTACATAAACATTTTGAAAATTTGTTGGGCCGTTCATGAGAAGAAGATTTTTTAATTTTTGGACTTTTTTTAAGTAACGGTAGCCATCCTGAATTTCAGATTGAAAAAAAAAATCTTCTGTATAGTCTCCTTTGCAAAAGAAACATCCAATTTCAGTTTAATTGGCTTAGTGGTTTCAGAGAAAGTGCTGCTAACAGACGACAGACGATAGACAAAGGACGACGGACAACGCGCCATCACATAAGCACTTCTGGCCTTTGGCCAGTAGAAAAGCCAGTAGAGCTAAAAAATCACACCCGAGCTAAACAAAAATCTTTAACCTTTAACACCCAAAGTATGGAAATTTATGTGAGTAAGCTATATACATCGTTTCTACAACATAATACAAATGTGTTTATGAAGAAGTTTAGTCACCAAAACATGAGTAGTTTGTTCAGAAACAGAGAAAAAGCTGAGCTAAACATAAAACTTTAACCAAACCTGAGCTAAACATAAACAAAAAACTTTAACCTAAGGTTTTAGAGCCCAAAGTATGTAAATTTAGGTAGGTTAGCTATATACATTGTTTGTATAACCCTTTACTCCATAGATACGCGTTTTTCCACAACAATCACAGAAGGCCTTTGAAAACAGTGCAGGAAGAGTTCAGATTGCTTGTGAAAAGCAATCTGAACACTTCCTGCACTGTTTTCCACTCTGTCAGTTAATATAAACATAATTCACCCAATAATTCAAAAGCCTTCTATATTAGGTGTCCAAAGGTGACTATATGAAGTAAAGGGTTACCATGATATGAATGTGTTTATCAAGTTAAGTCACCGTAACACAAGTTTTTTGTTCAGAAACAGAAATAAAAGGTGGGCTAAACATAAAACTTTAACCTTCGGAGGATGACGACAACGCCAACGCCGCAAGGGTCATGACAATATCTCTTCGTTTCTTTCAAAAGCAAATATGGAAAAAGGGGTATAACTCTTGAGCATAGTCTCTCATCAGATTACCTTGAGATTGAGCATGAAACTTTATAATAAATAAAGCTTGTTTAAGGAAAATGGTGCCCCTGGAAACAATAGTGATTGCTGATTGGATTATAATATAGTAAAATGGTTCAACCTGACAAGATACTAAAGTAACAGACAAGCAGACTAGAGGGTAAACAGACAGACAACCAACACATTCCTCTCTCAGCTTTCTTTTCAATTAACAATGTTAATCTATTCTGTCATCTGTAATCTTTATTTCATCACATATATAAATTTATTTTATTTATAGAAAGACTCACATGAGTAATACTGTCTACTGCTTGAACTGACGTTTGCTTTTCTCCACTTTGATTTTTTTGTTTTGCTAAAAATCTATTTTTTAATACCAATATCTAATGTTTAATACTTTACAAGACGAAACTAGCAAAAAAAAAAGTAATTGGGTAACACCAGGTACACACTGATAATTACCTCACTTGCAATCAGATTTCTTTCAGTATGAAAATCTGAATCCACAGTACCATATACCAACACAACCGACAAGCTAAGATAAAACATATAACTAAAACAAGTTCTCCTGTTGTAAAACCTAACTGGCAGGGGTGGAATAAACACCGAACATTCAAGGTTGTGAGATAGTCCTTTGCCAAAACTGACAACACCAACTGTGTTTTATTTACTTCCAATCCACCTATATTTTACTTCTGTATAAGTAAAGGGCAATAACTTGTTTATTACATAGGAGTTAATGCTAATTGGATGAAATATAAACACATTAATTATTTGCAATACCTCATTAATGATTTACAATATCTCATTAATTATTTACAATATCTCAAGATAAAGAATAAACAGTATCCCCTTATAGTAAAGGTGCACATAAAGTATTGATGATGCTTAATTGTGTCATGGAGGAAACATTAGTCTCTATAATTCAATCCCCCCCCCCCCCCCCCCCCCCCCGACCCCATTTAACCCTTTATTTCATAAAGACGCCTTTGGACACCTCTCATATTGAAAGCATTAATTCACCAAGTATCAGCAATGGGTGAATTATGTTTATATTAACTGACAGAGTGGAAAACACTGCAGCAAGCAATCTGAACTCTTCCTGCACTGTTTTCAAAGGTCTTCTGTGATTGGTGCGGGAAAACGCATATCTATGGAGCAAAGGGTTAAAACATTATAAGTATCCTACATTTCTTACTTGACAAAAGTTCTATAGTCATAAAACTACAGACTGAATGATATTACTGAGACAGATGAACTGCTTATGGTAAAACCAGTATGTTTTTTAATTTTTATTTTTACTTGGTGAGACCATACCAAATAATTTAGAATAATTTTAGTAGTTTCCTTGCTTAATCCATGAGGACTTTTTTGACAAGTAGGAAAAGGCCTTGATATGAAGGGGTTGGAATTTAGGGCAAAATTGTTATTTTAAATGTATTTAACACATCAAAAAATAGACTCAAAATATAATTATCATGCCATTGAGGGACAATCATTTAACCCTTTACTCCATAGATACCAATCACAGAAGGCCTTTGAAAACAGTGCAGGAAGAGTTCAGATTGCTCATAACAAGCCATCTGAACACTTCCTGCACTGTTTCCCACTCTTGTCAGTTAATTTAAACATAATTCACCAAATGATTCAAAATCCTTCTGTATTTGAGGTGTCAAAATCCTTTTGTATTAGAGGTGTCAAAAAGCGTCTTTATTTGAGGTGTCCAAAGGCGTCTATATGAAGTAAAGGGTTAAAACAAACCACAGCCTGGTAGTTTATCCAGTACTCAAGTACACCTATCCCGGCAAGTAACTGATAACTTTCCCACTTGAATTAGCATTGAGAGATGAATAACAATGAGACGCAATGTTGTATATAAATCATCACAGAGACTGTGGCCAGGCAGAATAGGAACTCACATCCGAATTGATAGTCAGACACACTACCAACTGAGCTAACCATGCCCAATTACACCTACACTTTAAAAGTCAGGAAATAGTTGAATCTCAACCTCTGTAATACATAAGGTGTGTTGTCATTATAATGTGAATGTGTGATGGGGTGTCATACCATGTGCCACATACGTCATTGTGGCAGTGCTAAACAAACCTGCATGGTATAATCAAAGGTAGTTGAAAGGAACACAAACACATAAAATACATTTGTTCAAGATATAAAGTAGCAACTCCACATGTACCATATAATATATTGTTGTTCAACGTAAATGTCAGGAGAGGAAGCATGGAGTGGGCGAGCAAATTATAAAACTCACATCTAGAAGCAGTTTCACAACGTCTGTTTTCCCAAACAAGGCTGCCTCATGTAGACAAGTTCCCTGTAATGTTGCCCTGTTGACATTTACACCGGCTTGTAACAGCAGCCTGTAATTGAGAATTTGAGAAAAGATGTTACAACAAAATAATTATTCACTTGGTATGCAAGTTTCTGTTACTGTAATTATCATTCCTATACCATCTAACTTTAAAAATCAATACTCGACTACATACACATATGATAGTAAAGCTATTAGTCGTAAGTGTTAAATAATGCGCTATGAGATCATCAGATACATATTGATGCATCATTTGTAAACAGTCTCCCCATCTCCATCTATTGTGCACTTAATGGTATCATCCATTCATCACTGTTAACATCTGGACAACATACTCCACATATATATTATACTACATTGTATTTATAGTATAACACACTTAAACTTATACACTACATATTCTTATCATAAATACACTACAAATCCATATTGCAAAATTGTACCACACATCCTTAAAACAAATACACTACAGATCCTTATCATAAATACACTACAAATCCTTATCATAAATACACTACAAATCCATATTGCAAAGTTGTATTACACATCCTTAAAACAAATACACTACACATCCTTATCATAAATACACTACATATATTTATCATAAATACACTACAAATCCATATTGAAATATTGTACTACAAATCCTTAAAACAAATACACTACATATTCTTATCATAAATACACTACAATCTTTATCATAAATACACTACCCATCCTTATCATGAATACACTACAAATCCTTAAAACAATATGCTGTACCTCCTTATTGCAAATACACTACACATCCTTATTATGAACATGATACACATCCTTAACACAAGACAATTCACTTCTTTTACTGCAAACACACTAAATCTTGTACTGTCAACACAATACATGTTTACTATACTGTCAACACACTACAGTCATTATGTACAGACAATACAATACACATACTAAACTGCCAATACACAACATCTCCCAAACTGTCAACACACTCCATTCATACTGTACTGACAACACAATACACATACTATACTGTCAATACACTACATCTCCCAAACTGTCAATACATTACAGTCATACTGTACTGACAACACAATACACATACTATACTGTCAATACACAACACATCCCAAACTGTCAACACACTACAGTCATACTGTACTGACTACACAATACACATACTATACTGTCAATACACAACACATCCCAAACTGTCAACACACTACAGTCATACTGTACTGACTACACAATACACATACTATACTGTCAATACACAACATCTCCAAACTGTCAATACATTACAGTCATCCTATACTGACAACACAATACACATACTTTACTGTCAATACACAACATCTCCCAATCTGTCAACACACTACAGTCATACTGTAGTGACAATACAATACACATAATATTCTGCCAATATACTACACATCCCAAACAATACACATACTATACAATCAATACACTTAAGTCATACTGTACTGTCAATACACTACAGTCCATACTGTACTGTCAATACAGTAAAGGCATAATGTACTGTCAATACACCACACATCATATACTGTCAACACACTACACAAACTATACTGTCAACTCACTACACATACTACACTGTCAACACACTCATACTGTACTGTTAACACAATACAAATATTATTTAGTCAATACACTACACAAACTATACTGTCAACAAAATACAGTCAAACTGTACTGTCAACACACTACACATATCATTCTGTCAACACACTACACATACTATACTGTCAACACACTACACATACTATACTGTAAACACACTACACAGATCATTCTTTCTATACACTACACATACTTTACTGTCAACACACTACACATCATTCTGTCTACACACTACACATACTATACTGTCAATACACTACATATATCATTCTGTCAATACACTACACATACTATACTGTCAACACACTACACATATTATTCCGTCAATATACTACACATACTATACTGTCAACACACTACACATATCATTCTGTCAACACACTACACATACTATACTGTCAACACACTACACATATCATTCTGTCAATACACTACACATACTATACTGTCAACACACTACACATATCATTCTGTCAATACACTACACATACTATACTGTCAACAAACTACACATATTATTCTGTCAACACACTACACATACTATACTGTCAACACACTACACATATCATTCTGTCAACACACTACACATACTATACTGTCAACACACTACACATATCATTCTGTCAATACACTACACATACTATACTGTCAACACACTATGGTGTAAATATAATACTATTGCTATACTATATATATATATATAGGACCTATACTGCGATGCACAACATATGTCATACCATTTTTAATACCACACAATTTAATATACTTGCAGTATACTTGCAATGCACAACACATTTTATGAGACATGTCTTACACACATAATTATATATTTTTCTATAATGCACAACATACACAGTACCTTTTCTTTTTATTCCTCGGTGACAATCTTGCCTTGAGGCCTGTCAAGGACAGGTTAGGTAGACTGGGCATGCGAGGAAGGCTAAGACGCTTGCCCGAGCCTGATGGCTTATTCTCCATAATTATGTATCTATCACTTATTCATAAGATTCGAATAATATCAATCCAACGAAAAGATTCTACATGCAGACTTGATCTTTTATTGTCTTTTATGGTCACATTAAATGAGATATCGCACCATGCAATTCCGAATCAATAACACCATTTTAAATATTTCATGTTTCATCAAATCATTTTCTGTAACATTTCTCGAGACTGCGATTCTGTCATTGTGTGGCATACGATTTCCTAGATAATTCTTCTGTTTGAGATCATATTCTGTAACAATATGGATGGTATATCATACTGCAATAACCAAATGCAGTATAGCTTTTTTATTCAATCGCTGACTAGACTTTTGATTAAAATGACTCAGTCTCAGGCTTCACTTCTGTCTGGTCGGTTTGTTATTCCTTTGTCCACTATAATTGTTTTTGGATTTATTTTCTAGCATAAGATGAAAAATTTTTCAGTCGAAATGTGTCACTTTTTTTTTTATCTTTCTGGTAATTTAAAAATCTAATAAGACTACTTTTCACAAATTAGAACACCATCAGAACTTTCCTAATTAGAATACTGTCAGAATATTTTTAATTGGAACATTATCAGAACAGTTCATATTGGAACACTGTCAGAACTTCCTAATAAGAATACTGCCAGAATATTCTTAAATAGAAACATTCTAATAACCATCCTAAATATAATTGTTATTACTTTCCTAATTAGAACACTAACAGAATAGTCTTAATTAGGACACTATCATTTTTTTCCCTAATTAGAACACAGTCAGAATATTCTTAATCAGAAAACTGTCAGAAATGTCCTTATTAGAACACAGTCAGAATATTCTTAAACAGCACACTGTCAGGATTTCCTAATTGAAACACTGCAAGAATATTTTGAATAAAAACAATGTCCAGATATTCTTAAATAGAACACTGTCAAAATTCTCCAAATTAGAACACTGCAAGAATTTTTTTTATTAAGAACAATGTCAGATTAGTTTTAAAAATTGCAGTTGTAGCTTTCCAATTTAGAACAATGTCAAAATATTTAGACTTAGAACACTGTCAGAATAGACTTAATTAGAACACTGTTGGAATTGTCCAAATTTGAACAATGTCAGAATATTTTGACTTAGAACACTGTCAAAATATTCTTAATTAAAACACTGCTTGAACCTTCCTAATTAGAACAATGTCAGAACCTTGTCTTTCTTCTTATATAGAATGATAGATCCATCTTGGTTTCTGTTAAAAATTATCCTTATGTCCTATATTCTCACAATTATTGCTTAATTAGATATTCCAGCTAAAACATTATTAGAAAACTAATCCAGAAAATTGCAAGAAATACATTATATCACACCAAGTGCAATTATATAGATTATCTGACACGTTCTGTTGTTTCCATATATCCCCTAAAATTGAAAATTTTGTAGCTTTCCAATTAAATAGACCAATAATTCAATAGAGCATTTGAAAATAAAACTCCAGCTAATATTCCAAGATGCTCCAATCTGGAATTACCAGAAGATAACTATCTCTGGGAAACCAATCATCTCATAACACTAACTATCCATCAAAATGTATAGCAGTATTTAAATACCGCCAATTAAGCAATTATGAACCAAATAATCTAATCAGCAAATACTTATTAGAACACATTAGCCAATCCAATCCAATCCAATAGCCAGGTAAGAAATGACCACAGATATAAATCATACCTCAGTAGAGCAGGTGCCTGCCTCTGTTTGATGTTTATACCATTTATACAACTCTGTGTATCTTTCACAGATAATATAAATATTTTTTTGGCTTCTCAGCTCGCTGACCTGAGCAAGATATTCTCAGAAGTATATGAATAGGCGGGTTTGTAATAGTTTTCTTGTAAACTATTGAGAACGGATAACATGCCTCCTATCTCTCACATCTCAAGGTTGGTTTATAACAAGACGAAGCAAACGTGGAAGCAAACTTGGGCGGGCAAGTGAACTTACATGACATCTTGGCTCCAAGTCAATGGTTATTGCAGGGGTCCTGTCAATTAATATTGTGTTGTTGTGGTTCATCTATCAGCCATTGTCTTTACTGGTACAATACCTGGTAACCGCGTAATGATCTTGTAACTCGTATCATTAAGAAGATAGAACAAATAAAGCGCATCCCCACCCCTTCCCACCCTCAGACAAATTTTTCGTTGATGCTTGGTGGTCTATAATGTTATCTCTATCTTTATAGCAATATCTTTGACTTTGGTCAAGAAAGGGGGCCAAAATGTCGTTTGTATGCTTAAAAATATAGTTTGCATCAATTTCTTAGAAGCTGATTTTTACTAAGACATTTCCTAATGCACCAAAATTATATAATACCAGAAAAAAACCAAATGATTGTTATTTTGATATTTGGAAAGGATTCATGCCACTCATCTAAAGTCCAGTCTCGGGATAGAATAGAATTTCAGCCACGCCCCGAAGTCTCGGGATAGAATAGAATTTCAGCCACACCCGAAGTCTAAAATTAAAGGCAGTATATCAGTGGTGCACACAGATTAGACTAAAATATTGAATTGAATATTTAGCATAATTTTTAAGCCATCGAGGGCTAACAGACAATCAGTTAACCTTACCACTGTTTCCTGGGATCCTGAAAGGTTAACCAGTACTCGAGCACACCCAATCACCACAAGTAACTGATAACTTCCCCACTTGAATCAGCGGTGAGAGACGAATAATAATGAAACACAATGTCATATATCAATCATCACAGAGACTGTTGCCGGGCGGGGATTCAAACTGATGACCCCTGGATTGACAGTCAGACCCGTAACATAGACTTAAATAATAGTCTAACTTAAAATTGCAATATTTTTTAATGATGTAACAAATGATTGGTTACATATTGGTGAAATTGATTTATCCTCAAAAGAGTCAAAATGAAGTAAAGGTGGTCAAACAAGAAGTCAGTGATCTATTTTTGAAATTCTTTTTTTTTTTGACTTGCAACTCTGACAAAAATATTGTTTCAAATTTTAGAGGATTGATTTTCAAATCAATAGAATTTTAGTTAAAAATTATATTTAAAATGCTTTATATTTATATAAAAATTATTAAATATTTGTTAAAGTATTATAGTGATTTTTTTTCTTGACACATTTGATCAAATGATGAAAGTAAAGTTAATATTACAATCAAAATGTGAAAATGTTTCTGATCTTTGGTTTGGAACTTTAACATTTTTTTTTATTAGAGCAAGTCAAATATTACAGTTATTATGATATCAAACTAAGATCTCATTGGGGTGAGGATCATGAACTTCACATAGGTAATGACCGTCATATCCCCATCAACAAATCACACCAAAAAACATTCACACAAGTCTATTCAGTCGTAAAAAATAACGTTTTTTATCATTTTCTTGTATATAGATTTAGTAAAGTAGGACCAACACCAAGGGCCAAACCATGAGACCCAGGGACATGCAATTCACAATTTTAATAAAGGACCCATATGCATCCATAATCATAGTCATTGTTTCCTAGTGCTTTCGAAAGTAATAAGATTTACCTTGAATTGACTGTTTTGGCGCCACCCCCAAGATCCCACCAAGGTGGGTATCATGCAATTCACAATTTTGATTCGCTCTTAGTTACCAAAGCTGCATACAACCTTTCATTACAGTTGAGGTTACATTTTTTGAGAAGAAAAATGTCAATTGTTTACAGACACACAATGGACGACGTATGACGACGCACAAAAGGTGTTTGCAATGATCCCTTGAGACAAAGTCTGAGGTAATCTGGAATCATCGTAAAACTTTTGAAAAGACAATAACAAAAAACACATACAAATAAAACATACCAAAACAAACAATAAATTTTATCAGAATCTTTCCTCAAATCCTAATTTTTGATTTACTGTTTCAGAATTGTTCTTCCCAGTAGGAGGATAAAAAATAATAAACATTAGTTTCTAGCTGTAAGATAAGAGATAAGTGATCATGGCTGCTCTGTTTACTGTTAGGGACTATGGTAGTTATTTATACATCTATTGATGCTAGGATAGTGTCCAGAAATCATTACTTTTCTGACCGAAATACCGAAACACCAGGGTAAGTACTCAATATTTCATTGTAATCTGGTAATCACAATGGCTGGTCGCCAACACAGCCACTTGTTGGTGCGGTTAATACTGTAACCGTACCACTTGTACAGTATCTTATATAGGTAAGTGACCAGTGTGGTCCCAGCATGATATGAGGTGACCAATACATCCTGGTCTGTGTGACCCCCCCACCCCACCCTCCTCTCCCTTGTATGTATATAATTACAGGGTGAAGGTCGACAAGCAGCATGTGACTTAGACTTTTTTTTTAAAATTCCATTTTGATTGCAGAACTTCAATCAAAATATGGTTCATGTAACGATTTGGAGGATTTCAAGTTCCATACCAATTGAATTTTAGCTACATTTTAGTTATAAATGATAGTTTAATACTTTATATTCAATTTTAACTTAATTTTATAATTTCTTATGTCTATAGCAATTTCTACTGAGACACTATCGTCACCTGATCAATTGGTGAAAGTAAGGCTGATTTTAAAACAACAGTTATAACCAAAACATGAAAATGTTTCCAATCTTTGGTCTTAGAACTCCCAACATTTTTTTTGTTATCAGAGCAGGTCAACCAATTTAAATATTCAGTCATTATGATACAATCAACTTTAACAGAGGGTGGGGTTATAAGGGGGGAGGAGGAGGATTTATATAAGACTATATGGTACATGTTGTCTAATATTATTTTCCAGATCAAACTCAGATCTTCGGCATCTAACAGGATACATTACTTCAACAACAGGTATCTATCTATCAATTTATGGTTGAATTCTCCTACATATCGGTAACATGGGAATATGAAAATTGATTATTTGAACATATTAAAGTTTAACTGGCGAGGAATATCATATGATAAAGTATATCTGTATGATGGTAAAACAATGTCTCAGAACGTATCAATCAAGTATTTGAGAAATAAAATTAAATTTTTATGGAGAAGTTGTACTTCATAGCGAAATGCAGCAGTTGAGCAAGTTTCATGGGAAATCTGTAACAAATTATTATTACATTTCAAAAGTAATGCTACTGATGAAAAATAAATTAGCAAGGTGTCTGTTGGCATGAATGACCCCACTAAAGATCGGAAACCAAATTTTTACAATAATTTAAATAGGAAGGGATCATAAATCCTCTAAAATTTGGCCAAAGTTGATGAATATAGAATCTGCTCTGCATACAGTCACACACAAAATGTTAATTATTACATAGACCCCCTCAAAATTTATTGATTGGAAACTAACATTTTACTTCGGACACATGAACAAACTGATGGAATGTGGTAACACTTAACTTTCTTTGAATAGACCAGGCAGTGTGTTACCACAAACACTATCATTATTATCATCACCAAAATGACATTATCATGAAAATCAACAGAATCTCCATAATGATGAGCTTTCCTGAACAATCAATGATCAGCAACAGACAGTGTGGTCAGAACACATTATCTGGCTCTCAGTCATTCAATGGTAATTTTCCACCCGGAACATTCAGCTATATTATAGAGAAAACATTCATTCAAAATAACTGCCAGTTTGTTAATAATATTCTTTCATTCAATCAGCTGGATATAGAACTTCCTGATATCTAAAAAACTACCCAGTTGTGGTAAGTCAGGGCCGGAACAGTCCACTTGTCGGCTGGTCATGACGAGTGAACATTTGGTAAGGATGAGTAATATTTAAGAAACTGACTTTAATTTTTCTTTCATTGTAAGCATTCTATAAAAAATGTTGGAACGGGAGGACGAGAAGCTTTTATAAGAGATATCAAGCTCTGCAAGTGAAGTTTATACTAATTTATTTTAGATTGATTACAAGGAAAGCTCAAAGCTTAATGAACCGCTCTCGGGTCAACTTCCTGGGTAGGACCAGAAGGAAAGTTTTGATCTTTTAAAGGCATTGTGTTGCACTGGGGATCAAACCCGTGACATCAAGTGCCCCACTCAGCAAGTGTAGAAAGTAACTGCCACATTTCTACATATTCTGCCCTCTCTCACTCTGTATAGTATCTGCCTTCAACAGATCATTGAACAAAATGTTACGTTACTAAAATGTCTTCCTTGATGTTAATTGGTATTTTTTATTATGTATCATTTATACATTTATATCGCACACAGATCCAAAACAGCTGCTCTGTGCATAAAAATACTGTCATTAAAAAAATATGGCAACAAAACACTTCTTCAATATAAAAAATAATAAAACACCTACTCAAAGAACACAGATATCGATGTTATCGAAAAACTAATCATAAGACAAAAGATATACACACAAAAATATTTCTCTCTTTGCTGACGAGCCAAGATGCACTGACATTTAGTTTATATTAATTAATTTTAGCTTGTTTGCGTTGCTTGTGAAGACATCTCAAAGCTTATATAAACCTCATACCAGTACTGAGTGTTGTTTTTATAGAGGCATCAGGTTGGAGCTGGGGATCAAACCTGCAACCTCTGGCATGAGTGGCAACACTCGATCCATAACACAACCACCACACACATTTGAGATAAAGGGAATTTATACCAAGATATTTCAAAATTTAAAAAATTGGCTAAAAAATTTTTTTCCTAATATACCATGCCTACATAATATAAACACTGACATGCCAAAATAATAAATTGAAAAGGATTTTTCTAACTTGGGCTGCGCACCTAGGTTAGAATAAAACATATTTCCCACTTAAAATGGCAACATATTTTGTAATGTATTACAAGAGTCACGTTATTTCATTTTGAATTTAATTTGATTTAAACATATTTATTCATTCAAATTTACATATAAATGTTATACAGGTTACACATCATAATAATTGTTTCATCTAAGAAAGAGTCAGAGTGATGATGCAAAGGTTGTTAAACAGTATTTAATTAGTCTATTTTTGTAGAATGAGGATTTTATTTCAAGTTTATCACTCCCATTTACATACCAGTTTTATCACGTTTCAGTAGAATGACATACTAAACTATTCAGTTTATATTTATCAATGATAACGAGATGCTTTTAATGCAGTTTAATAATTATTTTATTCTTTTTGACAGTTATAGCATTTTAACTCTTTACTCCATAGATACGCGTTTTCCTGCACCAATCACAGAAGGCCTATGAAAACAGTGCAGGAAGAGATCAGATTGCTTGTAATGAGCAATCTGAACTCTTCCTGCACTGTTTTCCACTCTGTCAGTAAATATAAACATAATTCACCAAATAATTCAAAAGCCATCTATATTACGTGTCCAAAGGTGTCTATATTAGGTGTCAAAAGGCGTCTATATGAAATAAAGGGTTAAACTGATACACTCCCTATAAAAAAAAACACATCCTGGTCAATATCAGTATCACAGTTCCCAACAAATTCAAACTTGTTCAGAATAAATTCAACACATAACCACAAAAATTTTAATATCAGTTTCCCTCAGTCAGCTGAATCTGTCCTCTCTAATTTATTATTTAACATCAAAGTGGAAGTTCAGGTTTTAATAGTTGTAATATAAGTACAACGCAGTCACTGTTTTCCCAAAGAAAATTATTTTGTACTTAATAATTTTTTAACCAATTTATTTTATATTCAGCGACTGCCCTAACGGTTCAATTAATGATCTGATTACCATATCATGCATTAATTAATTTCTTTTTTTTGTGAATGCCGGAATGTCGGGCAAATGCACTAATTATCAGATGAAGTGCATTTGTTTAGGAGTTTATACAAGAGTGCACTTTGTCGCATCACGCATAGTCAATAAAGAATTACATACATAAATTTGTGCTTGATTCAGCAATATTTACGCATGTATAAAGTCATAGTAAAACTAATTTAATTCAAAATTTCAGGCAAAGTATGTGTCTTATTTTTTATAATATCGGAAAAAAGATGTGCGGTTATTTGATTGATTGAATATTTAGCATAATTTCTATGCTGTCAAAGTCTAACAGATGATCAGTTAACCTAATATTTCTTTCCTGGAATTCTGGAAGGTAAGCCTGGGTAAGCACACCCATCTCCGCAAGTAACTAATATTATCCACTTGAATCAGTGGTGAGAGATGACTGATAATGAAACGCAATATTCTATATTAACCATCATGGAGATGGTGGCCAGTTGTGGATTTCAATTTAATACCCCTGGAGCCAGACTGAGCTAAATGAGTCGATTATTTCAAGCAAACTAACAAAACAAAAGGAACTTAATTAGAACACATCAATAGGATAATAAGGTACATGTATATAAACCTAATTCCTGTTTAACTTAACGGAACTTATTTTACATTGACTGCAAAACCAGTTCTTACAACTTACACAAGTCATTATCAATATTTTATTGGATCAATTCTTAGCACATGCAGATAAAGTGTCTTTCTCAATAATACACCCCATGACCTAGGTGGGAGATCGAATCCTCAACCATCTGATCCTGGGTCTGACGGTCAACCACTAGATCATGTTCTCCAATACATGTTCATGTTACCTATTACATATAATCAATATGTCAGCTTGGCAAACCTCTATACAAATTTTGTAATGGTACTTATGTTTTTGTCCAATTCAAACAGTTATCATTAGCATAGGCTATTTGAGGGTCAGGGTCTTGTATAGAGTCATGCAGGTCAAAGTCTACTAATCAACACAAGATCATTGAAATATAAAGAGTTTACATGCAGACATATCCTATAAACACAATCTATCACCATAACTACAGATGCGCAAAAATGAATGTTACCACTATCTGACCGATTTGTTGTGGGTTTTTTTTTAAATTTTATCCTCCAAAGATGTCAGTTCATCTTGTAAACAACCTGTTGTACCAAAGAATTAATCTTTTTAATCAATTTTAATGTTTTTTATGAAAAGAGTAAATTATAAAAAAAACAGTTGTCTGCCAGATTTATACAGAAGTTTAGACAGGAAACCCCTCTACTTTAAAGATAACTTGTCGAGATTCTGTGGCTTCAGGTGGATTACCCCCTGATCAAGGTCATCAAGATCATCTTTAATCGTGCAATATTTATGATAGTTTATCAAATCACATGTTTCCAAGATTATGGGAACCAGTGATTTTTTAAAGATCAGTAAAGATCAACAGGATTTACATAAGACTTGAGTAATATAGCTAAATATCAAAGACAGATTCTAGAGTTGGATCAGGTGTAAAAAAACAACATGACTTGAAGAATTATCTCCCTTGGTAAAACACATGCACTACCAGTTTAAAGAGGTTGATCCCAGATTCACAATAGTCTCTCTACCAAAAACAACAATCAGTTCTGATTCAATCCAGAAAACAATTTGATTGACTTAAATCTAAGAAAAGCACCCAGGTGATCATGATTTACACTGGCCCGCGAAAAACTGCATTTGGTTTCATTTGCACCTATAAAACTGTATTAAAAAAAATGAATCCGGGAATTCATTATTCAGACTGACTAGAAAAATTGCATTTGGTTTCAGTGTCGTTGATTAAAGAATATTAAAGTAACCAGTCAAATTATTGTTGTTGTATGGTGTTTAGCGTCACTTTCAAAAAAATTTCAGTCATATTGCGATGGTGTCTACTTGAGACAGTATTCTGCGCGCTGTCACACTGGAGGATCATGCCGCAGACACATAGTATGATACCCCACCCAGTCACATTATACTGACACCGGGCCGACCAGACCTAGAACTCTCCTCTAAATGCTGAGCGTCAAGCGAGGAAGCTTCTAGTACCATTTATAAAATCTTTGGTATGACCCGGCCAGGGATCAAACCCACAACCTTCCGCATGCGAGGCAGATGCTCTACCACTAAATCATGCTGCAGTCTGCCCAGTCAAATTAAGTAAAGTTTATAAGTATTTAAGTATGTTGGTGAAACAGGAGTCAGGTGTTTATAGTATATTTTTTCATTCTGTGTTTGACAGATGTTTCAGTCTGTTTAAGTTTACCCTCGTACCTCGAACTGGTCATTTTGGTGAGCACACACAGTTTAGTATATATACCTGAGGATGTCACCGTGTCCGTTCTTGGCAGCCAGATGAGCACATGTGGAGTTGTTTGGTGACAGGTCACTGTTACTGTCTATCAACAGTGGAGAACACAGATTACTTCGTAGTAGCAAGTCAACAACCTAAAAAAACATATAACCTTGGTTAAAACATAATTTATTCACAAGCTGAATCCATTTACACTCAAAAATAAATAATTATCATGTTACTTTTGTTTGTTTGGGATTCTCACCCAATTTCTTCCTGTATGTTCAGTTATGTAAAAGTGGTCAGTGAACCTACTCATCACTGGACAGTTAACAAATACTAGATTAACCTGACATCTTTGCAAGTCAATAACTACTTCCCCACATACCCAGAAGAGGAAGAATCATGGCAAGAGAATCAGATGCCCCCTCCTGCCCCTCGACAGTGTGATAATTCAGTCGGCTTCATGTGGGATTAACCGTTTACTTCATAAAGATGCCTTTGGACACCTCTAACATAGATGCTTTTGGACACCTAATATGGAAGGCTTTTGAATTATTGGGAGAATTATGTCTATATTAACTGACAAGAGTGGAAAACAGTGCAGGAAGTGTTCAGATTGCTCGTTACGAGCAATCTGAACTCTTCCTGCACTGTTTTCAATGACCTTCGGTGACTGGTGCGGGAAAATGTGTATCTATGGAGTAAAGGGTTAATATTTGTTTATTTCAGGGTACGCCTCCATAACAAAATCAAATTCACAAAAATGATTGGAGGTTTGCTTTTGTTACATCAATACTGTACAGAGGTTACCTGTACCCAGACTGTACACTGATATTTCCAGAAGCCATCAGATAGAATACTTCTATATAGAGCATAGAGAAAAGTAACAATTTTGTTTCTGATGATATATTACATATACAGTCTAGACTGACTGAATATCATGACCCCATGTATCATGCAACTGTATTGTTCCAGTTGGCTGTATTACACAAGCCACTGTTTTATGTGACCTTTCTATCTGATTACCTTGGAAAGTCACTTAAGACAATCCAGACTGTAATATTGAATTTACATGGCTGCATGCTTACAAATTATATTTAAGCCCTGAGTGCTGAGACCCAAATTGTGACCTGAATTTGTACTGCTTGACTTCAGGACTAAGCGTGGTAACAGCAGAGACCCACTGCTACTGCCCTATCCTAAGTCAAATGAAGTGACCAAAGTAATAGACGAATAAAAATGAGACATGTGACTACAGACTGACCCTGTATCGCCCAAACTCGCAGGCCAGGTGAAGTGGTGTCTTCTTGTCCTTGTTGAGGGTTGTGGGGCTGGCCTGGTGCAGCAGGAGTAGATTAACCTGAAATACACAAATATAAATAGCATTATCATACAGATGTAAAGTAGCAAGTCAGGCTTTTTATGTCACAACTTTATATCAATATATTCATATTTGAAATAAAATATATCCATCATGAAACATGCTGAAATAAAACTCTGAGTGAGACAGGAGTGCTACTAGAAAACGTATTAACATTTCATAAGGGGAAATAACCAAATTTTTTTTCACAATCTGCTGTTTTCTTTCTCGAGTAAACACTTTTTAATTTTTATCTCAAGGGAAGCAACTCTTCCACACTAATATACTTCCCCCCCACAAGAGTGCTCTTTCTTCCTTAATGTACTGTTACTGTTTGTTCAGTATTTATTTACACAGACACTTCATGGAGACAAACTATGGAGCACTTATGTTTTTAAGATAATTTATTATCACATTAAACAGTGAATATTAGGTAGGTAATGAGTTTATACGGTTAATGGAGGAAGAGTCAGAGAAACAAACACAGACATTGAGCTAATGTGACACAAGGGTCTTGTTTGAACAATTCCCCACTTATTTACCACTACAAGGTATTTTTTTAGTTTTTTAGTTCCCTTCCTAATGTTCTTGTCCTCCTCATCTTTTCTTTTTTTAAAAATGTTTGCACTTTTCCCCCATCACGCTTTAGTACATACACTATTTACATAATATCATTATATTATAGAAGTTTAAATGTTTGTACACAATGACAGTTTGTTTGAATATTTAGCATAAATTTATGCCATTGATTGCTAGCAGATGATCAGTTAACCTAACCATTATTTCCTGGGATTCTGGAAGGTTAGCCAGTACCTGAACACAAATATCTTCAAAAGTAACTGATAACTTTCCCATATGAATCAACGGCGAGACGAAATGTCATATTTCATCACTGAGATTGTGCCCATACGGGGATTTTAACTCACAACACCTGGATTGATAGTCAGAAGTGCTACTAACTGAGCTAACTGGGCCTGGTATGTACAAACAACAGGGGCACATTTCAATAACTTTTGTAAATCTTAAGAATTTCATACATACAAATTGTGACATTTGTGAATGTTGTATTTTCGCAGTATTTTTGCAAATTTTAGTTAGAATACTTTTGATAAGGCTTACAAAAGTAGAATAAGTAAGCGACACACTGAATGAATTTCCCCTGACTTATTTTCATAACTTTCAAATTTTACATTAAGAAGTTTATAAACTTACGAACGTTTGTGAAATAGGTCCCAGATGTATATGTAAGGTCATGGTATAAATTGTAGATGAGAGATCCGGTCTTAATCTGGTTGTTAAACATTTGATTATCATATGTTTTTCTACACATTCAGTCTAATACCTGGCCCCAGTTTCACATAACACCTCAACTTGAAATTTTTCTAAATTCAATTTTTTGAAATACTATAACTTTATTTACATTGATCATTTTAAAGGTTATTCTTTACCAATGGATAAAAGGTTGTCATGATTTCCAATTTTGTGTGATCATTAATTTATGTGTAATGAATTCAAGTAATTAGTTTTAGAAATTGAGATTTTTAGTTAAGGTAATTCTCAGTTTGCCCATGATTATTTTTTTTAATTTATACATTCAAACTATTTTCCCAGGTTTAAAGATATTATGTCATCCTCTCAAACTTTGGCACATCCCTGTTCACATGCAGATAAGGCAGATGAAATTCACTTTCCCTTATCTAAACATCCATTTTATTTTCTGGTAATAATCACTGGAACACAGCTGCGGAAATTATCACTGCCTTGATATATATGTGCATCTGCCTGATAAAGGTCATTACTACAAGTGACAAAATCTTCAATACTGCATGCATGCTGCTTTTAATATCAGGATATCTTCATGATAAGGTGTGCTATATTGTTTTTGGTTTTATTCTCTGAAATAATTGAATCAGTTTAAATCAGTAAACTTTGTTTAAAAGAACTTAGATTGACTAAAGAGTTTGCTTGGAGAAGAAAATCTTACTCCTGATCCAAGCAGATCTTACTCCTGTTCCAGGTAGATCTTACTCCTGTTCCAAGTAGATCTTACTCCTGTTCCAGGCAGCTGCTTGGAGAAGAAAATTTTACTCCTATACCAGGCAGCTGCTTGGAAAAGAAAATCTTACTCCTGTACCAGGCAGCTGCTTGGAGAAGAAAATCTTACTCCTGTACCAGGCAGCTGCTTGGAAAAGAAAATCTTACTCCTGTACCAGGCAGCTGCTTGGAAAAGAAAATTTTACTCCTGTACAAAGCAGCTGCTTGGAAAAGAAAATCTTACTCCTGTACCTGGCAGCTGCTTGGAAAAAAAAAGCTTACTCTTACTCCAGGCAGATCTTACTCCTGTACCAGGCAGCTGCTCGGAAAAGAAAATTTTACTCCTGTACCAGGCAGCTGCTTGGAAAAGAAAAATCTTACTCTTTCTCCAGGCAGATCTTACTCCTGTACCAGGCAGCTGCTCGGAAAAGAAAATTTTACTCCTGTACCAGGCAGCTGCTTGGAAAAGAAAATCTTACTCCTGTACCAGGCAGCTGCTTGGAAAAGAAAATTTTACTCCTGTACCAGGCAGCTGCTTGGAAAAGAAAATCTTACTCCTGTACCAGGCAGCTGCTTGGAAAAGAAAATCTTACTCCTATACCAGGCAGCTGCTTGGAAAAGAAAATCTTACTCCTGTACCAGGCAGCTGCTTGGAGAAGAAAATCTTACTCCTGTTCCAGGCAGCTGCTTGGAGAAGAAAATCTTATTCCTGTTCCAGGCAGCTGCTTGGAAAAGAAAATCTTACTCCTGTACCAGGTAGCTGCTTGGAGAAGAAAATCTTACTCGTGTTCCAGGCAGTTGCTTGGAGAAGAAAGTCTTACTCCTGTCCAAGCAGATCTTACTGCTGTTCGTGGCAGTTGCTTGGAGAAGAAAATATAACTCCTGTACCAGGCAGCTGCTTGGAGAAGAAATTCTTACTCCTGTTCCAGACAGATCTAATAATACTCCTGTTCCAGGCAGCTGCTTGGAGAAAAAAAATCTTACTTCTGTTCCAGGCAGATCTTACTCCTGTTCCAGGTAGCTGTTTGGAGAAGAAAGTCTTGCTCCTGTTCCAGGCAGCTGTTTGGAGAAGAAAATCTTACTCCTGTTCCAGGCAGCTGTTTGGAGAAGAAAGTCTTGCTCCTGTTCCAGGCAGCTGCCCTGAGAAGAAAGTCTTACTCCTGTTCCTGGCAGCTGCTCAGAGAAGAAAGTTTTACTCCTGTTCCAGGCAGCTGCTCAGAGAAGTAAATCTTGCTCCTGTTCCAGGCAGCTGCTTGGAGAAGAAAGTCATTCTCATTTACCAGGCAGCTGCGAATCCAAATTACTTTACACTTTATGCAACTAAACGCAAAAATTTAACCTGGGTGTCTACAGATGATGCCAACGACGCCGGGTCGTGGCAATAGCTCTCCTTGGACATTCCTCCCGGAGAGCTTAAAAAGATTTGTCTAAGATGTAATAACTTGTTTCACAATCAATGTACAATAATTAAGTTTAAAACAACTGAAATCAATAGACAGCACATTCAACATTATATTAAAAATGAATTATCTCACTTACAGGGAGTGGAAATAATCACCCAGAAACACTTTACATTATATACTTATTACTGGTAATCGAGCATGATTTGTCTAAGCTGTAAGAACTTGTCTCACAATCGATGTAACCTAAAATAAGCGTGTTCAACAGCATATCAAATATAAATGACCCCCTCTCCTACTTACAGGGAGCTGAAATGCACACCCAGAAACCCAATCAGTCATATAAATAAGATGTGCACCAGGTCCTTTTTTCAGTCGTGTAATGGGTGCCCAGACAATAAAGAAAAGTAAAACCCAATCAGGCAAAATAATAAATAATGGGCCAGACGATGTTAGTTACAGGGTTAACAAGGAGGGCTTAATGTCAACCTCAACATTACTCATATATTTAACATCAGGCTATTACGAAAACTATTTTTAGGCAGAGGCAACTTGATTTACTGATATACAGCAAGCACATTGATGACTGTTAAAAACTTATTTGTCCTGTGGCATAAGTTACTGTTATTAGTACAAAAACACAACCACTGAGCTAGATCAATATCTTGGTGGATTTCTTATATCCATTAATCATTTCACATCAAACATTACCCAGATAAAATCCTCGGACCTGGTTAGCACAGTCGACGGTCTGAATGTCATTCCTAGGGTTGTGAGTTTGAAACTCCATCTGGCAACATTCTCCATGCTGACTGATATATACATTATTGCATCTTATTGTCATTCATCTCTCACTGCTGATTCAAGGGGGAAAGATATTAATTACTTGTGGAGATGGTTGTGCTCGAGGACTGGTTAACCTTCAAGGATCACAGGAAAAAGTGGTTAGGTTAACTGGTCGTCTCTCAGTCGTCGACTGAATAAAAATTACGCTTAACATTCGAAGAAACTAGATGCAACATATTATTAACTTTAAAAATGTAACTGACAATGGACAGAGTGATGAGCTCGCGATCCCCTTCATCTTTGCTCAGGAGGGCTAAATATTATTGATTATCAAATTAGTCCAAATCATGTTGACCAAAAAATGGTGAACAACAACAACTTGCAAACCTTCTTCAAAAATTACTTAATTCTAAGTGAAATTTACCATTAAATTGATCAATTTTATAGCCAATGTCAAATACTAAATAATAATACAAGGAGCATTACCATGCAAGGCTATCCTTAAAATAGTATTTGTTTGCTGTCCTCCGACCCAGTATTTTTCATGTGGGTAGATAGATAGCTTAATTTTTTGTTGTTGCCGAATTTTGTTTTATTTTACATCTTTATAGTCATTTTAAAGAAAAATGGACAGAAATTATGAAAAAAAATTAGACACTTTGAAAATCAATAAAATGTTTGGGTAGCTGCAATTTTGAGGGAGTAAGTAAAAGCACGTCAAACAATTTAATTTTTAACGACAGCCCAATATATATCTTTGCCTCAATGTTGTCTATTACAATATATATCTTTGCTTCAATGTTGTCTATTACAATATATATCTTTGCCTCAATGTTGTCTATTACAATATATATCTTACTTTATACGATGATCAGATCATACTTTTGGAATTTTTGTTTACACATTTTGCCACTTCAATTAGACAGATAATGTACAACTATTATCTTCTCTTATAACTACAGAAAAATGTCAAATATTGCTAGGGTTTGGGTTAAGCAATCCCCAAGAACTTTGCGAATGATGAGTTCTAATTGAAAAGGTAGAACTCAAAATTGACACACCAATTTTTGCGAAATCTGGGTTAATACAATGATTTTCACTCTTAATATGAAGTGACAGTATTTTAAGCCTCAGTGACCTCCCCGTGCCCATGGAAACAGTCATTTGAAAACATTAAAATGATCGAAACTTGTCACATTGTCTTGTACAAAGGATGAACATGATGAGGAAGTCTTCAATAAAAAAAAACATAATGAGAGTCAAACTGGGAGATTTTGAATTGAGAACAGTTTTAAAAATAATTAATATTCTGTGACCAGGTGTTCAACACTTGGTTACAGACATGGGCTCCTCCTAACACTTGTATGAATATAGCGATACTGCTGACTTTGTTGAGGTTAGTCACAATTAATGAAACACCAGTAAAAGCTTCAGGGGTTCTGAATCCCTGTCCGGCTGGTATAAGACGCTGTCTCAAGATCACTTGCCTCTCATCGTTGGATTTGTTACTTCAACCCATGCCCTGTCCGAGAAGTTTGTGTGAGACAGTTAGTTAGTTTCTTAAAGATATACAGTGGTTCTACTCAGATTTGTAGATGTACCGTATACTCCTGAATAAACACCCCCCTCCTAATAAACACTTCCCCTCCTAATGACCCCCACCCCCCGCCTTATGACCCCCCCCCCCTAATAAACACTTTCCCTCCTAATAACCCCCACACACCCCTCCTAATAACCCCACCCCCTCCTAATAAACATCCCTACCACCTTTTTTATGGAGAATAAAATGAGTGGAAGTTGATCTTTAATAAAAATAAACTACATTTACATTTCAAGTCTGGTTGAAACATTTTAAAGCTGACAAAATGTCTTATTACTGGCAGTGTTTATTGTCATTCTTCATCCATAAAAAATTTAAACTGACTTTTCTAGCCCAAATAAAACCCCCCTTTTGTAAAATGCATCACCCCGGGGACATTCATTTGGGAGTATATATGGTATGTACTAGGTGTGTTCCAAAAATATGTAGACTTTTGTAATATTTTTAACAATTAATACAGCACAAGAATAAAAATTATATTGCCGTTAATCGTAATATTTCCTCTATGCAACTGCCAAATTTCATAATGATATTAAGTACAGTTATGGCATAGTACCACCATTGCAAAAAGGAAGTGCTTTCGTGGGGTAGTCGCATGACGGCGGTTATAAATAATCCTCATTTCTTCTTCTTTAAAAATGCATTTTCCTTATTTTGATGCTCATTTTTTTATTTGAATGGCATTATTGATGTATTTTGATTACATTTTGATAGCATTGTCATGTTTGAATTGTGAATTTAGAAAAAAAAATTGATGCTTGGAAATTGGGGTATGAATACATGATTTCGGAAGTCTACTTTCACTTTGTCACCAGTGTATCCACTGAGCAGAAAAAAAATCTCTTATATGACACATGACCCCTACTTTTCTCATCATATTTTGATAGTGCAGAGGTCGACAAACAGTAAAATGTAGGTTTCACTTCTTTCATTTGGGATTCTCTATGAATGACAAGCCTTTAAACATTTATCATTTACTATAGAATAAAGAACAAAAATCAATGGTGGGGTTACACCTATAAGAGAGACTTGAGTGAAATGGGGGTGATTTTCCAAAATGTTATTTGTAGGTAAAATAACCTCTTTTTTACACTCTCATAGTCTTAAATGACAAATTGGAGACATTTGCTTCATAAAAAACAACATTTTGGCAAGTTTATGCCTCAAATTAAGCATATATGTGCATATCTACATTGAAATTTCATGAAAAATCTCAAAATTTTGAAGATTTTTTATTTTGGATGATTGAAATGTGCAATTTTTAGCATGTACATTGTATTGAATAATGTATTTTGGTAAGATAATGTCTTCAGTGTATCATGAGACTATTTTGGTGTAAAAATTTTAATGGAATTAGGTAAAAAATAATTTTTTTTGGTAAAATTAGTCGAACACATAAAAATTGCATGTCAGTCAACATCTCGCGCCTGTATATAATGATCATGTAAAAAGTGGTATTTTGACAAAAGTTTCAGTATTTAATGCCTGCAACTTGGCAGTATTACTTCAAATTGATAGTACTTAGTAAAAAAGAGGTAATTATGAAATTGAAAAAAAAAAGTTTCCTTATAGGCATAGTACCACCATTGCAAAAAGGAAGTGCTTTCGTGGGGTAGTCGCATGATGGCGGTTATAAATAATCCTCATTTCTTCTTCTTTAAAAATGCATTTTCCTTATTTTGATGCTCATTTTTTTATTTGAATGGCATTATTGATGTATTTTGAACATTTTGATAGCATTGTTATGTTTGAATTGTGAATTTAGAAAAAAAAATTGATGCTTGGAAATTGGGGTATGAATACATGATTTCGGAAGTCTACTTTCACTTTGTCACCAGTGTACCCACTGAGCAGAAAAAAAATCTCTTATATGACACATGACCCCTACTTTTCTCATCATATTTTGATAGTGCAGAGGTGACAAACAGTAAAATGTAGGTTTCACTTCTTTCATTTGGGATTCTCTATGAATGACAAGCCTTCAAACTTTTATTATTTACTATAGAATAAAGAACAAAAATCAATGGTGGGGTTACACCTTATGAACCAACAGTGCTAAAATTATGCAGGTAATGGCTACCCAGAGCAGTCTGATGACGATGATGAAAATTATTACAAAAGTCCACTTTTTGTTTTGAACACAGCGTGTATAATTATACGGATATGGGTATTGCTCCATTGTCACATTTATATAAACAGAGTGTGCAGAGTGATGAAAAATGGCCATTTATTTGTTAAAGAAATGGGGTTAGAAGTGTTTGGTGACAATAATGACTAGGTCAGTGGGTGTAAGTAAATTCTACAATAAAATAATATATCCATGAACATATCTAGTTCATATCTAGATTTGTGTCATGCAGTGCAGAAATAAGATTATTGATCTCAAGTAAACATACCACACAGTGGCCATACCCAAACTTTTTACAAATGACAGACACAATTACAGCAACTAATAAGGTGAACTATTGTGCCTCTGTAATGGAGTTTGTGTTCATTAATTGCTCAGTTCACTTTCAATCATTAATTGCTCAGTTAACTTTCAATCATTCAATAAAGATATATACTTCATTGCTCAGTTCACTATATTAATCATTAATTGCTCAGTTCACTTTCAATCATTCAGTAAAGATATATACTTCATTGCTCAGTTCACTATATTAATCATTAATTGCTCTGTTCACTTTCAATCATTCAGTTAAGATATATACTTCATTGCTCAGTTCACTATATTAATCATCAATTGCTCTGTTCACTTTCAATCATTCAATAAAGATATATACTTCATTGCTCAGTTCACTATATTAATCATTAATTGCTCAGTTCACTTTCAGTCATTCAATAAAGATATATACTTCATTGCTCAGTTCACTATATTATTCATTAATTGCTCTATTCACTTTTAATCATTCATTGCTCAGTTCACTTTCAATCATTCAATAAAGATATATACTTCATTGCTCAGTTCACTATATTAATCATTAATTGCTCAGTTCACTTTCAATCATTCAATAAGATATATACTTCATTACTCAGTTCACTATATTAATCACTAATTGCTCTGTTCACTTTTAATCATTCATTGCTCAGTTCACTATATTAATCATTAACTGCTCAGTTCACTTTCAATCATTCAATAAAGATATATACTTCATTGCTCAGTTCACTATATTAATCATTAATTGCTCTGTTCACTTTCAATCATTCAATAAAGATATATACTTCATTGCTCAGTTCACTATATTAATCATTAATTGCTCAGTTCACTTTCAATCATTCAATAAAGATATATACTTCATTGTTCAGTTCACTATATTAATCATTAATTGCTCTGTTCACTTTTAATCATTCATTGCTCAGTTCACTATATTAATTATTAATTGCTTCATTTCATTTTAATCACTAATTGCTCAATTCAAATCAATTGTTTATTCTCTCAAGTAATGGTATACATGACAAATTAGTAATAACAAAAATACATACAATATACAGTAAAGGCTAATTATTTACGTATGATCAGGAACTAGAATAATGCAATAATGACTATAGTTATAATTCAAGATTTTTTTTTTGTCAATAGTTTGTTATAAATGAATATATCCTATACAAAGGATTGTATGAACTGTAGGTAATTAAGATAAAACTATTATGTTTTATTATTTTGATATAGTTCCCTTCAATGCACAGCATGTTAAATTATGAAAAGGAATTAATGAATTAAAACATAAAAACATGTGAACATGTAAGCAGTTATCATTGCCGCAGATCTGAAATTATTGGTGAATGATTTTTTTAAGGAATTTAAGATAAGCCTTTGTTTGAATTAACTTTTGTTACCTAAATACCCAGTACTTAACATTTAATTTGCTTAACTCATACTACATTTCGTCCATTCATTTCATTAGAAGTATTGGTAAGAATTGAGTGATTAAGGACCAAACAAAGTAGACCATGTTCAAAAGAATATCGTATATCAAAAGTATTTCAGTTATTTAACGGCATTCTGCACATTGCACCAAGTCACTGATCCTTCACGGCAGCACTATGCACACTTAATCTCTGCAAGTCATTACTTATACTGAGGGGAGACCATATAACAAAGCTATTCACCAATCATCAGAGACTGTGGTCTTGCCAGATTCTAACTTACAACCCTTGGATTGACAATCAGAAACATGTACGATTGAGCTAGCTGGGTTCTTGTCATACAAGAATTTTTTTATGCAACTGGATGAAATATCGATTCAATGGGGCGACTGTTGACTTCATAGAACAAATTATTACTCTGTAGTACATTTTTTTTAAAACTATATTATATGGTTATACATTGATTTTCTCTCAATGATTATATATTTGTAATTGAACCATCCTTACATTAGCTTTCTAAGATCTTTGTTAACAATCTTTTACTATAGATATCAGGTTATAGACAAGAGCCTAGTAGGTGGCCATATGTGCCATACGATATGGTATACAGAGATCCAAGTACCACTACTTCAGCTCCATTGACATTATTACAAAATATGAAAACTATGGAATACACTTAGTACCACAAAATACCAAAACCACAAATCTGGCATTAACCCATTGCTGCCACCCAGTATAATGCTATGGGGGTATAGAACTACACATGTATGTAAGTGATTGACTGAAAAAAAACTATGAGGTCACCAAGTGCTAGTCCTCATCCTCTATCAAAGGTGAAGTACTTCTTCACAATGGCTTTACAATGTAAATAAATCCTGTGTATAATTGGGTGCCAGTCTTTGTTGTACACATATTGTACAGGCTAATATATCGTTAAAATAGGTTTGATTACAAAGGTCATTGTCTTTAAGTTAAAACAGCTCTAATCTGTTTTACTCCCGTATACCTTAGATGTAATATTACCAGGGTTGGTGGGGATATTTAGGGTTTGGTGAGATTATATTACATGATGGGCACAGTCTTATTTTACAAAGATGTTTTTTTTTAAATGGGCTTTTAAACACCATTTTCAACACATGTCAGGTTATATATGGCATATCCAGTTTTATTGGTGGAGGAAGATTTCAGAATGAATCTGAGTAGAACCACCGTCCTTCTGCAAGTAACTGACAATCTTTCTCACTTTATATAAAGCTTTGGAGCGAGTGGGACTCGAACCTATGACCATAGTGGTGAGAGATATAAGTGACATGGAAATGACACCTTACATCACTCAGCTACGGAGGAAATAGCTCTTGCTTAACACAAAGATGAAGGCATAGTTTTTTAGTTTTTTAGTTTTGGTGAGAGTTAATTTTCCTGGACAGTTCTGCAAAAGCAGGTTAAAAAAGACCTGAATGTGTATGACCTTTTTGACCTTGCCTTTACTCCACAAAACTCATTTATTTCTATTAATTTCTTTTCATCAAAACATCTCTGTCTAACAGTTTGATAATATTATAGTGAAGAGATTAAGTGGCATTGAAAAATCTTCAATTACTTGAGTGACAAAACGTCATCGTATCAATCAACCTAGCATGTCATCCCAGGTTGCCCTAACAAAATATGCGACGTTTCAGATTTACTGCCACCGTGATTCGGGCTGGCGGGACTAATAAGTGATAAAGATCTGCGGTTATTAACCCTATACAAAGTGCCCGCTAAGCTGAACAGTGATACATATATCATATACATTACGATTAAGTTAAAACGTCAAGATAAAATCATACCAATCTAACATACCCATAAACATAAAAATAAGACGGGGGAGCCCAGGTATATAGAATTTTTTTACACATCGTTGAAGCAGTGGTTTGAATCTAGGAATTATATCATGGTATTTAGGACAAAGATATATCGCGGAGATAGAAACCACCTTGGTAGGTGTACAGTATGACAATCTGGGCAATAGTTGGATATATCAAGTACAGTGTACCAGTAAGCAAAATACCACAATTATCGGGCAATGATATGATAAAAATATAATTTGATGCCTCAGTTAAATACTGTTGTACCATCTTCTGTATTTATATCAATTTATATTCTGTTTTGCCTGCCATTCTGGCATATCAGTGCTGAATTTACTCTTATTAATTTACTTGTTATTTTTTTCTTAATACTGTAATGCAAACAACTTTCAAAAATAATTTGTGAAGAAAAAAAAAACTTTCATTTTCTAGTCAACATATTTATGAAGCAATTTACATGCTGGACAGCCTTATTAGGACAAAACCCTTTGAAGACCACTCTGTTTGGTTGGGCACCAGCTGGACCTGTCATTTACCTCATTCTGTCTGGTTGGGTGCAGCCAAACCTATCATTTACCCCATTCTGTTTGGTTGGGTGCAGCTGGCCTGTCATTTACCCCATTCTGTTTGGTTGGGTGCCAGCCAGATCATTCATTTACTCCAAGAAGATCAGACTTGAACCTTGAGTAGCTTTGCAGGTATTTGGAATAGAATGCACCTTAGACTGGGCTTATTGGATTGCTTAGAATTACAAATGACAATGAAACAAGAAATGTCACTGTTAAGTGTCACATGCCCCCCCAACATGTCATGATGTTATGTTGATCATTTGTAGCAAGTATCATTAAAATTCATCTATGGATGACAAAGTTACAGGCCAGAAACGAAATCTCACATAAACTCAAAGTGTTGTCAAACAAACTCAAATTGTGACCTTGGCCTTTGACGTACGGGTATGGGTGTTACTCGCAACACGTCATGTTCTGTTGATCATTTGTTGCAAGTATCAACAAAATCCATCTATGCATGACAAAGAAACAGGCTGGAAACGAAATACCAGACGGAAGGACGGACGGAAGGACGGACGCTGTGATTACTATATGCCACCCAAAATATTTGGGGGGGGGGGGGGGGGGGGGGGGGCATAAAAACAAGGCAGTCTTAGACTGTAGATTGAGACATCTGGAAGTTTCCCTTACTTGATGACATACAAATTAAACTTGGCAACTTGCAAGACACAAATGTGTTGCTGTGACAACATGTAACACATAATTACATGTAACGTTTAAATATATTTAATATTCTCATAAATATCACACCTTGTGATTCTAAATATAGTATACATGTCAGTTACCTGGCGATATTCACATACCATGAAAATGTTCACATTTGATCAGCGATAGCAATAATTGATTACAAATGTATTTAGTTAATGTAAATAACAACGTAGGGCAAATCAATAATACATGATCTGGTCAAAACCAGGGAGATGTTAAACAAAACACATCACTATCTTGCTTTTTAAAATAGTTTTATTGTAGCTGTTTCTATTTCTTAGCCTATTCCTAAATCCTCCTTTCTATTATTCTACAAGATCTGTAAAACAAATACATCAGATCTCTTTGATCGTTTTGTTTCTTTATTATTTGTATCAGGTCCTTATTCTCAGAACCTATTCCTCATTACTCCTTTCTATTACATGTATATGTTTTGTAGAATTATCTATATGAAACAAATACATTTCTACTTTTCTATTTCTATAATAGTTAGCTGTTCCTTACTCTTTGTCTATCTCTCAATATTCCTTCCTTCTATATTCTTAGCTAAGTCGGTTACGCGTCTGACTATCAATCCAGGGATCGTGATTTCGAATCCCCCGCCTGCCAACAGTCTCCGTGATGATTGATATATGACATTGTGTCTCATTATCATTCATCTCTCACCACTGATTCAGGTGAGAAAGTTATCAGTCACTTGCGGAGACAGGTGTGCTTGAGTAATGGTTAATCCAAGGAAACTGGTTAGGTTAACTGATCTGTTAGCCCTCGATGGCATAAAAATGATGCTAAATATTCAATCAATCAATCTATATTCTAGGATGTTTTTATAGATTGATAAATTTGACCCTTAACTCGAGGTTTATTGTATCATAGTCTCTTCCATCCATGCTTAGACCAATCCCGTCAATTAACAGGGCGATAATAAGAATGTATCGAACAAGAGCCCCCCCAGAACACCAATTAACAGTTAGTTAAAACTGTGTTTGAATATACAGCATCATTTTATGCCACTGAGGGCTAACAGATGATCAGAAAACCTAACCACTTTTTCCTGGGATTCCAGAAGGTTAACCAGTACTTAAACAAATCCATCTTCACAAGTAACTGATTACTTTCTCAATTGAATCAGCAATGAGAGACGAATGACAATGCAACGAAATGTCGTATATCAATCATTACAGAGACTGTGGCCGGGGCAGGGATTCGAACTCACGACCCCTGGATTGAGTCAGATGCACTGCTGACTGAGCTAACCGGTTCTGACAGTTTCAATTAACAGAGTTGCAAACTATGTCTGAGACATAAAGAAAAGCGATCTGTGATTGGTTTAACCCTTTCTCCATAGATATGCGCTTTCTCGCACCAATCACAGAAGGCCTTTGAAAACAGTGCAGAAAGAATTCAGATTGCTCGTAACGAGCAATCTGAACACTTCCTGCACTGTTTTCCACTCTGTCAGTTAATATAAACATAATTCACCCAATAATTCAAAGGCCTTCTATATTAGGTGTCCAAAGGCGTCTAAATTAGAGGTGTCCAAAGGTGTCTATATTAGAAGTGTCCAAAGGTGTCTATATGAAGTAAAGGGTTAACAAAGTTACTGGTACTCAAGTTACTGCATCTGTTAGCCACCAGCAATAGTATAAAAATGACATGAAATATGCAATCAATCAAATCCAGCTATGTATTTGACCCTCCCTAAAAAAGAAAGCCCCCACCCACTGAGCTTAGATTAAATAAGGTAGATATAAGTACATATCACTATATATTGACAACTGACCCATGTGTACTGCAGAGGGCTATAACATTTGGACAGTGACTTTTAATCTACTTCAGAATTATGGAAATAAAATTATTAGGATGCTTCAGGGCAGTCAATACTAAAAGTGTATATTTAATTGAATATTGACTTGCTGTCATATATTCCAGGTATATGAAATAAACAATGGCAAATTACTATATATTCACCTCATTAAGGTCAGAGTCATCATTAAATAGCTATCATTCATTCATGTTCACACATTCACATTAACGAGTATTGATAACAAGTATTTTATTCACACGGGAGTTTCACATTACATTGCTATATTCTTTAATGGGAGTTTAGTTTAGTTTATACTAGTTTTATTTATACTAACTAATTTTATTTTAGCTTAGCTGTGAAGAAAGCTCAATTTAGCTTATGTGAATAACTCTCAAGTCTGCGTCCTGGGTAGGACCAGTACAGAGGTTGTTTTTTAGAGACTTTGTGGAGATGTGGAACAAAATCCATCATACTACAGCACCACTTTATAGCCATTTTGAACAAATGAAGCCATCCTTAAAAACAATAGTTGTTTGCTGTGCTCTGATCCAGTATTTTTCATGTGGGTATGAGGTAGGTAGCCAATTTATTTTATTTTGCCAAATTTTGATTTTGTATAGTCATTTTAAAGAACAAGAGGCCCAAGAGGGCCTGAGGCTGCTCTACTTACTCATAGTGGCCAAAGCACTTTTTGAAATTTCACAATATTTACACTCTTTTGGGGTCCTCTTAACAACTTATAAATAAAAAAAAACACACACCAGTCCTATACTGAACAAAAACTTAATTGCAATGAAAAGAAAATACTTTAAATTTCCATACCATTCATCTCACGGTAAAACAAATAAATTCCCTGTACAGAACCCATATACAACTCAGTCCCTTGATTTGTCAGAACTTTAATCACCCACTCTAAGGGATTTGTTATGAGCAGAAATGCTTTAGATCTTAAAAAGATGTTTTTTTGTACACATGGATGTGAAAATGAGAATAATCAGTTTTTCCTATAATATTCCTATGTAAAAGTAAAGAACACATTACAGGGCCCCAATATATCCCAGCCCCTTGATATGCAGACTCTTTAATCCATGCTGATGTAAGGATAATTTATATCAAAATAATGAAGTAGTTTGACTGAAAGGTTACTTTGTGAAAATTCCCAATTTTAACCTAATTGCCCCATCCACCCCCTGGTCCCTTATAGAAATTCAATCTTCTTTATTGAACAAAATCAGATTTATTGTTATAAGGCAATGCTTTAGATCTCAAATTAAACAACGTATTTACACAAATGGAAGTAAATATGAGAATTTTCCATTTTCCCATAGTATTCCTATGTAAAACTCAAACCTCTTACAGGGCCTCTATACATCCCAGTGCCTCTTGATTTGTACAAACTTAAAACTCTTTATCATAGGGATAATTTATATCAAATATGAACAAATTTGACTGATTGGTTGATGAGAATAAGATTTATGCCAATGTTCAATTTTAACCATTTTTTTACTATCACCCTGCCCCTTTTAGAAAGTCAATCCTTCATATCAAACACAATCTTATTTAATATGACTAACAGATGCTTCAAAACTCAAAATGAATAAAAAGTCATAAATGAACGAAAAAAGGAGAATTTTCTATTTTTAATAATGGCGGCCATCTTGAATTTCAAATCGAAAAAAAAAATCTTCTGTATAGTCTCCTATGCAATAGGAACATCCATGTGAAGTTTCAGTTTAATTGGCATAGTGGTTTCAGAGAAAGTGCTGCTAACAGACAACAGACAACAGACAACAGACAACAGACGACGTACAACGTGCCATCGCATAAGCCCTTCTGGCTTTGGCCAGCAGAAGAGCTAAAAATGGACAAAAAACATGAAAAAAAATTAAATGCTTAGAAAGCAGTAAAAAAGTTTGGGAAGCTGCAATATTGAGTAGGTAGGAGCATGGCAAGCACTATGTTTTTTAAGGATGGCCTGACAGGTTATATATAGCATATCAAGTAAGACCTCAGATGGAATCAGTGTAGAACCAGCATCCTCTGGTAAACAGTGGGAGGTACATGGTCATTATCAGACAGAAATAAAACAGAAAGAACTTCCAAGTTGTTTATTTGTTTATGTGCCGGAATATGCAGGAATTTCTACTTTATTTTTTATTTCAATATTGATGAGATAAATTGTAATAATATAATTTTACTTACAACATCAAAATGTCCGTGTTGGCAGGCCAGGTGTAAAGGTGTCTCGCCGCCCTGGGCCTGCTCGTTGCTAGGCGACTTCCACTGAAGAAGAATATGTACAGGCTCGGACTTCCCCTGCCACGCAGCATAATGAAGGGCTAACATTCCTGTAACAATGAGACAATGATGTCAGTGTACAGTAATTTTAACATTACACAGAACAAGTGGTGTATCCAACAATCACAAGATGCACATAATTTTTCTTTTTTTTTTTTTTTTTGGAATGGGGTTCAAAGCCATTTCCAACACATTTCAGGTTATATATGGCATATCCAGTTTTACTGGTGGAGGAAGACCTCAGACTGAATCAGACTGAGTAGAACCACCGTCCTTCCGCAAGTAACTAGCCAACTTTCTCACATAAAGTTTTTGGAGCGAGCACGACTCAAACCTATAACCTTAGCCGTGAGAGGTAAGTGATATTGGGATGGCGCCTTAGACCACTCATCTGCGGATGACCCCCGAATATAATTTAAAACAATCTGCAGGACATTATCATGAGGACTGTCGCTGGACAGGGAATCAAACTTACAATCTTTGGATTGATAGTCAGACACAGCAGCTAATGTCAATATACATTTTATATCCCTAGTATATATAATTTATATATATATATATATATAGTGTAATAAAGTCTTATTATATAAGCCTATATAAAAGTCTTTATTATACTATTCAAATTATATAGGGATATAAACTGTACATCAACACTAGCCCTGTGGTCAGGCATGCTACTGACTGCAATGCAATTCTGTATACATACAACAAAAATGTCGTAACATAAGGCAACTATAATAGTTTCCAAAAAACGGCCCATATTTAATCCATCTACAATCAGATAGAATGTCAAATAAAAAACAAACAGAAATCAATCAGATCACCTGTAAAATCAGACTTTAACACTGTATCTTTTAGTTTAATAATTATTCTAACAGTACAATAGAAAATAATGTCAAGAAAGTAATCAAGTATGAACCACAGAGCCCATTACTACCTCATACTACAATACAGTGGCCAGATAATACATAGTAACACTAATCACAGGCAGCGAAATCACCAATGTGTACTAAATGTCATTGTATTTGATTAATGTACAATAAAATATACTATATGTCAAAACCAACATGTTTTGAAATTGTACATGTAAATAAGACTATTAAGAATATACCTCTCTTTCGAGTGGGCTTAGTGCAAAACTAGTCTATGATTGATTGATTGAATGTTTAGCATCATTTTATGCCATCAACACTACACACGATATACAAAACCTAATCACTGTTTCCTGGGATCCTGAAATGTTAACCAGTACCCATGCACTCATCTCCGTAAATAACTGAAAAATTTCCCACTTGAATTAGAGATGAGAGACGAATGATAATTAGACATAAATGTTGTATATCAATCGTCAAGGAGACTGTGGCCGCCTGGGATTCAAACTCACGACTCCTGGATCTATAGTCAGATTTCTGCAAACTGAACTATAATTGGGCTGAGCCCAAAACTAATCTGAGTATACAATATGAAAGTATAATATAGACTAGTTGTGCACTGAGTTCTCTACATTATTATACATAAAAGTAACAAGTGACTGTAGTAATACACCACACATCCTCATTCCCTCTCTCACCAGGAATATGTCTGTTCATGGCTTTGGGGTTAAAAAAAAGATGAAATTGGTATGAAAATTACACTCCTGTAACAAATTTCTTGCCAAAACAGATAGACCATACAGAACTTGGCATGTATCAGGGTACAATGTGGTGGTCTACAGTGCCATATGGTAAAACAAGCAGGCTCTGAGAAAAGTACTTCAATCCAGTAAAATAACTAGGTGAAGAGAGAGAGAGAGAGAGAGAGAGAGAGAGAGAGAGAGAGAGAGAGAGAGAGAGAGAGAGACATTCCAACCTGGCACAATATTATACAGTCAAATCTGTCATGAGCAAAAATGGCCTTTTAAGTCAGATTGTCATTTAATACAGGTTAATTTGCTCTGAAAGCATAGAAATGGGAAATAGAAAATGTAGCTGCTTAAGATAAGTGGCTGCTTAATAGAGGAGACCACTTACACAAGTTTGCCTGTATCTGTATTCTGAGGGGGGAGGGGTCCACTAAGGCGCAAACCTTTAACCGCTGCAGTCATGGGTTCGATACTCAGCTGGGTTAATAAAGTGTGTGTCCCTTGTGGAGCTTTTCCTGACTCATTTTTGCCAAATAATATTATAACATGTAATATGTTGAAAATGGGCCATTGGCATTAAATCTCATTCAAAATACAAATAAAATCTGAGAAGACTGAAGTTTCACCAACTGTAATATAACTTCAAGATGAAGGAAAAGAAATCTGCTGATCTCAAGTGATCAGGTGAAAGTCTCGATCTGTAACAGCCTGCATTTAAAAACAAGCCAGACAGATATCCAGTAAAGACTGTCAAATACAGACATGGTGCTCCAACAAGAACATCTGTTACTTCTCACTTTGATTTACTAAAATGTTTATACATAAAGTGCACTTTTAATATATCAAGTTCCTGATATTCATATCAAATATACAAAATATTTTCTTTTTTTTATGTTTAAACATATTTTTTTTACCAGGCAGTTTTTGCACAGTGCTGATGAGGCAATTTATTCATAAGTTAAACAAAATGGACCTTAAATCAAAAACACTCATAATTATTGAAGCAATTTGTAAATTTGTAAATAAACATCAAATTTTAATAAAAGTCTCTTTTCAAAAGAAAAAAACAGGGCACGGTTAGCTCAGTCGGTAGCGCATTTGACTACCAATCCAGAGGTAATGAATGCAAATCCCCATCTGATAATGCTCTCATTATCATTTGTCTCCCACCATTAACCTTTCAGGATCCCAGGAAATAGTGTTTAGGTTAACTGATCATCTTTTAGTCCTCGATGGCATAAAATTGATTCTAAACATTCAATCAATCAGGAAATTGCACATACCAAATGCATTTTGCATATCTACCATTACACCAATCTCAATGTTTTTACTTCTCCTCACCTATGAGTACAATATTTTCTTACAGCTGCATTGTTTTTTGTATAGTTCAGGGCTGGAAAATTCCACTTGTCCACTGCCATGATGAGTGGACAAGTCAGATTTAAGAAACCGATCTTAATATTTCTTTGAGTTTAAGCATTCAATTAAAAATGTTGGAAAGGGAGAACGAGTAGCTTTTATCAGAAATTTCAAGCCCCGAGTTTTATGCATGTTTATCAACACTCCCAACACTTTTGCAGTCATATCACTTTGAGTCGGTATTCTAAGTGCTGCCATTTCTGATGTCAACATACAGGTGAGAAAGGGATCAAACAACTTGTTAAGTTGGTGCCAATGATAGTCTTTATAACCATATCTCCAGGTGTGAAGGTGGTAAGCTCCTTTGACACTTGAACCAGGATTGTTTGTTTGTTTAATTTATCAATATTTTGTAAACATGTTGTAATACAAGATCCGGTCTACCTGATGGAAATAGATTTATGACAAATTTACTATGTAAGAAGCCAGCCTAAAAAAGGTGTGGATAGACAGCTTTTTTATTATTTGGATATGCAATCCGCTGTCCATTCCCGGGAGACGCAAGATAACAAAATCATGCAATATGTCACACTAGTGGTGGGAGTTGATTTTAGAAAGGGCATAACACAAAAGTATCTGACTTTTCATGGGCATTATAACAAGTCTTGATCTGCTGATGAATTTTCAGTCAATTTACAATAACGTATCTATCATAACTATTGGTGTACTTAGCCATTTTTAGAAGAGGTAGCGGAAACCAACCTTATGTTAAAATTTTATACCCAATAATTACAAGACAAAGTGTCAATGCCTTCCTTTTATTACCCTATAACTACGTTTAACGAACAACAATCATTTTGAGCAGCTTAAGTCAAGTTTGCTCATCATTATCATTATCATCTGTCCAACTGTAAAGTCATAATAAATTAATTGCTAGATTATCATCCTTGCCTGCCTTGTGATTTTCAATGCCGCCCTGACTCTTTTTCTTTTCATAAAAAAAATAAAAGAATAGAAAATAAAAATTTTAAAATCCTCCCCCACCACTCCTCCTAAGAAAAATTTAGATGACAATCTTGCAATAATTTATAACAGCCTAAGTTATAATTACAATGAAAGATTCAATTAATTTTTCGAGGAGTTTTTCCATGTGTGATATCAGCTGAATCATGATGATAATGCACAAAATAACAGTCCCAGGGCTTCCTGTCAAAGTTGTGTGATTGGCAATGTTTATACCTGGATATTATAGAGGATTCAACTCGGATATCAAAGTACCAGAAGCTTCCTCACTCAGCATTTAGAGGATAGTTCTAGGTCTGGCCAGCCCTGTGCCAGTATTATGGCATACATTTCTGATTGTCAAGACGTGTAACCAACTGAGCTAATCAGGCCCGACTATAAACTTACAAAATAACTGTATGACAGAAAACAGAATAAAATAACCCATGGGAAGTTCAATTTACCATCTTTATGGTTATTACGGTATAAACTTACACAAAACAGAAGCTCTGTCTGGGGTTGACCCGTACACTTGTATTGTCATTCACAGCTTAAATGTGCTTACTACATAGGTAATATTGCCAATTTTCAACATAAGAGGATTCGAAATGGAAATACATTTATTACGCTTTAACAGTAATCCATGTTATTTCATAGATTATTCCAGGTGACTTGTGAAGTCTGCTCTCTCTCTCTCTCTCGCTTTCCTTTTTTTTTTCTAACTATGACTCTACAGCTTACACTTTTATAACTCCCAGAACCATTCTTTTTTTTATTTCGTGAAGCATTTCCAGCTGTTAAAAATAATGGAATTCTCATTGTAGTTATTTTCACACAAAATACTAAACCATCAGAATTCTGTAAGATAATCATTTTTAACAGCATGGACACTTAAATTTAGAAAAAATTACTTGACGGATAAAATGATAATACCAACATAATGTAATAATGCACTTTAGGGAAGAAGTAAGTCATGATGACTCAGTTGTTAGAGTTGCAACTTTATGCAGACATGGACGACAACATTGATACTCCTGAAGTGATTGGTTGAATATTAAACATCTTTTTTATGCCATCGAGGGCTAACAGACAATCAGTTAACCCAAACACACTTTCCTGGGATCCTGGAATGTAACCAGTACCCAAGAACTCATCTATGCGAGAAGCTGATAACTTTCCCACCTGAATAAGCAATGGGAGACAAATGATAATGAGACAAAAAGTCAGATCTAAATGAGACTGGGGCCCAGTGGGGATTCGCATTGTAACGACCTCTTGATTGATAGTATGACATGCTGACTTAGTTAAGCAGTGTCGGCAGTACCTTTTAAACAGATGTAATTTTGTGTGGAATTAATACTAGCATATACAGCTCTTGCTGGAGGTCATGAGACTTAACTGAGGCAGGTAATCAAACGCACGTCTCTCCAATACCAGGTCCAACGTTCTACCACCAAACTACATGCTCCAGAAAATCAAATTTGATCTGCTTTTCTCAATTTCAGTTAATCATAATATTAACTATGTCAGCGAAATGACACTAATACAATACAATTCAGCCAAATAACGCCTTAATACCCACATAACACGGAAAGATGCATTTAATCTATGGTAACACCTAGTTTGATTATATTTATGGATATATAATGTGGTGTGGGTTTACATTACCAGAAACAGTCTCAATAACCACTGATACCATTTTATATAAACTTATGTTATACCCCCCACCCCCAGGTAATAGAAAAGAATATTGGATAGTTTCGTGTTTTTTTTTGCCATGTCATCTAGTAAAAGATAGGCCAAATTTTAAGCAGCTTTCGCCCGTTTAATAAAGAATATGGAATAAAAACAGAAGGGTTATCAATGGGCATAAAACAGTAGGACACCTGAGTGGCAGACAGCGACAATGGTCTACTTTTGTAATTTGCACAAAATGTCACGACTGCCTTACACAGCACAAAATGTGATATAATTGTATTGTCATCCACAGAGCTCTGTCGCTCATTTAATCATTTTTACGTTCATTCACACATATAAAACAAACACCTACATCATAACGCCCACTCCACATATGCCCAAACACCCAAAACCACCTTGACAAACAAACCCCACCCACCCTGAGTTTAACTCACACACATTCTCACCCTCACGCGCTTATTTCTTCTAGATATTATTTGTTGATTTAGTAATTTCACAATATTTCTGTCTCAACTGCAGAAAGCGTTATGTAATTTGCTTCTGGCGAAATAGTTATTCTGCACTTACATTCATTAATCTTGGAAATGAAAGATGTTTTGAAAACAGACAGCGATTCTGCAAAATTTATGAGCCATTAAAATCATTCGCACACGACCTGAATAATCTTGCAATTTCTGCCATAGTGGTTAATTAGCCAAAACAACACAATTTTATATCTTTTCATTATCTTAGTTAAAAAAATATGAATGGAGCAATATATCTGACAGTTTTATAAGGTAATGGGTAACAACGTCAGGTAATTAACAAGGTTTCAAATATCAAAGTCTGTAGTTTGCCTGTCGCCAATTCATTTATCACAAATCTTCTAATTCAATGCAAATTTTGTATCCTTGTGACAGCCATCTTGAATAATTTACTGTGATCAAAAACAAAACAAAACTTAAAATGGCAGAGTGAAGTGATTATTCCAAGATTCATGTGACAGTTGGTCAGGTTTCGTTTGAAATTTTCTCAATTTTTTATTTATTTTAAGTTATGGGGGCAATCTTGGATTATTGGAGGCAAAAAGAAAACAACAACTCACAAATTTGATAGGTCCACCATACATTATGTTCAATGACTATATTTCAATAAATTTTTGCTATGTGGTTTAGAGAGAAGTCATTTAAAAATATGTGCAGAAAAAGCGGAACAATAGCATAGTGAAAAGCATGTTGGCCACTCATGCCTAAGGTTGAGGATTCGGTTCCCCAACTTGATGCATCACAAAAACAACCCAGGAAGCTGCCTTATAAGCAGCAATACCAGCTTTAAATTAAGCTTTCTTCTCAAATGAGCTCAAATAAATTGGTATAAACTAAATCATCCCATTGGTGCAATAAGATACCAAGCGTATATGAAATAAGAAAACACTTGGTGCCAACCTTCCTCTCTGGTATATTAACTCTAATTGGCCTCTCCATAGTGTTCAATTTATTATCAGAATTCTATATAAGTCTTTAGTAAGATGATTTTTTGTAACTGAAACTTTAACTGCAGGCGACAGCCACAGAAAACACTTACGCAGGCAAACTTGAATAAAATTGAGAAATGATTCCTTCTTGTTAATGAGTTTTGTCAAGTTGTTGCTAATTATAGAACCAAGACTTAGCGTCTCCTCTTGTATTTGATATCTTTCAACAAATAGTTTCGCAGCTCCAAATATCTGCTCGCAACTGCAGCAAACCATACTTATTCTGGCAGCAGTACAGGACTTTGCTGCCAAGCATGACTCTCAGGATTTAACCTATTTTACAAACCAATAATAAATAATGTGCACTGTTCCTCCTTATGCGAACATGTGTAACACCCCTCGAGGATTAAGTGTTTGCATTCCTCAGTTTGGTCAAGTTGCCTTAAACCCAAACATTAAAGTTTTCACACTTTAAAGTATACATACTTCAATGTAACATGGTCACTTAAGTATGGCTTAGATGTAAACTGAATTTACCCACATTTTGTTAGTTTAATATCGTTCAAAAGCTTACTTTTTTTAAAGTTTACTTCAAATATCAGGATTCAAATATTTTACAATGTTCAATTCAAACTTGTATTTTAATAACACTACTTGCTGCTAATAAAACAACATTAGGGTATAAAGGAGTTGTCGGTAACATTTTTCACCTTTCATCTGACACCAGTGTCACACTTTACCCATGGGCAAACAAAAGTCAACACTTCAAACAATAGCCATATATATATTATCTCCCTTTATGAAATTAAATATATATTAATTCACTGTATCTATATGATCCAACAGGTTTATAAATCTGTCCTTTATATACCATGTGAGTAGGCATGAATCCTTAACTGTATCCTACTCATACAAAGCTATCAGTTCATGTATGTAAATTTGTCCACCCTGTCCAGAGGTGTTGCATGTAATTCCATAGTATATATGTCATGGTCGACACCAAATTTATTGGTTTGGCAGAGGCCTTGATATTGTATCTATGGTTTGCATTGTAGCTAGGCGCACTCGCTGTAGTCTGGTCTGTACATTTATGGCTTGATTATTCACAAATAATTGTCTGCATATATATATACACTCAAACTTGGTCAATTATTGGGATCCATATATTATATATATTCATATTATTTCGCCCCAGTATAGGGTCAAAAATTAAATTACTGGGTCTAACCCAACAGTTCATGATCACAATGATATGTTCATTTTACACCTAATTATTGGGTCTATCCCCTGCACTACTAAACAATTTTGAACTGTTGGGTCTAGACCCAACAATCAACTTTCGGACCCAACAATCGACTCTGGACCCAACAGTACGGTCTCACATTTTAAAAGACCCATCTGTCCACCAAGTTTAATATGGCTTATGAACAAATCAACCAAATATGGCTTATAAATGAATCAACCATCATTATGGCTTATGACGATTCAACAACTGGATGAGAGGCTTAATACATTAAAAAGATTTTATCAACAATTTGAATATCAAACTGGACTCAAAACTATTACATTTTGAAAACCCCACTAATAACATAATATTATGGAAAAGAAGTGTGATTTTCAGACAACGCTACATTAACTTTCATACAAATTGCTTTGCTTCTGCAATTAAATGTTTTGCCAAACACCTTTATGTACTGTACTTAAAAATCAGAGTTCCAAACTTCACTCTCTCTCTCTCTCTGGAGCTCCAAAATTGACAAGTTTATGCTCAGAAATGTATCAGCTTATTTTCATCACTCGTTCTGTCAATGACTGACTGTCTTTAACCCTTTACTTCATATAGATGCCTTTGGACACCTCTAATATAGACGCCTTTGGACACCTCTAATATAGACGCCTTTGGACACCTCTAATATAGACGCCTTTGGACACCTCTAATATAGACAGCTTTGGACATCTCTAATATAGAAGGCTTTTGAATTATTGGGTGAATTATGTTTATATTAACTGAAAGAGTGGAAAACAGTGCAGAAAGTGTTCAGATTGCTCGTTACAAGCAATCTGAACTCTTCCTGCACTGTTTTCAAAGGCCTTCTGTGATTGGTGCGGGAAAACGCGTATCTATGAAGATAAGGGTTAAAGGGAATACAACCATCTGGAAAAAACGCTATAAATGTTTTTTAAAAACTAAAATAATTATTACGATAAAAAGCATTAATAAAATACGAATGGTTTGTTATGCCAAATCCACCAAAATGCAACAAAATCAATGTTTAAATTTGAGTGATAACCTTAAAATGAAATCCCCATTCTAAAAATAGGCAGCACTTAAATACTGCTTGACAACATTTCATCATCATTCGCACTTTTTCAAAGATATAAAACAATTTTTACTATGTGCAAACCTGTATAACGGATCAAAATGAAATCATGTAATATGTCACAAAACAATTTTAAGCGGAACATCTATATTAGTCCAACCTAGGCGCATATCCAAAATTAGGAAATCCCTTTTCAAAATCATTTTGACATGTTTAAATAGATAACCATTCAGTAATACGGGGTAAGTGAGTATATATAGGCACGATATATTGGGAAAAAAATGTTTTGTAACCAATTTTAAAATTTTGAAAAATCCTGATGTTTTCCCCTTAAACAATCTATAGTTCCACTTTTCCTTGCCAATAAACACCCAATATACAGAAGGACAACAAATCAAGTTTCTGAATATTAATACCCAAAAACAATATTTATTTAACACTCTAGTTTTCATGCGTTTATTTACGACCGTTCCTATAGTTTACAGCTTTCCCACATGATATGTTAAGTGCAAAAGCATCAATTTGCTCTACCGGAGTTTCATCTCTACTAATAAAGAATACTGAGGATTACAACATGCAATTTTATCTGTCGGCAGAGCCGAGAGTGAATGAGATCCATTCTGATAATGGCTGTGCATCAACTTATGAATTTTATGTCATAATTTACAAACAGATAATTCCCAGCTTTAGGTACAACATTCCAATCATCTGAAGTAAAAACCTCCTGTATTATACGGTGTCAATAATTCTTTGACTAAAAGGCCAAAGAAGAAATAAGATCCTTCGAAGAAATTTGTTGCAAAGTCTGACTATATATTTTTTTGCCTCAGTGTGCAATAAAGAAAAAATGTTTGTCTCACTTTAATAATGTATCTATCAGGTATTTGTTTTTAATACATGATTATCAGGTTTATGAGATTTTCCAAACTTTCACAATATTTAATCGCCTGTCAACTCACCAAGCGCAATATCTTAGTCCATACCAGTCCCTGACATCTCCTAAATCAGGTATGTCCAACCCCAATAAAAAAGCCAGGAATTCTTTGCCTGTCCTACAATTCATAGCAATTTAACACTTACCAAAGCAAGTGATGACATTCAAGTTTTGCTGCAACAACTGGCCAGTCAATGTGTTCATATCTCATTGTTATGTAACAGACCCAAGCTTTGGGTTCATCCTACAGTCTAGCAATATCTTGATATGAATCTCTTAAAATTTCTAAGAATACACAACAATACTTTTTAGAAGTCAAGTCAGCAGTCGTATGTGTTTATTTGTACATTTATTAGAAACAGAATCATAGTATTACGTTGTTCATGTTTACCTTTATTACAGGTCAAGATGGCTACTTTAATGTACGCTGTATTTTGATAATGGCTAATTGGTAGTCAAAGGTGTGGGAACATTGTAACTTTATATTTATATGACCTGTGACTTTCAAATACCCCGCTCCATGAGAATGCCATGATTTACAGTGTTTACTCCAAGACTTAAGATCTTCTTGATCTTTGAAAGACAACACATTACTTTCAAATTCCTTGATCTTAACCACTTAAGACTTTTATGACCTTGACTACTGTTGACATGTATGACCAAAACTGCTGTTGACTTGAATGAACATGACTACTGGTGACTTGAATGACCATGACTGCTGGTGACTTGAATGACCATGACTGCTGGTGACTTGAATGACCACGACTACTGGTGACTTGAATGACCATGACTGCTGGAGACTTGAATGACCACGACTACTGGTGACTTGAATGACCATGACTGCTGGTGACTTGAATGACCATGACTGCTGGAGACTTGAATGACCATGACTGCTGGAGACTTGAATGACCATGACTGCTGGTGACTTGAATGACCTTGACTACTGGTGACTTGAATGACCATGACTGCTGGTGACTTGAATGACCACGACTACTGGTGACTTGAATGACCATGACTGCTGGAGACTTGAATGACCATGACTGCTGGAGACTTGAATGACCTTGACTACTGGTGACTTGAATGACCATGACTACTGGTGACTTGAATGACCATGACTACTGGTGACTTGAATGACCATGACTGCTGGTGACTTGAATGACCATGACTGCTGGTGACTTGAATGACCATGACTACTGGTGACTTGAATGACCATGACTACTGGTGACTTGAATGACCATGACTACTGGTGACTTGAATGACCACGACTACTGGTGACTTGAATGACCACGACTACTGGTGACTTGAATGACCATGACTACTGGTGACTTGAATGACCATGACTGCTGGTGACTTGAATGACCATGACTGCTGGAGACTTGAATGACCATGACTACTGGTGACTTGAATGACCATGACTGCTGGTGACTTGAATGACCATGACTGCTGGAGACTTGAATGACCATGACTACTGGTGACTTGAATGACCATGACTGCTGGAGACTTGAATGACCATGACTACTGGAGACTTGAATGACCACGACTACTGGTGACTTGAATGACCATGACTGCTGGTGACTTGAATGACCATGACTGCTGGAGACTTGAATGACCATGACTACTGGTGACTTGAATGACCATGACTGCTGGTGACTTGAATGACCTTGACTACTGGTGACTTGAATGACCATGACTGCTGGTGACTTGAATGACCACGACTACTGGTGACTTGAATGACCATGACTGCTGGAGACTTGAATGACCACGACTACTGGTGACTTGAATGACCACGACTACTGGTGACTTGAATGACCATGACTGCTGGAGACTTGAATGACCTTGACTACAGGTGACTTGAAAGACCATGACTACTGGTGACTTGAATGACCATGACTGCTGGTGACTTGAATGACCACGACTACTGGTGACTTGAATGACCATGACTGCTGGTGACTTGAATGACCATGACTGCTGGAGACTTGAATGACCTTGACTACTGGTGACTTGAATGACCATGACTGCTGGTGACTTGAATGACCACGACTACTGGTGACTTGAATGACCATGACTGCTAGAGACTTGAATGACCACGACTACTGGTGACTTGAATGACCACGACTACTGGTGACTTGAATGACCATGACTGCTGGAGACTTGAATGACCTTGACTACAGGTGACTTGAAAGACCATGACTACTGGTGACTTGAATGACCATGACTGCTGGTGACTTGAATGACCACGACTACTGGTGACTTGAATGACCATGACTGCTGGTGACTTGAATGACCATGACTGCTGGAGACTTGAATGACCTTGACTACAGGTGACTTGAAAGACCATGACTACTGGTGACTTGAATGACCATGACTGCTGGTGACTTGAATGACCATGACTGCTGGTGACTTGAATGACCTTGACTACTGTTGACATGTATGACCAAAACTGCTGTTGACTTGAATGACCTTGACTACAGGTGACTTGAAAGACCTTGGCTACTGATGACATGAATGACCTCGTTTACTGATGACTTATGACCTTGACTTCTGGTGACCTGAATGACCTTGGCTGCTGATGACTTCAATGACCTCAACTACTGATGACTTGAATGACTTTGACTACTAGTGACATGTAAAACCATGACTGCTGATGACTTGGATGACATTGACTATTGGTGACTTGAATGACCATGACACTATCAGTGACTTGAATGATGACTACAGGTGACTTGAATGACCATGTCTGCCGGTGACTCGAATGACCTTGACTTTGGCAATTTGTATGACCTTGATCACTGGTGACTTGCATAACCGTGACCATTGTTGGCTGATTAACTCTGGGTGAACTTTATTATCTCAACTGCTAATCACCATTATGACCTTGACTCCAGGTAACCTTAATGACCTTAATGTTGACTACATTATGAAATTGTTACTGTTCAGTATATGACAGTATTGCGACCTTAACAATGCTTACAAGATAAGTGACACATACAGACATATCAATAACACAAAATACTGGTGGTCTGATCAGACTGGTTACAAACAAAATTGATTATGTGTCAGTGGTGACAGATGTCATCCGTCCTCCGCAACTCAGACTACATGTTACCATTATAGTCTGTATCAGTATAGCGTGCAGCTTGGACCACATCGTCAGTCTGTCAGTCTCGGGGATAGGGTGATCTGGGGTGATCTCATGGTCTATCACCATCACACACACATGCATAAAAAAACACCACCATTACATCATTCTTACACACACAACAAATATCTTCATTACATCATTAAAATATAAAAAGTCACCTCAGATAAGTTGGGTAACTTAGAGGAATAAATAGTCTAGTAAATACTGGCGCATAAAAAATTCAAATTAAAATATAAATTTTGTGACCTTGACATTCCACATAATTATGATCCAAGGATTCATTCCCAACACCTTTTCCTGTATAAATATACATCTCACTTGAGATATTATCAAACCCCTTACATTTGTGACACTGTTACAGTATAGACACAAATAAGACACATATGAGACACATATAAGTGTATGTTTGAAAAATGTTATTTACACCAGAGTACAGTGTAGGTAATGCAGCTCCAACCCAACACAGGTAAAACAGTGATTTATCTACAAATTTCAATGTACGAGTGACTACAAATCTGTGAGTCCAAAAAATAGAAGTGTGAGTCCCATTTTTCGAGACAGTTATAATTTCAAATGATGCAACATTGTGAAAATGAAGATACTTCACCATTGCACTGTGTGAACCTTTAGCTGTGCACCATTTAAACAACCACAAATGAGAATTTAACAACAGTAAACATTGACTAGAACACTAGTGCGGCTTAGTCTGTCAAAAAACAAACAGTATTTGTTGATTTGGTTCAAATAACATTACACACTGTATCTCCTTTATTGACAGTGGCATAGCTGACCCTAAAATGATGTGCAAGCCCATAGGGTTATAGAAGGGTTTGGGGAGGGGTCTGGGGGACATGCCCCTCTCCCCATCAGATGCATTTCCTGTGTTCTAATTGACATTTCCAATTGATACGACGCATTCTCAAAAAAAAATGCAAGCCCTGGCGTTGTTGCGTAAAGGCAGCTACGCCGCTGATTGAAATGTTTATCATAATTATAACACCGTTTTTATTCAGTGAAACAATAACACAAGAAGTACTCAAGGTCGGCAAACAGCTTGCATATTTACAACTCGCAACGGTAACAGAGACCGTCTGATGACATTGATTATGCTACATGCGCGCATCATTGTTTAGAAAGCGGTCCAGTAGTAACCCGATGCTCTTGAAATTCATCCGATGATGCGAGTGCACTAGTGTTTACAAAGCAGTTTGCAAGAAACACAATGTGTCAGGAATTAAATGTCTGTATTTGAGATAATCGGGACGTATTGGCTGCGATTTTTCTGCGTCGAGCGGATGCACATATTTCAGAATTGCGCATCTGCTGCAAGATTTATGCGTATAGGACGTAGGATGCAGCGGTAAATAAAACACTGGTAAAAGATGGCCACCAAGACAACACAATGTACACATAGCATGGGGTAGTGGGGGAAGGGGCACCAATACCAGAGCCTGATTCATGTGGGGGAGGGGGCATTTCAAGAGGGGTGGAAGTGGTTTGGTGTATCAAACATCAATTCTGTTAGTGAACACATACCCTATTGATGGATTTATTAGATTGCCATATTCATGCAATGGAAGACTATTTGGAGACATCCTTCTGGACTGGTTTCGATGTTTCATTATATTTAGCTATGTATTTGGGACAAGTGACTTTGGAATGTGACGGTGTTGGCACAGCTGCTAAACATAACCATAAACATGCATAATTTTTACTGTAAAATCACTCATTCAATCACCATCTTTTGCATTACTCTGCACAGTTCAATGTTAATTTAGCAAGCAAGATAAATGTAAAAATCAAAATAAAAAGATAAAAATTTTAAGCAAACCACTTCTATAAATACTGTATGCATATGCTATATCTAAAGTTTGTAGTCTCTCAAAGAAGACTTATTCAAATAAATATTTAGATTCTGCTAGCACCTCTGATATATATCAGGAAGAAAAACAATTAGTTGATATGAACAAAACCAACAATAAAAGCTGAAATCAATATCGGGCTTATTCCAAAATTCTCCGTTTTAACATGCATTAGAAGATAATCTTTTCTTTTTTCTCTGCATTCAAACGAAACATCTGGATGAGATTTCTGTTGATGGAGTCGTAAACCACTGCGAGGGTTCAGCACAACATGGTTCTATCTACATATAATTAAATAAGGGAATAGAGCAGTGTTGCGTTCAACCATTGATTTCCTATGCTCTGGTCCCTGCATTTACCTTGGCTACATATTCATTAGGATGAGATGTTTTGGTGTTGTTTTTTCGTTCAAATTCTTCTGGTATGTCTCAAATACCAAGCTTTAGTATTTTATCTGATGTGTCCTAGCTTAGAATAAATTGCAGATTTTAAGACAATTTACATAACATGAAATAGTACGGCTGATGAGATGAACTTGTAAAATGTTAGTACCGTAGATATAAAAATAAATAATAATATAATAAATTATATATATCATTTTTTATCATTTATATAGATTTTTTTTAAATAAAGTTTTAGTTAAATGAAAACCTCAGAATGAATCTGAATAGAACCTGACAGTATCAAGAGAAACTGTTAAACTTTCTCATATAGTGTTTTGACCAAGTTGGACTCAAACCAACAACCTCAGCGGTGAGATGTAAATTGTAACAGATTATTAATGCTTTTCTTTCAGTACCTTCATAATTTTATTATTTTGTTACTTCTTGTTATATGTATGTACTTATATGAACCACAATTTTGTAAATGGTTAACCAAAAACCTCCTTGGCAAAGAAATCCATAAAAGGTACACTTTATACACCATCAATGTCTGAATTTTATTACCAGTCAGGTGGTTTGGTCCTTTTTTAAAAAACAGCTAACATTCAATTTCAATTAATCATCAGAGATCCATTAAAGGGACATATGGCAAAGCGGAAATCAAATTTTACTCATTTTCACGAATAAAATCCATAATATTATACACTATAAACCTAAATTACCAAAATAATGAAAACCTTTCAAATATAACTGACTAAAACTTCATACTTCAGAAGTGATTAACAAGTTTTAATTAAATCTATGAAGTCACGCTAGCTCTCCTTATGATAATATGAGTAAAAATTCCTAAAAAGTACCTTAGATTTTTCTTTTATCATTTTGATATAATTCATTTAAGAAGAAAACAACATATTTGTTACACTTTAATCACTATAGAACTATGACAAATAATGACTTCCATCCATATACCAGAGTAATGCCCCTTTTTGACACAGAAACAAAATTAAGAACTTGCATATTGCTCCTATACCTGATCAAAATATTTTTTTATTATCACATAATTTATGGTGCAAGAGTGTAATAAATCTTTAACATATTTTTTTATAATATTAACCCAGTGTAATATCACTTCCTATTCATCGTTCGGTGCTTTCCGTATAACTCACTTCTAAGACATAAAATGCCGAACTACGTTATGACTTCCCTGAATATATGAATTATGTTGATTTTTCATAGTAAAAATTAATGATGTTATTTTGTGGTCTTATGACTTACGACCAATGAAGGAAACAAATATGGCGGGCTTTTTCTCGTTCCTGTTAGACATGACATGTTAAATAAATGGTAAATGTACCATTTTTTCTGAGTAATAAAATAATCTTACATTCATGCTCATTTATTATTTAATATATTAAACTTGTTGCCAAAAATGATATAATGCTCGGTAGAGTTTTTGCCAACTACTTTTATAAATTCAATAATGAAAGACAACTTTAAGATCCTCTATATTATCACATAACTGACAACCAATTTTATGTAAATGGCCATGTGTACCTTTAAATAAATAATTATATTTAAATGTGTGTTTGTCTGTTTGATTTGAATATATTGTGATTATGCAAAGGAAAAAAAATTGCATCTGTGCTTCAGGCATGGAGAAGAGAAACCAACAAGATTCGTCACAATAAGTACAAAAGTACATTATATACCGACAACGAAAATATGTTTACATCTGCACAGGTATATCAGTTCATTCGTTAAAATCACAAAACATAGCTTGTTTACAGCCCTTGAATGGATATGAATGATATTTATACTAACCGGGCTTGAATTTCTTATAAAAGCTTGTCCTCCCTTTCCAACATTTTTTAATTGAATGTTTAAAATCAAATAAATATAAAGGTCAGTTTCTTAAATATCACTCCTCCTGACCAAATGTGGTGAACGGGTGAGTGGATTGTTCCGGCATTGTATAACTGCGCTTAATAATAAATTGTTTAATCTTTCCTGTCTTGAATTCCTTTATTTTGCAATTCCTGATTTTGATTTTTTCCATTCTATTAATTTTATTCTTTCCTTTGAAGGTTGGTTTATTTCATTTATCAAATTCAATTATCATCCTGATTCTAAGAATAAATATTAGAAGGAGGGTCATTACTGTTAGAAATTGTGACCCAACCAGTTTGCTCATTATTCAAATCATCTGTTAGCCCTAGATGGCATTAAAAAGACGCTAAATATTCAATCAATCAATCATTATTCAAAAGCAATAAATACAAAGTAAATAATGCCTGTGGCAAGTATTTTTTAACGTAGTGTTTGAATATGAATTCATCTTACAAAGATTTAAAATAAATATTTTTGCAGTATAGAACTATGTGTCATATTAAAACTTCAGCTTCCTCCCTACCTGGAAGACATCCATCCATCATGAGGGTTAACTGACCACATACTGTCATCCTGTAAACACTGTTAGCCATACCTGTGGCCAGCAAGTTACACCTAAATAAGTATTTGTATGGATATGTGTATCACTATATTCATATAATTTGTCATTCATGAGGCAATGTAACATTTTGCATTTTTGTCTCACTATTTAATACAAATACCATCAAAATTCTCTAATCTACCCATAAAACCTCATCATATGGATGACAAGTGACCCACAAATTTCAGAGTGAGGCCAGAAAACACTGCATTGTCCGTTGATCTCTTACTGCTGAGTTGGTTCGAGACCAGCTCAGTTCTAAACCTTTGTGTGAAAAAGTTTGACATGGTACTTTCAGGAGTGTAAACACAAACCTTATATTGGTACAGCTAAATAATATACAAATTTAAGATAATCATAAAACAAAAAATTGGGAAATGATTGTTGCGGCATACAAAATAAATGAAAAATGTGGAAATCTAAGCATAAAAATGTAGAAAATATTTGTAATTATTGGTGCAGTTATAAAGCTGCCCCCTGCCACACCCTTGTGTAATCCTGTCTTGTGGAAGAATAGTGGCCTATTCTTCTCAGATCCATTCTAAAGTCTTCCTCCTTCAGTTCTAGATATAACTGCCTTATATAACCTGTCACATGTTGAAAATGGTGAGCATTCATCCCATTCACACCCACCATTATCAATTCATAATTATTATTATCATTATACTATCCCTAAAAATATAATATTTCAAATAACCGTATATTCCCTTATTAACACCCCCACTCTAATAAACGCCCCCCACCTATTTTTCTGGAAAAATTAAAAAATAAAACATATATGCAAGTGGAGTGCGTATTCGCCCATCTTTCCCTGATCGATTATTATGTTACACAGACAACAATTAGCGGAGTGTTTATTACTTTTGAACTCTTTAACCCATTGTTTATATCTTGGGTGACCACTATCCAATATTTGCCGTTTAAAACTAGTAAATATGCCGTCTGTCGATTAAAACATTACAAAACCTGGGAAAATGCGCTTAGTCTGTGTACGCTGAAGGTCATTGTTCCACGTTGATAAGAGCAAGCATCCAAGTGATTTAAAGTGAAGAGTTCACTGACCATAAATTCGGATATTCCAGTACACAGACTAGTAATTTCATACAGATTTTCAGCTTTTTTTTCATCCTATGTCGATTGCTTCATTCACTCTCAAATAATTCTGAACCACTTTTTCGGGGATTTAAACCGGATTTAAGGTTTATTCCAGGGTTTTATTGTATTTTTAACTGTTGTTAAATTTGCTTTTTTTTATCTTTTATAAACGCCCCCACCTTGTTAAATGTAACGCCCCCGGGGGCGTTAATAAGGGAATATAAGGTATAAAGAATGACAATAACCAAAGAGGATTTGTGAGAGTGTGGTCTGTTGTCATTAGTTTCAATGCCTTTTTTCAAAACAGTACATGATATATGTGGCATTCAACTCTTTTGGGGGAGACTCAAGGACCTAAAAGTGAATATGAGCAGAACATCCACTGTGTTTCGGCAAGCTTCTCACATAAATATTTTTGATAGAACTGGGTTTGACCCAATGACCTAAAGCAGCGAGGGCAGAAATCATAAAACTTTTAATATTTTGACATTATATATAAAAGTAGTTTCAGAACAAAAACCAATCTGCTTCTAAAAACTCTCAGCTAAATTAACTATCCTCACTCAAAGTGTATCAAACCATTGTAAATTCTCCCCGGTAGAGCAGCACAATCTATCTTCACAAGATGCGCATATCTTGATATGCACATTAAAGTTACTTATAACAGATAGGTCAGGAGTCAATTATGATAAGCACCGATTTATTGCCTAGCTTACATCAAAGAAATGAATAATTAGGTTCATCCGCCACACTCCATATCCACCACTCAGGCCAGCGTAAGGATATCAGACAGCTTACTATTCTGACTCTTTTCACACGAGCCTTTGATGAACACACAAATATGTACAAACGCATGTACGCACGTATAAGCATATATTAAACTGGCGCCAAATGAATCAGTTTCATAGATATCAATTTTTGAAAAAAAAAAAAAAAACAGAAAAAAATTACTAAATCAAGCGCATTAATAGCAACATATTATGATTATTTTAACATGCCAAAAGATACAAACATTTCAGGACCACCTGGTAAATAACATTTGAATCTGTATTGACGGACCCAGCGTTTTCAGTCAGGAGCATCTAATGCAAACTTATTATTTTCGAAAACTTTTGGGTCCACAACTCTCTTTCTTCTTCTTTTCTCTCTTCCTCTCTCAAAAAAAAAATCACCTAAATATTGTTTGGTTTTTTTTCTCTTTACCATAATATTTGTCAATTATTTGGTTTTGTAATGTATTTTATGCCATTGTTAAAAACGATTATGTAATCTGTAGGGGAAGGGCCGAATCTAATGTTGGCAGAACTTGTGGTCCAACCCCATTTCATGTAAAATTATGAAATAAAACTTGTTTAAACTAAATTAAGAAGGATTGAATTATAAACTAGTATCTATATATATGATTTTACATATTCCAGCAGGGTATTGGGATCCTGAATTACCATTTTCATTGACATATACCGTATATTTCCTTGTAAACGCCCCCACTCTAATAACCCCCCCCCCCCACCTATTTTTCTGGAAAATTAAAAAATAAAACATATATGCTATTTGAGTGCGTGTTCGCCCATCTTTCCCTGATCGATTATTTTGTTACACAGACAACAATTAGCGGAGTGTTTATTACCTTTGAACTCTTTAACCCATTGTTAATATCTTGGGTGACCACTTAACCACTTTTGGTTGAACAGATACTTCCCCATATTTGCTGTTTAATACTAGTAAAAATACCGTCTGCCAATTAAAACATTACAAAACGTTGGAAAATGCGGTTAGTCTGTGTACGCTGAAAGCTCATTGTTCCACGTTGATTAGAGCAAGCGTCCAAGTGATTTAAAGTGAAGAGTACACTGACTATAAATTCGGATAATCCAGTACGGAGACTAGTAATTCCATACAGATTTTCAGCTTTTTTTCATCCTATCTTGATCATTTCATTCACTCTAAAATAATTCTGAACCACTTTTTTGGGGATTTAAACCGGATTTTAGGTTTTTTCCATGGCTTTATTGGTTTAATTGTTTTTTTAACTGTTGTTAAATTTGCTTTTTTTTATCTTTTATAAACGCCCCCACCTTGTTAAATGTTACGCCCCCAGGGGCGTTAATTAGAGAATATACGGTATGTGTAGAGTACTGAGTCAACATACAGTCATGTGAAGTAGAAGTATTTACATGTTCATAATTACTAAAATGCAAACGTAACATCTACACACCCCAGTAAACTGAGGCTTCCTACCACCCCTTAAACCAACAGCCATCCAATTACATGCAGGAAACATTATGTAAACACTGCAGTATAATGCTCCAATCTGAACTATTCAATCCTTCCTCTTGCAATAATATATGAACTGTCCTCAGGGCTTTAATAATTTAACTGAACTGACGTGGACTGTCAATCAAACAAGTTGATAAGCCAACCAGTAATTGATATTGTTTCCAAGCATGCCATTTTCCTTAGAGAAGCTAACAGTCTAAGAAACACTACATTGTATTTATTTTCATGAACAAAAATGAGAGGATCGAGCGCATCTGGTCAATTGTACTAACTGAGTAACAAACAATGAACACATAGATTACTCTCAGGAGTTCTCATACATGGTGGATTTTGGGGGGTATTGGGTGAATGCGGGTGGGTCCTTTCAAAAGATTGTAAAGGTGTTATAATCAGCAAAATAATGATAACTTAAAAGTCTACAAATGTTATCATTTACTTAAAATATACAGCTGTGCTCCAACAAAGTATTTTTCAAGTGGGTAGGTCAAGGCAGCTTATTTTTATTTTTGTCAGATTTTAATTAGTTTATTGTCAATTTGAGAAAAAAAAAGGACAGAAATCATGAAAAAAATATAGCTTCAAAAATGTGAATAGCTTCAGTTTTAGTGGATAGATATGAACACGGCAAACAAATATTTTTAAGAATGACCTTAAAAGTAAGCCACCAATTTAACCCTCAACACCGATATTGATAATATCTATAATGTTAAAGTTCAAGAATTTATCCTACTCAGTTCAACATAATTCTGTTACAAGTATTGATCTAACGTCTCTATATTTCAATAATTTCACATAATTTCTTGCCATCGTTCTACAATTATGAAAGACTCGAATTACAGCAGTATGTGACCCTACGTGGAAGGGATACAGTATCAATCTTAAGTCTACAGTTAAAATCTGGTTATTACTTATCCAAATGCAAACAATTTTAATTTTTGCTTGGCTGAAATTCTTTGATCCTTTCATGTAAAGTAGACTGCTTGACAGGTCATATTACCCACTATTTGATCTTTCCAACATGCCAATCTGCACATATCAAACCAATGATATAGTATAATGTTGACATAATCAATAAACTGTCAAATGAAAATAAGTCTATTATTTATGTTACTCACAAAAACAATACACATGCTTTGAAATGTATTTCAAGTACATGTAATTAAATAAATGTCAATACCAATATGGGTGTGTTTTGATTCAATCTTTAGTTTATATACTGATTTATTTTAACTCAATTGCGAAGTCATATCAGAGCTGAAGTGAACCCCTTTTTGTCCATTTCCTGGGTAGAACCAGTACTGAGTGTATTTTTTTAGAGGTCAGGCAGACCTTTAGATCAAACCAGCAACCTCTAATATTAGCGGAAAAGACTCTATCCACTGCACTACCGCCCTGCTTCAATCTCTGTTAGCTTTCTTTGCACACCAGAGTAAGTCTTGATGTTATTTCTAACTATTTTTGTGTCCCCATAAAACCCATAATCATTCATCCACCAATTAAGACGTTATGATTCACCAACAATAAAAAAAGCAAAAAGTCAAGTAAAGGAATGCATGGCTGATTATTGTATTTCTTTGCCTTCCCAAACTGATATTTGAATAAATAAGGCACTAAGACATTTTTGTCAACCACCCTGTGATATTGCATTTTTATTTAAAACAATCAATTACAACTGCCTTCAAGCCTATCACAATTTTTCGGCCCCAATAAAGGTGTGAAAAATAGATTTCAACACTATTTTAAGTGTCCGATCAGTCCAAACTACCCTCACAATATTGCAATATTCAATGAATCATATTATGGATATATATATAACATACTTAACACACCAGTGATTTTGCTTTTCCACTGCCCTACTGAGGACAAAAAACTTTTATGGTGAGAATTCTCTGTGACCACAACGGAGCATGATAAAAATCAAAGGACAAAGTCATTTTTAAACTAGATGCACAAGGGCTACAATGTGTCCTCACACTAGTAAAGATGTGTCATTAAAAGTTGTTATGGAGCGAACATGAAATTTTGTATCTAATTCAGACCTTGAACCTCTCTATATGTGACCTTGACTTTTGAACCACGAATCTGGATCTTGGGCAAGACACATCGTCTGATTATTGTGAACATTTGTGCCATGTTATATCAAAATATGTCAAGTCGTAAACAAGAAATGGAGCAGACACGAAAATCTTCAAATTTCTGACGTCATTGAGCCTCTGATTGACCTTAACCTTTGAGCTAGGGATCTGGGTCTTGCATGCGGCACATGGTCTGATTATGATGAGCATTCGTGCCATGATATTTCAAAATGCTGTCAAGTGGTTTAGAACATATGAAATGGACACAAATTTTTTTACCTAGTTCTGACTTTTAACCTCCATGACTGTGTGAACTTGACCTTTGAGCTAGGGACCTTGGTTTTGCGTGTGATATATCGTCTGATAATGATAAACATATGTGCCATGTTTTTTTGCAAATCTTGAGAAGTGGTTTTGAAAATTTGGAGTAGACACGAAATTTCGAACCTATTTCTGACCTTTAACCTATTAATGTAACTTTGACCTTTGAACTATGGACCTTGGTCTTGAGCACTACACATTGTCTGATTATGGTGAACATTTGTGCCATGTTATTTCAAAATCTCTCTATAAATGATGAGATATAGCCCAGACGTGTATTTGTACACCGAACTGCCACTGTGACAACTATGTCAAGCTGACTGCAAGCGAGCCCAACAAAACAGGAAAAAATGAACAGAAAACTTCTCTTTTATTTATTGAAACCACTATATATCTAAGTTTTATTTACTTTTGTAATATTGTTAGACTTTGAAAATTTAAAATATTTTATCATTTTTCTCCCTCCCACTGTTTTTCATTTTATAGATATTCGAGATACATGATTTGGTTATTTAAAAAAATGCTTTACATCCAAAGCAAAAACTACTGGACTGCAAGTTACACCAACTATGTAAACACAAAGTTTCTGCTATTTTAGAGAAAAAAGGAATCCAATAATTACATATAAAATGCTGTCCATATATATCTACTACACTCCTGATCTCTCCTGATTCCGGTCTGTTAAACCAGAATGAAAAAGACAATTTTGAGCCTTCCCCAGATTTCATAGCCAGCTATATGACACTTACATTATGATCATGTTTGGCTTTTGTTGAAGTTGCTAATGTTCATAATCACTACTGCTGGAAGTCATCAATAGGGGAGGATGCAGGACTCTCTCTACAGTGTAATGCTGCTACATGCTTACCTTTATTGTCCTTTAAGATCAGAGAGGCACCATTCTCCAGAAGTAGCTCCATGATCTCTGTGTGACCCATCAGGGCAGCTTGATGTAGACCGGACATTCTGAAACATATATACAAGTATATTAATTTAAATCACAGCTCATATCAGAAAATCTGCAATAATCATTTGTTTAGTCAATTAACTTTGTCAGTAGACTATAAATATAACTATTTAACCCTTTACTTCGTATAGACACCTTTGGACACCTAATATAGACGCCTTTGAATACCTCTAATTTAGAAGGCTTTTGAAATATTGGGTGAATTATTTTTATATTAACTGACAGAGTGAAAAACAGTGCAGGAAGTGTTCAAATTACGAGTAATCTGAACTCTTCCTGCACTGTTTTCAAAGGCCTTCTGTGATTGGTGTGGGAAAACGCGTATACATCTATGGAGTAAAGGGTTAAACTACAGCGTTTCGTCACAAAAAGAGAAAATGGAAACTTTGGTTTTCTCAAGAGTTCACGATTACTGGAAAAAAATTAGAAATATGTCCATAGGATACAGATGCCTTTACAATATGTAAGTAATTTTTACACAAAAAGGTTTTAAAAAAAGGGCCACATCTCCTGTAAAATTAGACCAATGTTGAAAAAATAAAATCAGAAACGTTACCATGGTGACTGGCCACAATATTTTATACAGGACTGGTGCTTCTCATTATAGACCAGTAATGCCCACTTTTATGAATTTTACAGTAAACAGAAAATACTCATAATGTTAGATATGGTGTAAAACAGATGTAGCATGGCGAATAAAACAGACTGGTTCCTAATTAGCGAGAGTGAACTAAATCATAAACATTTTAATCTATTTACAAGTCCATTTTAGAGTAAAAGTTAAATATGTAATTATGCTGAAGAAAAAATAATGTTTACCCATCTCCGTCCTGGTAGTTCACGTTCACTTTCTTCGATGAACTTCTGTGCTCTGGAATGAAAAGAATGAATAATGATAATTCGTGGCCAGCTTACATGAATATTTCCTAAAGTCGCTTGATCTTTCAAAAACATTAATTAGTGTTTGGACAAACATATCATAATGGCATGTACAAATATTTTATATTGGAACACATGTCCACAGAGCAGCAAATTTGTTGCTAAATGAAAAGTTTTAAAACAGTTAAGCTGCTAGGAATTTCTTCAATTTAACATGACTGTAATGAACTAAATTTTATAATATTAAGAACAAAAATTTAAGCTGTAAATTTAAGAAAACTAAGAAAGAATAAAGTGTACCCCTACACAGATTATCCTGTTAACATCAATTTACTCAGATACTGTTTTTAGATAATGTATATTATTATGAAAAAAGTTTTCAATATTATAAGGTTATTTTACAATATGGGAATATACTGTACGAGTATGTATGGTCCTGAAAGCAATATCAGACAAGACGCTGTAGGTGCCGAGTCCAATATGGTTTTTCTCCACAATATGTATGAGTACAATATATTCCATATTGTACAAAATCTGTAAAATGATCTTTTTATTTTAATTTACCTCAATCTCAAAGAAATTTATCAAAAAGGTAAGGAAAAATCAAGATCCTTTTAAATAAATAAATCGCAGGTTCAAACCGGCACACAAAGGAAATTGCAGTGACAGACATGTACAGATTTTCTCGATGTCATTGTCATGCAGAACATTTTGTCGGTTGTTTGTTTTTATCATTGAAATTACTACTAAGTTTATTTCCTTTGTTTTAATAGCCATCTTGAATTGTACAATATAAAATTATTGGATATAATAAACTTCTACATATTGTATGGTCATGTAGTAACATCTGGAAAAGCTGATTTGCTTTACACTTAAAGGTATAGAATAAAATTGATCATCCCCGATTGCAAATTGCACCTGAAAGGCTCAGAGTAAATATCAGCTATAATTTTCCGACAATAAAAATAATGTGTTCTATAACACTGCTTTAGTTAATCAAATAAAAATGTGCAATGTTTTGTTATTCATATAATCAGAACTTCAGGACGTGCAAAAAAGCTAATATCATCAGCACACATTACAACCTCAAGATATAATCAAGGAAATGGTGGAATTACTCTCTTTCTGTACAAAGTGTTTTTTCAACATAAAAATTATGGAACCAGTTAAGAATGAGTAAAGCAGATATATGATAAAGGGATTGTGTTGGAAAGATAGCAGACCGTCTGCCAATTAACAACAATTATTGATATGAAGGTGAGACAGGTGCTTCCTGTCAAACATTTGCTCTTATCAATAAATACTTTCATATATACATTACAGGATCGGTGAGATTGTATTCAAACTTACAGATGAAAAGTGTCAAATCAAACCCATATTTATAATTAGAAAAAAAGGTATACCGTCACCCTCAAATTTTGCATTTTTGTCACACTATTTAGTTTATATTAAATCATTTTAGCTCAGTTTCGATAAAAGCTTCAAGCTTAATATGAATTGCTCTCGAGTTCGCTTCCTGGGTAGAACCTGCTGGTATTGAGTGTTGTTGTTTTTAAAGAGGCATCAATAAACCTGGGGATAAAACTCCTGCAACCTATGGCGTGAGTGACCAACAAGCTATCCACTACACTACCATTCTGCTTATTTAATCAAATGTCACACTTAAAATTCTCCAATCTACCAATAAAGTCTCATCAACAAAATTTTATGATGGACAAGGTTACAAAATGGTGGACATCTTCTTTCACCTTATAATACTTTATATTTGTCCTGATGTATCAATTTTGATTTTAATGACACCTAGATAATTTCACCTTCAAAGCAATACTTTTAATAACTTTTGCATTACTATAATATACATTCTAATAATTTTCATATATGGTCTAAAAGCTTCATGTGAGAAAGTTTCCAGTTACTTGCGGAAGGACGGAGGTTCTACTCAGTCTGTTTCAGTCTGAAGTCTTCCTCCACCAGTAAAACTGGATATATCATAATTATATAACCTAAAATGTGTTGAAAATGGCGTTAAACCCCATTCAAAAAAAAAATACCATATTCAACACATTTAGTATAGCTGAACTGTGTAGGAAGTAGCAGACACATATCAGTGAGCACTCTTAACATGCTTAACAGGTATTTGAATATATATAATTATATTTTCAGTTATCTCTATAATGTTATTATCTTTTTCATGTTTCAAGAAGTGCATCATGCACTCGAACAATTTCACAGACAGCGCGTCTCTGTGGCTACATTGTGTGTGGCAGACTTATTGTGTTACCAGATCACTGGCTCACTGACTAACTTACTGACTGACTGACAACATGGAGGCCTTCCAATATAATTATAAGAAGTAATAAGTCTGTGGTAACAACTCCCTTTGTATCCATCATCTTTAAAAAAGCACATGCACTTAAAACCCCTTAACATGTAGCTTGATCTTTACCCCTTGTAAAGTATACTATAATATAGTCTGCTAACAGACAAACTATTTCCTTTGATTTGAATGGAGCTCAGGGATGTATTTGAATATTAAGCCTGGTTTTATAATGCCATCAAGAGCTGACAGACGATCAGTTAGTAACTATCTACCCACTCTTTCCTGGGATCCTTGAAGATTAACCAGTACTTGAGCACACCCATCTCTGCAAGTAGCACTGATAACTTCCCCACTTCAACCAGCAATGAGAGATTAGTGAGAATGATATACAATGTCGCACACTAATCATCACAATGACTGCCGCTGAGCTGCGATTCAAACTAACTACCTCTGTATTAGTCAGATGGGCTACCAATTGACTGGACGCGACCGCAACTATCGTTCCGCCCACTGGCCAGTCTCTTTGTCCAAGTAGCAACCAATATTGATCACATGGATTATCGACTTGTTTGATTGGCAGCCGACGTCAGGTCAATTCAACTAACTGGGCCCGACTAGAGTATAATATATAAAACTGGGGGGTAATAGATTATCAGTTTGGCAATGCTAAAATGATTACAGCACTACCCTCCTACCCGCGGTGTATGTATAAGTTTCAGTCTGCATGTATAAGTGTTTGATATATTGCATTGTTTGATTTAAAACAATATTAACAAGCCACGATGGTCAAGTATTTATACAGCCTGCTAGATAATATAAACAGTTTGTTGGAACGAAAGAATAAAGGATGGACAAGTGTAACACTTAATGACCTTCACCAGACTGATTCTTCGAATAGCGGGGACAGTAAAAGCAAGTCCCTAACAGTAATGTTACAATACATTTATTTAGCACTGCAGCAAGAGTTTAGTAACTGTTGCAGTATCAATTTGAAATTTTAATGAAAATATTTTAGACAGATTGTTTAATGTTCTGTATCATCATATCAGCTTATAAATTTTGTTTGAATTTTGCAAAACATTCACCATCACTATATAAAATCAGTTCTAAGGCTTTCGTAATTATAAATTTGCGAACTGTTTATCAAGTGGTGCACATCTGCAGGTATCGTTCAACATATCAGTTCATTTTCACACATTACTATTACATAGATAATGGAGTTGTCTATTCATTTTTAAGATCTTGAGTAAACACTAGAGGTAACCTCAAATATATGTTATATCAATGTTTATAAACTGTGCTATAGATATACCTTTCTTATTTACACTATCAAAATTGTACAGATCTAAACTGCAACACTACTTTAACTGCATATCACAGCAATACAAATATATAAATAATGAGGACAATACAGCAGTCTAGCTGTAAATTGACACTGCATTACATAACATTAGTCTAGTCTCAAATACTATAAAAGGACTGGGTAAGATGTCTAAATCAGAGAAAGATATGGAGCAAGAGATCATGATAAAAACCTGATTGCTGGATTAGCTGAGAGATGTTCTTCATATACTTCTGATAAAACTAGCTTAGTAGTGTGTATAGCCCAAGAATGTTCCTATCTATGTTATATGACAATGCCCCTCGGGCCATAAGCAAGACGTCTGTCTCCAAATCATTTGAATCAGTTTAACTATATCCATGCACTATGTACTTACTATAGAACAATTTGACAGTTTTTAATACTGAACTAAATGTGCCACAATAAAGCTGTCCCAGTATACAAATATACTAATTGTGCCATGGAGTGTAAATTTGATTTAAATTGTTTAGCAAATAAAAAAATCCCCTTTTAAAACATGACCATTTGGTGTTAGCCTTACACTTTGCTATTGACAATATATAAGATTATGTTGCCTGCATTCAGATCTGTTGGTGGTGGGAGACCAAGGGCCCGTGTAGCCTACATTCAGATTTGTTGGCGGTGGGAGACCAAGGGCCCGTTTCACCAACCTTCACAAGTATTTTAAAAGATTTTCTTACAAAAGAATTGTGACACCAAGGAACGTTTCATTTGCATGACCGCAGTATTTTACCAAATTTTAAAAAGAAAACTATTTACAAGGCTAGATAATGTTTGTAAAATGATGTTAGTGAAAACTTTTAAAATGAATTTCTGACTTTTTATTGTAACTTTAAAGTTTACACAAAAAAATTCGTAAACTAATAATAAGGGGCCCCAGATGCACAATGTATACACATGTGGCTTGTATATTTACTGGTAGAGGAAGATCAGTGAGATGAACACACACATGTATGTATATATATATATATATATATATATATATATATAAATATATAAATATACATACATGTGCATGTATGGTTTCCAGTTCTATTAATATCAGTTAAAGACCTGAGATGCACATATACATGTAGAACTTACATATCTATTAGTGGCAGAACACCTTATCATGTCCATTTTTGTTCAAAATTACAATAAAATATAACTAGATTCCCAAGTGCTACAAGGTCGAGCCTGCCAGTACCGACCCATGATCAAATGTCTCACATAACAAGATATGAAACAGACAATAAATTTTGTACCTATATTTCTAACCTTGAACCACTTATGACCTTGACCTTTGAGATACTGACCTGGGTCTTGCACGCGACACATCATCTGATTATAGTGAACATTTGTGCCATCTTATTTCAAAATATTATCAAGTAGTTTGTAACAAGATATAGACCGGAAATGTTTTTTTTACCTATTTCTGACCTTGAACCACTAAGGGTGACCTTGACTTTTGAGATTATAGACCTGAGTTTTTTGTGTGCGACACTTTGTCTCATTATAAATGGTAAACATTTTGTTCTAAGTTACATGTACTTCAAAATCCCTCAATACTTGAATAAGTTATAGCCTGGACAACAGACAGACGGACGTATGCACATACACCGAACCGCCATTGAATATGCCGAGCCCACCGCTAGCGGGCTCAATGAAAATTTGACAAAAAACATAGTTAAATACATAGTTACCTACCCATAAAAAGATACTTGGTCAGAGAACAGCAAGCAAACATTTTTTTAGGCTGACATAATACACCCTTATTAAATGAACCATTGAACACCAACCTGATGGAACATGAATAAAATACACACACACACATACATATATATATATATATTGTATTCAAGGCCAGGGCATTATGTTTACAAACAATCATTCAAGCTCACAAGATCAGATCTAACAAATATTGCCCCACCATCCTAAATAATCATCCTATTTTCATTATTCCCCTTTCTAACATCCTTTATATATCATATGGGTAATACAAAGAAAACACATCACCATGTGTTTATTATCATGATTATCTGCATATTAAACAATTCCGGAGTTACCATTATAATCAGTGATCGGAGGTGCCTGCAGCAGGTATTCACAAACTTATGTTTTGGTCCAGAGGAATCACATTATTTAAGATTGCCAATTGCTCAATCTTTAAACAAATATTGATGTATATATATATTAAGTACAAATAATGTTTTTATGATTTAGAATAAACCTGGGATATTCAAGTAGAACCGATGGCTGCTCCCCGAGAAAGTGCTTGACTGAGTAGATATGCAAACGTAACAAGAATAAAAGGGAGACTAATATGTCATTAATTAAGTTGGAGTTATGGTTCGCTCTGCACTTCCGCACATTACTGCATCTACTCGTGTTCCACTTTTGTAATAATGTTCAAGAAATGAATTCAGATGGACGCACACAAACAAGCATTGACGGTCAAAATGGCAGCTGTATGCGACGCCCTTCCGGGAATTAAGTCTCAAATACTGAACAAGTTTCAACTACATGTATACCATTTCTCGTTTATAATCTCATCGCAAAGTTTGTGTGCAACCTGTTCAATTGTTTTTCTACGGTACGAAAATTTACACTGTATCAGACACTAAACTTTGATGATCAAAGTTGCATTTTACAACCACTGTATAATGCATTAGGTAAAATTAAAGCCTCTAATTACACTCTCTGTAAAAGTGATGCTCTTAGATGTGCAGTAAACAATGCAATATCTGATCTTCAGTAAAAACAGATGTTCAAACCATCGCTTCTGTAATTACAAACAGAGACCATGTTCATATTAGAAATAGAAGTTAGTTAGGATAAATAATTCTCATAACTATATAATATCCAACACAGTGAGAGCCATTTGTTTCAAAGGTTTGTGTTCCATATCTTTTAAATATATTTTTTTCTAGTTTAGTTTGAAATATTTATTTAACACTAATCTTTCATTAATTGCCAAAAAATGTTCTTAGTACAACCAACTTATATATATATATCCTGCACAAAGTCTTTCTGTCGGGGAAGAAGGAGACAACTTAGGCTTTTTATAAAATGTCCTATAGATCTAAATACACAACACATGACACAGCACGGGGACCATCACACCCAGGGGCATGCTCTCCGATCCTGGGTCCATACTGAGACTACCACTAAACCAAACAACTGAATCTTTGAGAAGACCATGATCTTTAGATTTTTTAATACAATTTGTTCAAAGATCAGCATGGTATAAGAAATATGTTTCATATTTCATAAAGAAAACATATTTACTCTTTTATAATTATAATATTATCTTCTATCTTTGAAAAAAAAATAAAAAAATAACAAAGACAAAATCGATGATCACTATTAATTTAAAAGCAAAAGTTGACAACTGAGTCCCTCTACATGAAAACCAAACTCCAATATAAGATAAAAATCATGTAATGCGACACGCCCTACATATTGTATTTATCAAATGAACGACCAGAAATTGATATTGACAGTTTCAACTTGTCTCAAAGCTTGTAATTTGACTAGCATTAGTTTCAAACAAACCTTTTAAGTACTGCATTACGATGTGAATATTGCGAAATTGATTACTCCACAATTTGGTATGTGACATTGAATACCATCGGGTCATTTTACGCTAATCAATTTCATCTTTTTCTAGTAATCGACAATCAATATGTATAAACATGACCCTGTTTAAGACCTGTTTAACTGAAAAACAATAGGCCATTATCACGATAGTAGTTCAAACGCGTTATACACAGCGCCACACATACTTGTTGATATTCACAATCAGCATAAAACCAGTGAGGCAGCAACCGCAATAAAACCTGATATATGTTTAATTTACGATGTCGCTAATTTACTCACATTTACAATAACACTTTTTTATATTGCATGGTAATTAACAATTTTAAATCGTTTTAAATGTGGACAATTAAAAACAAGTTACAAATATTTTACTGACTGATTATATTCAATAGACCACCAATTACTGTTACATAACATTCAAACAATGCAGGCGCCATCGGAAACCTTTTTTTTTAAATTCTTGTTACCTGATTTTTGGCAGTTAGTTTAAACACTGTAAAACATTACCATGTATCTTCTAAAATCACTAGTTTTGCTGTTTCCAGAATCATTTATGTTCCCATAAACTGATTTTGATTTTGAAAGAAAATCAGTGAAAGAATATAAATATCCACAGCCATTAATAATCAAACCGTCACAATGCGATTGGCTAAGATAATATTATTTCTTGCTGCATGCTGCTTCAACCTTGCAGTGCAAAGGACAGTCTGTATGGACCAACATGTGACATATTAATATTGTTCTATCAATGGCAACACCTATTTCACAATTGTATTACAAACAGCCATTTAAGCTTCAATATTACAGTTAAATGTGTTAATATATATATATATATATGATTTTAGAACAAGCCTTCAGCAAAATCTTCACCATCTGATACTGTACTTACTTTCATCCTTCAAAAACATAGTTACAACATAAAACGTCATTATTCTGATCCCTTTTCCCAAGTGCACACTATAAATTAATAAACTTCAATGACCAGAATCTATATAAATCCAGAAACCCTTGTTTGTTTTTATTGTATAAATAAAGCAATATGGTCACAGTTTACGACAGTGCATCTAATTGTTGAATACAATTGTAACATGACCATTCCTGAGTTAACTTTAATGAGTTTATCTTCAAAGTGATTTCATGCAAATAAATTGATATTAATTAATTAAGCAGGGTGGGGTTGTACCAGTTTGTTGCAGTGCATAGATTATATAGATGTGAAATGTAAACAGAATTAAACGCTATGGCCATGTGTGGTATCCTTGAGCAAGACAATTTACCCGCACATATGTATGCTTAATACTGGTTCTACTCAGGAAGATTTTGAGTGTGATTTGTCTAAGTTGTAAGAACTTGTTTCACAATTGATGTAAAATAAGTTGAAAGTTATTAAAGGAATCAGAAAACAATCTTCAGGGTATATAAACCTGTACAGGATTTTGGAAGATTAAAGGACTGGTTACTGCTTGCTACATATTCATTGCAGAGCAGCAGTCAGACCTAACAGCCGTTCAAATCAGCGTCATGAATATATTTCCCCCTCTCCCTATCTATTTTTCTGGAAATAAAAAGGGCCCCACATGAGTAGTTGCAAAGAGTAGGATCACGGTGTAGCTCTCACATGTTGAGAAAATATGCTAGTATGAATATTATAAATACATTATTTACATTAGGTATTACATGAAGTGGTTCAATGTTTTCCCCCAACACACCCAAATCATCACAGCAAACTATTTGTGTAATACATAGTCTGTCCAACCAACCAACCACAGCAATGAGTCACCGTCACACAATATGTTACTTTGTCTCACCTGTACATTTGTGATCAAGCTTACAATGTTGTCCTGAGGCCAGATGACCGCTGGACACTAGGAGATACAGATTGTTAAATGATATAATTGCATAACATTGCAGTGAATATAGCATACATGGACAATCAATTATGTCAAAAATATATTGGAACACCTCCGACCTTTAACTAAACCATCCTATTATGAAGACTTTTTAATATTTAATCAATTAAACATTAAAGGGAATCAGCGAATTTGTTTATTTAAGACAAGCTTAAAGCAAAAATCAAAATAACTAGATAGTTTTCAATTTATAAAGGTCTATTTCAATCCACTGCCTAATTACACCTGCAAACTAGTGCAAATGTGTTATGTGTGCAAGTGTGAGGTTTTATCGACTTCCATTATTTTTATATTTCACAGGAGAATCATAAAATTCATCATTAGCTGTACATTGCCAGGTTTTTGTTTGGAATTTTCAGGTCATTTGCCTCAAAATTGAGGAAAATATATTCCTGTATAACTTTATATGTGTAGCTTTTTTAAAGCAAATAACCTCAATTACTGTATTGTTTCCAAAATTATATAAAACATTCTTAATTGTTTCCAAAGTTATCTATTAATAATATAAAACATTCTTAATTGTTTTCAAAGTTATCTATAGATTAATAATATAAAACATTCTTAACAAAAACACAATCTACAACATGTAGCTCTATGATATCTCAATGCAACAGAACAAGCTACAAGGTAATGAAATATGTTCAATAATATTTCTTACTGTTGTTGTTGTTGTTCAAAATTGAATATAATATTTTATAAAAGGAGATTAAATAGTTTATTTTCAAAAATTTTCTATAGTTTAACATCCATTATAAAATGTAACTGCAATCCGGAACAAAAGGCGCTGTCTTTTAGATGGTTCAGCATCCCAGTACCTTTGGTTTTGAGACAAAGGACTAAAATGGGAACACACATGTATAGAAACTGTTTGAACTGATATCTTGAATAATTTTATGTTTATTGAAATACAATATTGAGCCAACATTTTACTGATTTAATTGTTTTATTTGCTTGAAAAATGCTATACAGTGTTTTATGTGGACAAATTTCCACTCTTGATCAGTCGTGTACATTTTGTGTTCAATCATTTCAAGTCATGCAAGCTTGGAGTTGGAGCGTATAACAAAAGTTTGAGTGGAGCAGTAGTGCAGTGGAGTGTTGGCCACTCATGCTAGATGTAGGTTTTATCCTCAGCTCAGCCCTATGTCTATAAAAAGAACAAACTTAGTACAGGCTCTACCAAAAGCGAACCTGGGAGCGGTTCATATAAGCTTTGAGCTTTCTTCATAATTAAGCCAAAATAATTAAACTAAAATAAAATTGTGTATAAAAACTTTTTAGTCATGGTATAGACATAATGTCTAAAAATAAAATAATTTTACCATGATAAATTAAATTATTTAAAAGTTTTGGCAGGTCCAAAAGTAGCTAGATATTTTACCTACAATTTCAAATTTTATTTTGATATTTGAGTCGGTATTTATGACATTTAATAAAACAAAACTAGGCAGTGTTCCAGGAAAGCAATATTTGGGTGTATTTTTGAAAAAGCATTGACATTTCTGAAAGCTTTTAAAATAATTGGTAAAATCATCATTGCATACTGACAATTTCATAATTGATGTGTTTGTTTTAAAAACATTTTGAAGATAAGCATTGCGTGCCAATTAAATAGCATTAAAGGAAGTATAGCAGTTTCAGCATATAGTTTGGAGCCTGGAAATACATCCTCATATGCTCTCTTCTCAAGTTGGCCCCCGATAATTGGAACGCTCCTACACCCATGATACTGGATAGGAATTTTCCACCTTGAGTTAAGCTCCCAGGTAATTGGAACGTATCAAATGAATCACGTAATTTCATTTTGATGATCTGTCATGCTGTGCATATATATTGTAGAATTAATTTATTTTAGAAAATAGTTGGAATGAAATGAAGGCTGTCAAGCAGTATTTAAATGCTGTCTAGTTTTAAAATGCTTTTTTTTGCATCAAGATTACCATACTGATTAAAAAATTGTGTTTGTCACATTTTGTTGGAATTGATATACCAAACCATTCAGAGTTTTAATTATTTATCACAATGAGATGCAGTTTTAATTATTTATCACAATGAGATGCTTTGTATCCTATTTAAAATTTGTTTGTTTTTTAAGACAATTATTGCGTTTTTCTGATATACTCATGCGCTCCTGTACCGATTTGTCATTTGTTAATATATATTTTAAAATTATGCATTACTAAATCGCTTATATCCGACCACACGTATCGACCGAATATATGTGACACTGAAGTGTTTACAGGCACGCATTGTTTTCAATTAACCATTTTACAGTTCCATCCACCATACTCACTTTTAGAGGACCTCAAAGACCCTTTCTGTAAAATCTTATACAGTGAACTGACATCCTGATTTCTCACAGCTGAAATAAGTTCTTGATCTTTGCCCATATTGTGAATTATTTTAATTCGTAAAATGTCAACAAACTTTTTCGGAATAACCCCAAACGTCAACGATGACACGACCTTTGGGTTAAATTGCCACTCATGTATATCCAATATAACAGGCAAAAACAATGAATCACAAATAAACTACACACTTAACACAGACATAACTTGTTATCCAGCGGAATATACAACCAATCTCATTAAAATAAACTCCATTTTGAATGTTTTGTAACAAAAAACACAGCTGTGTAAAATCAGTGTACGTGCACCTGGTCGGGGCAAATGTAAGTTACCTGCGCGTGCGTACAGATACACCAATGAAAAGACGATATTATTTTTCTATCGACCAATTAAAACGATCTTTAGGTATTTTGTCGCGCGGTTTTCAGAAACGGCACATCGGTTGTGATGTTTTGTGGCGTTGGTTGGTGCAGTTAAGGATAAAATCCGGAGAGTCGCTAAATTATATAAGTTTCAGTTTTAAATCTTAATGGTGGGGAGTGGGGCTATTGAAAGTAATTTGTTTTAAGTCTATTCACATTGCTTGTAATTTTTTTCTTCAAATTTTTCAAATGTCGGGCAATTTCTTGAATTTCTGGGTAGGCATAGATCTACGCCAGAATTGCATGTGTACTTATCTGGTTAATAAAAACATATTTGCCCTTTCTTTATAAAAACTTGTGTTGATCATTATATATGATTGCTATTGTTTTTATAATACTTTTAATAATAATAATAATAATAATAATAATAATAATAATTATAATAATAGAGCTAATAGATATACTAGATCTATATATCATTATTATAATTATAAGTAGTAGTAGTAGTAGAAGAAGTAGTAGTAATAGCAGCAGCAGCAGCAGTACTAGTAGTAGTAACAGTAGTAGTAGTAGTAGTAGTAGTAGTAGTAGTAGTAGTAGTAGTAGTAGTAAATACAGCAACAGTAGTAGTAGTAGTAGTAGTAGTAGTAGTAGTAGTAGTAGAAGTAGTAGTAGAAGTAGTAGTAGCAGTAGCAGCAGCAGCAGCAGCAGCAGCAGCAGAAATATCAGTAGTAGTAGTAGTAGTTAGTAGTAGTAGTAGTAAAGTAATAGTAGTAGTAGTAAATGCAACAACAGTAGTAGTAGTAGTAGTAGTAGTAGTAGCAGCAGCAGCAGCAGCAGCAGCAGCAGCAGCAGCAGCAGCAGCAGCAGCAGTAGTTGTAGTAGCAACAGTAATAGAAGTAGAATTATTCGTATTATTATTATGATTAGTAGTAGTGGTGGTAGTAGTAGTAGAAGTAGTAGTAGTAGTAGTAGTAGTAGTAGTAGTAAATGTAGCAACAGTAGTAGTAGTAGTAGTAGTAGTAGTAGTAGTAGAAGCAGAAGCAGCAGCAGCAGCAGTAGTAGCAACAACAAAAGAAATAGAATAATTCGTATTATTACTATTATTATCATTAAAAGTAGTAGTAGTTAATGCAGCAACATTAGTAAGAGCAGTGGTAGTAGTAGTAGTAGTAGTAGTAGTAGCAGTAATAGTAGTAGTAAATGCCGCAACAGTAGTAGTAATGGTAGCAGTAATGGTAGTAGTTGCAGTAGAGTAGTAGTAGAAGTAATAGTAGTAGCAATAGTAGTAGAAATAGTAGTAGTAGTAGTAGTAGTAGCAGTAGCAGCAGCAGTAGTAGTAGTACTACTACCAATACAACCTGTTTGATGTATATATGTAACTTGGTCGTCCGTGGTCACTTGCATTCGCAAGTCTAAGAATTTCGTACGAACAACAATAAAGGCAACCACACGTCGCAAAGCAGATTGTGGTGAGGTGTGCCAAAGGGAGACAAACCCTTTTGCTCTAATAATAGTTTAACTATATAGGTTGCCTACCTTGAAATACCACACTGCTGGAGATTGCATTTTAAAAAGATAAAGTATCTTGGAACATCAAACTGTATGTTTCCAGCATTATATGACGGTGGAAGATGTTGTGCACGTATAACAAACTGGTTTTCCGTTAACTGTAGATTGAAACAAGGAAGTATTTGTCAACTATTTTATTCTATCTCCACATCAACGACCTTTTTGAAAATATACATTCACTTAACAGAGACATCGACATATAAGATGAAATGTATTCGTTCTTCTATACACCAATGATTAAATTTTATTGACTTCGTCCGAAGGCGATCATCAAATTATACTTATTAAACTTCAACACTAGTTTGAGATTAAATACTGATAAATGAGACAAATCAAACGTTATTCACTTTTGGCCATTCGCAAATCTAATAACAGAAACATTTAACTGTGGTGACAAATTATTAAAAACAGTCTAACATATGGCTAATTAAGAACTTACACCAAATTCTACGATATTATGACGGAGCACAATCGACGATGTAGCTGCCACGTACGGAAGCAGGCAGCATCCCTGCATCCAAATTGTGCAACTGCGTGCAACCAGCCAGAATTGTTCTCGGTGACATAGGTTGGAAACCGACACAAGCCAAGCAATCGAAGGATATTATCGCTAATTGGTCGAGATTATTTTAACTTGATGAAAAAAGTCTCAATTAAAATTAACCAATGGTAGGCTTGCGAGTCAAATGTTGAAAGCAGTTGTGAAAATTGGAACATTAGAATTCAGTTAACTTTACAAATTACTTATCCGTAGGCATATAGGTTATTTAAAATATATTTTCTGTATTTTTGAATCAGAATATTTGATAGTGACTGAAACGTTGTAATGCACGCCAAGGCAATGGTAAAAAGGCTGTTTAAATGTTTCAAAATTGAATACAAAGTTGAAGAGTATTTTAAATGTATCACTACAGTGCTTATTCAAATCAAAGTACTCGAGAACAAGGATATTAAACGTTTTACAATTCAAGAACAAATATAACATAATTATGTTAAGCTGAAAAAAATGAAAAAGTTATAATAGTATCTGCCCAAATGTGTTTTGAAGTCTTTATTTATTATATACTGACGGTCAATGAAAACGCACCGTGAATTATACCCATCATTTTTTTCTACTGCTATATCTATTTTTGTCAATTTTAGAGTACGATCTGTGACCATCGTTTGCGTTCACTACCGATTGGCATCTACGTACGTCTCATACTGCGAATACATTATATTCGGTATTGGGGATGGCGTTCCACTCTTCAGTACGTCCAGAATAACATCTGCATTTCTGAGATAGACTAACAAGTTCTGTCCTGGCCAGCGTTTTCGACAGACTTAAGCCCGAGCACCTATGGTACCAGATTTACAACGGATGTCACGTGACCAGCAGCAAGGAACAGCTTGTTCAAGCACTTATTGACGAGTGTAATTCCCCGATACCGAATACGCTAAAAACAGCGTCATACTCTACACGGAGCTCGATTCGGATATATGAGAGTAAGACAGACAGTGCCACTGAAGATAACTGGAGGTAAATTCCAAGATAAATATATATTAATATACTTACTAAACGGATAGCATTCTATTCAACAATATTTGATAAAATATCTGAGTTACATGGTGGTTTTCACTCAGAATACTCTACTATTGATAATGCTTTCATACTGCAGTCAATCGTTTCTAAATATTTATATAAAACACTTTAAGAAAGTTGTATGTGGCATTTTGTAGATTCATAAAAGCCGTAAAAGTGTCCGTAGAAATAAACTGTATACTGTACTAAGAAACGACGGTATACAAAGAATTTATAAACATGTTTTTAAAGTGTACGAAAAATCCAGTGGTAAATACGACTACTGTTCTCTTGCTTTTGTTAGAGTTCCTATGTGTTTAATATTTGAAGCTGTTGTTAGAGTCCCTATGTGTTTGATATTTGAAACTGTTGTTAGAGTCCATATGGGTTTGATATTTGAAGCTGTTGTTAGAGTCCCTATGTGTTTGATATTTGAAACTGTTGTTAGAGTCCATATGGGTTTGATATTTGAAGCTGTTGTTAGAGTCCCTATGTGTTTGATATTTGAAGCTGTTGTTAGAGTCCCTATGTGTTTAATATTTGAAGCTGTTGTTAGAATTCCTATATGTTTGATATTTGAAGCTGTTGTTAAAGTTCCTATGTGTTTAATATTTGAAGCTGTTGTTAGAGTCCCTATGTGTTTGATATTTGAAGCTGTTGTTAGAGTCCCTATGTGTTTGGTATTTGAAGCTGTTGTTAGAGTCCCTATGTGTTTTTTTTATTTGAAGCTGCTGTTAGAGTCCCTATGTGTTTGGTATTTGAAACTGTTGTTAGAGTTCCTATGTGTTTAATATTTTAAACTGTTGTTAGAGTCCCTATGTGTTTGATATTTGAAGGTCCCTATGTGTTTGATATTCGAAGCTGTTGTTAGAGTCCCTATGTGTTTGATATTTGAAACTGTTGTTAGAGTTCCTATGTGTTTAATATTTGAAGCTGTTGTTAGAGTCCCTATGTGTTTGATATTTGAAGCTGTTGTTAAAGTTCCTATGTGTTTAATATTTTAAGCTGTTGTTAGAGTTTCTATGTGTTTAATATTTGAAGCTGTTGTTAGAGTCCCTATTTGTTTGATATTTGAAACTGTTGTTAGAGTACCTATGTGTAAAATATTTGAAGCTGTTGCTAGAGTTCCTATGTGTTTTTTAGCTGTTGTTAAAGTTACCATGTGTTAAATATTTGAAACTGTTGTTATAGTTCCCATGTGTTAAATATTTGAAGCTATTGTTTGAGTTCACATTTGTTTAATATTTGAAGCTGTTGTTAGAGTCCCTATGTGTTTAATATTTGAAGCTGTTGTTAGAGTTCCTATGTTGTAATATTTGAAGCTGTTGTTAGAGTCCCTATGTGTTAAATATTTGAAGCTGTTGTTAGAGTTCCTATGTTGTAATATTTGAAGCTGTTGTTAGAGTCCCTATGTGTTAAATATTTGAAACTGTTGTTAGAATTCCGATGTGTTTAATATCTGAAGCTATTGTTAGAGTCCATATGTGTTAAATATTTAAAACTGTTGTCAGAGTTTCGATGTGTTTAATATTTAAAGCTGTTGTTAGAGTCCATATGTATTAAATATTTGAAACTGTTGTTAGAATTCCGATGTGTTTTATATTTGAAGCTTTTGTTAGAGTCCTTATGTGTTTATTAACTGAAGCTGTTGTTACAGTTCCTATGTGTTTAATATCTGAAGCTGTTGTTAGAGTCCCTTTTTGTTTAATATTTGAAGCTGTTATCAGACTTCATATGTGTTTAATATCTGAAGCTGTTGTTAAAGTCCCTATATGTTTAATATTTGAAGCTGTTGTCAGACTTCAGATGTGTTTAATATTTGAAGCTGTTGTAAAGTTCCTATGTGTTTAATATTTGAAGGTGTTGTAAAGTTCCTATGTGTTTGATATTTGAAGCCATTGTTAGAGTTTCCATATATTTAATATTTGAAGCTGTTGTTCGAGTTTCCATATATTAAATATTTGAATGAATGGTGTTTTACGGCACGTCGACACATAAATAGGTCATTTTGTTAAATATTTGAAGCTATTGTTAGAGTTCCTATGTGTTTAATATTTGAAGCTGTTGTTAGAGTCCCAATGTGTTTAATATTTGAAGCTGTTGTTAGAGTCCGTATGTGTTTAATATTTGAAGCTGTTGTTAGAGTCCCTATGTGTTTAATATTTGAAGCTGGTGTTAGAGTCCCTATGTGTTAAATATTTGAAGCTGTTGTTAGAGTTCCTATGGTGTAATATTTGAAGCTGTTGTTAGAGTCCCTATGTGTTAAATATTTGAAACTGTTGTTAGAGTTTCGATGTGTTTAATATTTAAAGCTGTTGTTAGAGTTCCGACGTGTTTAATATTTAAAACTGTTGTTAGAGTCCATATGTGTTAAATATTTGAAACTGTTGTTAGAGTTCCGATGTGTTTAATATCTGAAGCTGTTGTTAGAGTCCCTATGTGTTTAATAACTGAAGCTGTTGTTAGAGTTCCTATGTGTTTAATATATGAAGCTGTTGTTAGAGTCCCTATGTGTTTAATAACTGAAGCTGTTGTTAGAGTTCCTATTTGTTTAATATCTGAAGCTGTTGTTAGAGTCCCTATATGTTTAATATCTGAAGCTGTTGTTAGAGTCCCTATGTGTTTAATAACTGAAGCTGTTGTTAGAGTTCCGATGTGTTTAATATCTGAAGCTGTTGCTAGAGTCCCTATGTGTTTAATAACTGAAGCTATTGTTAGAGTTCCTATGTGTTTAATATTTGAAGCTGTTGTTAGAGTTCTTATTTGTTTAATATCTGAAGCTGTTGTTAGAGTCCCTTTATGTTTAATATCTGAAGCTGTTGCTAGAGTCCCTATGTGTTTAATAACTGAAGCTATTGTTAGAGTTCCTATGTGTTTAATATTTGAAGCTGTTGTTAGAGTTCTTATTTGTTTAATATCTGAAGCTGTTGTTAGAGTCCCTTTATGTTTAATAACTGAAGCTATTGTTAGAGTTCCTATGTGTTTAATATTTGAAGCTGTTGTTAGAGTTCTTATTTGTTTAGTATCTGAAGCTGTTGTTAGAGTCCCTATATGTTTAATATTTGAAGCTGTTGTTAGAGTCCATATGTGTTAAATATTTGAAACTGTTGTTAGAGTTTCGATGTGTTTAATAACTGAAGCCGTAGTTAGAGTTCCTATGTGTTTAAAAACTGAAGCTGTTGTTAGAGTCCCTATATGTTTAATATTTGAAGCTGTTGTTAGAGTCCATATGTGTTAAATATTTGAAACTGTTATTAGAGTTCCGATGTGTTTAATATCTGAAGCTGTTGTTAGAGTCCCGATGTGTTTAATAACTGAAGCCGTTGTTAGAGTTCCTATGTGTTAAATAACTGAAGCTGTTGTTAGAGTCCCTATATGTTTAATATTTGAAGCTGTTATCAGAGTTCATATGTGTTTAATATTTGAAGATGTTGTTAGAGTCCATATGTGTTAAATATTTGAAGCTGTTGTTAGAGTTCACATGTGTTTAATATTTGAAGCTGTTGTAAAGTTCCTATGTGTATAATATTTGAAGCTGTTGTTAGAGTTCTTATGTATTTACTATTTGAAGCTGTTGTTAGAGTCCCTATTTGTTTAATATTTGAAGCGGTTATTAGAGCTCATATGTGTTTAATATTTGAAGCCGTTGTTAGAGTTCTTATGTGTTAATTATTTGAAGCCATTGTTAGAGTTTCTATATATTCAATATTTGAAGCTATTGCTAGAGTTCCTATGTGTTTACTATTTGAAGCTGTTGTTAGAGTTTCCATATGTTAAATGTTGAATGAATGGTGTTTTACGGCACGTCGACACATTAATAGGTCATTTTGTTAAATATTTGAAGCTATTATTAGAGTTCCTATGTGTTTAATATTTGAAGCTGTTGTTAGAATTCCTATGTGTTTTATATTTGAAGCTGTTGTTAGAGTCCCAATGTGTTTAATATTTGAAGCTGTTGTTAGAGTCCCTATATGTTTAATATTTGAAGCTGTTGTTAGAGTTCTTATTTGTTTAATATTTGAAGCTGTTGTTAGAGTCCCTATGTGTTTAATATTTGAAGCTGGTGTTAGAGTTCCTATGGTGTAATATTTGAAGCTGTTGTTAGAGTCCCTATATGTTTAATATTTGAAGCTGTTGTTAGAGCTCGGTAACTATACTCATCTCTTATTATCCCAGTATGTTGATTTAAACTTATGTATTTACTTCGATTGTAATTTGTAATAAACGTTATTACAACTTATACAAATCACGCTTAAAGTCTTCCCGGTTTGAACCAACACGTAAGCATATGCAAATAGAATGTGTTGCTCAAGGACCTTGGCGAAGGATCCCACTACTTTTATTATTATTCACTAGCTGTTGTAAGGAGATGTAGTACTCAAAGGACGCATCTGTCATATACTCGTATAAGCATAACCGATAATTTCTAGCTACAACGTCGACACGTCATCGATTTGCTGCCGTATTTCCCGGACTTCTCACGCATTGGTCATTTCTGGGACGACCCAGACGACACTAGACGTCACATTTATTTGCCACAAACGCGTCAACAACTTCACGATACGTTGCAGGAAGAACGGGACAACACCCCAGTGTGTCGTGTCAGCAGACTCGTTAAGCCCATGCCCTCAATAATTGGAGATGCACTAGCAGCTGGAGGTGGACATACCCGTTATTGATCCGGTCCTTAAATCTTTAGATAGTGGTGTTGTAGGCACTGTGACTGAACGCTTCGTGATAATTTAACGTTTTTCTGTGATTTAGTTTCATTGATAACCTGTTTCAAAAACTGAATGATACCGAAATTCCCCATGAATGAAATGTAAGTAAATTTCATGTTAAAACATATATATACATATTGTTGGAATACATACTTTCACCGAATCTGTAAAAATAATAAGTAGCAACACCTAACTATTCATCAAGTACAAAGTAACAGAATACAATACCAAGTGTAGTTGTACATCAGTTATTCAATGTTTTAAAATCAGCGCGTTTGTACATGTAGTTTCAAATTCTACTTTCATATGATATATTTTGCATATATATGACTTTTGATTAACGCAATTGTGCCAAAATAATTACTAATGAAACAATCGTTTCACGAATACCACATTCAAAACATTTTTTTTTTTAAACTTATTTATTTTACTTCGATTGTGAAACAAGTTCTTACAACTTAGACAAATCACTCTCGAAGTCTTCCTGGGTAGTACCAGTACAAAGCATATGCGGAAAAAGTGCCTTGCTCAAGGACACCACACATAGCCGTAGCGGAGAATCGAACCCACGACCCTCCGATCATGGGTTCGGTGCTCTACCACTGGACCACGCGCTTCAAAACATGGTACATATAGATGGTCCGACAGTGGTGTTGGATCTCCCTATGTTCAAGTATTAGTTACACGCGTTGGTTCTATTATTATATAATTTATATTAGACACATTTGCTAAATGAATTAAATCAAGTTCTATTTTATTAGATGGGTTAAACTGGTCTTTGTTTATGTCACCTATATTTATTACATATAAAAGTTATATGCAATACAGACGTTAACTCTATCCAAAAATTGAGCTGCATGGCGTTAACAAGGGGGAGAACCATACTGTGCCGGAACGGTGTTTCAAAAGTTGGTTAAGCGATATTTTGTTTCGATTTTGTGTGTATATTTTATAGTTCCCACCGACCGTCTGAGTAGAGGAATCTATTTCAGCGATATATAGATCAGTGCGATCTACACAATTCCAGATTACCTCAAAACAGTTGCGCTTCATTCTAAATGTAAACGTTACCGGGCATGGAACTCAACTGTTTTGGGGTAATTTGGACTTTTGTAGGTAGTACTGAATTGTATATCAGTGGGAAAAAAATCTCTAATACCCAGACGTTTTGTGAGAACTTTAACATCGGTACAAAATTGAGACGAAAAATCCCTTAAACCAGCTTTTGAAACAACGTTCCGGCACCGTATTCAGCGGTGCGCGTGACGTAGTTCCCTCCCATTTAGTTTAAACTTATTTTATTCACAAATAGTATACAATTACATTGAAAATATCACATATTAGTTAACACATGTGTATACAATTATGAAAGGGATTCAGAAGAAAGCTTACAGCTTTTGTGAATCTGTCTCCCAAAATCAATCTATTAAATATGTGACAGTATTACAATTATATATATATATATATATCAATGAATGATAGTATAAGGATCTGTAGATGTTCCTACATATTATATATAGAGATATAAATTTCTTAATAGAATATGTCAAGAAACTTTGCATATTGTAACAAACAGAGAGAGAGAGAGAGAGAGAGAGAGAGAGAGGGAGAGATAGAGAGATGGGTGAAATTTTGCTGTTCGTCTCAACAGGAATAGGAATAGCCATTGAGGGACTTAATGGTATGGTCAGTTATGTACAGATATATCGAAACTAAGTTCAGATAAATGTTAGTTAAAATTAAGATTTGAAAGGATTTGAAAATATTAACTGTTAAGTGGTTTATGCGCTACTTGAATCTTTTTGATGCTATTATATAGTCTTGTACTATTAGAAATAAGCTTGTATTGATTTCAATGGATAACAAGGGATCTCCAAACAAAAGTGTATTTACAGTTGGTTGTATGTTTAATTCTCGTATTTTTTGTAACATAATGTCTCTCTGCTCCGTATACGAAGAGCAAATGAAGAGGTAATGATCTGTGTTTTCTATTAATCCACATGTACAAAGTGGGCTGTTGATTAAGTTTTTAGTGTATAGAAGATAATTAAGAGGACTACAGTATGTTCTTAGGCGAGTGTGTTGGATCTGTGATAATCTCTTCCCTGCATAATAGTATTTTGGAGTAATAAGTCGGTTGCTATTGAGTTTATTCTTAAACACTGTAATTGATTCTGAGTTTTTTATTTCTATTGATAGTTCGTTCCAGTCCCTTGTTGTAGAGGGAAGAAAAGATTTGTAAAAAAGCTGGGTATTACATGGTAATGTACGGTTGTCATTTGAATTTCGCAGGTTGTACGTAACTGTATTACCGATGTTTGCAGGGACTAGAGCAGTAAGAGGAGATGGTGCAAGGTTGTGAGTCATTTTATAAAATAAGGACAATTTGTGTTTTTTACGTCTATGTATTAACCATTCCCAGCCAATTTCCTGATAAAGTGTTTGAATTGAGATTAGTTTAGTAGTTCCAGTTGCTATTCTAGCTGCTTCTGTTTGAATGGATTCTAGTTCTTGTTCTTCGTATTGTGTACAGTTATCCCAGACTACATATTCAGCGGTGCGCGTGACGTAGTTCCCTCCCATTTGTTAAGTCGATAAATAGAGCTTGGTTGTGTTTGGTGTTTTCTCGATAACACTTTCAAACCATTGTCTGTATTGGAATGAAAACAACTTGTTACGTGGAAATAAACTTGTAGATAACAGTTGCGTTTCAGTTACAATTCTTAATATCATGACGATTTTTTTTATGAGGAAAATGAACATTTTACCCATTCTAACTACAGCGATAGTTGTCTTAACATGGTGTTATTTTTCACAGGGCATTGGCCAAGGAATTCGGATCAGAGATGCGTTGTATTCTGCAAAGAGATATTTTTCACAGAGCAGATTTTCACAGAGCAGTGACCAAGCAGTTCAGATTAGGGATACGTGGCACTCGGTGGATGCCAAAAACAGTGCGTATGTGTTTTCGGCATATCACGATGAAAGGTTACCTTTGTTTATCACAATCATTGGTTTTTACACGGGAAACGAGTCATTCTTCTGTCAGCTGTGGTATACACCACATTCATTTGCAAAAGCCGCTGCCAAGTGTCATGGATTTAGTGGTCACGTGCTTCGGTGAGAATTTAGTCTACATATCATTGTCATTAAAATGTATTCAATTTAATCATATTAATTGTGGAATATCACCATTCCACGTTTTTTCTGTCATACACTGATTTGGTATCAGTCACAATTTCTTGAGTCTTACGTAAGAATCGTATATATATAAATATTTTCTGTAGTTGTATAATTGTTCAATAAAACTATTTTTCCCTGTGGTCGTATTAATGTTAAATGAATTTTAATTCTCTACCAAACCAGGCGTTATTTCATAAATTTAACATTGTTCCAAATTTCTTTACTTATTGATTGTGAGCCACTGCAATTTATCTTTGCCAAAACTTTCAGAATCTGTTGAATATATAAATCCTTTTTGAACATGATATATCCTTTATTATATCTATTTCTATACTTTATTAATGTAGATTCCATTAAAAAGCAGGTCTACATCGTATTTTTCAAGTAATATAGCAATGTTTTCACAAACTACAATAACTAAATCAATCCAAACAAACATATAGCTGTCGGAGGTATTTCTAATTTTATTTTCCTTTTATCCGAATCATACAACTAATCTAAATCCTGTTAACGAACTGGCAGTTTTTACAATATAACTAAAAATTGTAACTAGATTTGTTCTGAGTTTATTCCGGCCTACGACATTTAACCGTCAAGTGTATTTAAACAAGCAGACCATAATGGTTGTAATGACATCTTCAAAAACGGTACAAATGTATTATTATAATTTGAGTGATGAATGTGTTTCAATTTCTTGATATCCTCATAAACCCAGTTCTTACAAGAATCATTGACCTTTACATATGTTTTTTTAACCTACATTTAACCTAGATTGCTCTTTATGTACATGACGGCTCCAATTGGGAAAATTAGTTTTCTATTGTCTAACACGTGATGGTAGCTACCCAATATCACCAGCCATTAAGCCGACCCCAAGGGAAAAACCTCATTTATACATAAAAATGTTCTAGATCTCCATATGGTAGCAGCATACGATATGACAGGCTAGACACAAGTTTCGTATTTCGTAAGGCATACCGCCCGTACTCTTATACTTATCAATAAGTAGGCACAGGGACCGACCATTACTTCTAGCAATAAGTAGGCCTAAGGACAGACCATTAATTCTAGCAATAACTAGGCATAGGGACCGACCATTACTTCTAGCAATAAGTAGACCATTACTTCTAGCAACAAGTAGGCCTAGGGACCGGCCATTTCTTCTAGCAATAAGTAGGCCTAGGGACAGACCATTAATTCTAGCAATAAGTAGGCCTAGGGACCGACCATTTCTTCTAGCAATAAGTAGGCCTAGGGACCGGCCATTACTTCTAGCAATTAGTATGCCTAGGGACTGACCATTAATTCTAGCAATAAGTAAGCCTAGGGACCGGCTATTACTTCTAGCAATAAGTAGGTCTAGGGACAGACCATTAATTCTAGCAATAAGTAGGCATAGGGACCGACCATTACTTCTAGCAATTAGCAGACCTAGTGACCGACCATTACTTCTAGCAATAAGTAGTCCTAGGGACCGATCATTACTTATAGCAATAAGTTTACCTAGGGACAGACCATTACTTCTAGCAATAAGTAGGCCTAGGGACAGACCATTAATTCTAGCAATAAGTGGGCCTAGGAACCAACCATTTCTTCTAGCAATAAGTAGGCCGGATTAGTTGACCTAGGAACCGACCATTACTTCTAGCAATAAGTAGGCCTAGGGACCGATCATTACTTCTAGCAATAAGTAGGCCTAGGGACAGTCCATTTCTTCTAGCAATAAGTAGGTCTAGGGACCGGCCATTACTTCTAGCAATAAGTAGGCCGAGGGACAGACCATTAATTCTAGCAATAAGTAGGCCTAGGGACCGACCATTACTTCTAGCAATAAGTAGGCCTAGGGACCGGCCATTACTTCTAGCAATTAGTAGGCCTAGGGACTGACCATTAATTTTAGCAATAAGTAAGCCTAGGGACCGGCTATTACTTCTAGCAATAAGTAGGTCTAGGGACAGACCATTAATTCTAGCAATAAGTAGGCCTAGGGACCGACCATTACTTCTAGCAATTAGCAGACCTAGTGACCGACCATTACTTCTAGCAATAAGTAGTCCTAGGGACCGATCATTACTTATAGCAATAAGTAGGTCTAGGGACAGACCATTACTTCTAGCAATAAGTAGGCCTAGGGACAGACCATTAATTCTAGCAATAAGTGGGCCTAGGAACCGACCATTTCTTCTAGCAATAAATAGGCATAGGGACCGGCCATTACTTCTAGCAATTAGTAGACCTAGATACCGACCATTACTTCTAGCAATAAGTAGGCCTAGGGACCGATCATTACTTCTAGCAATAAGTAGGCCTAGGGACAGTCCATTTCTTCTAGCAATAAGTAGGTCTAGGGACCGGCCATTACTTCTAGCAATAAGTAGGCCGAGGGACAGACCATTATCTCTAGCAATAAGTAGGTATAGGGACCGACCATTACTTCTAGCACTAAGTAGGCCTAGGGACCGGCCATTACTTATAGCAATTAGTAAGCCTAGGGACTGACCATTAATTCTAGCAATAAGTAGGTCTAGGGACCGGCCATTACTTCTAGCAATAAGTAGGCCTAGGGACAGACCATTAATTCTAGCAATAAGTAGGCCTAGGGACCAACCATTACTTCTAGCAATTAGCAGACCTAGGGACCGACCATTACTTCTAGCAATATGTTTTATTATACTATTATAATCAATATGTTCACTTAGAGTTAAACCAAGATGAATATATGAATCTACAATGTTACTAGGGATTTTGTTTGGTCTAAAGTGAGCAGCATTACTCTTATTAGCATCAATATGCATACTTTTGTTATTGCACCAGTCAACATAGCCTGTAAATCGTCTCAATCACTATCAATTAACCAGTATTGCACACAGCAACATACAGCAATAAAGAAACACATTTTATTGTCAATATGTATACCTTTACCAAGTTCGTTAAAATCTAAGGCTAGTCGTTTATAGACAAGATAAAAAGAAGTTGAGACAGTGAACTCCACTGTCTTAACCATGACTTAGCATCAAGCCAGTTAGTAGTAATACCATTCAGCCTAACGCACGCAGACATAATTTTTATATAACGATTTAACAGTTTTTAACATTTTGCTTGAACTACCAATATTTTGCTTTTATAAACTTCTTCGTTTTATAAAAGTATACGACTTTCGAAAATGCTAAGCAGAATACTATACCATATAATTTCACCCGAATATGACAGATTACCCTGAATTATTTTTATTCTAGGTTTCGGAATAACACTTTAATTTGAGCTTGAACGCAACACGATGGATGTTTTATTTAACACACACACACCAATACAGTTGAATAGTTAACACAAATAGGACGGAGTTGTAACATTTGCTATGTTATACGTGGGTTTTGCAATTTTACAGAATAACAGTTTGACCGATAGACAAACTATTCAATCTTTCGAATGAAATATTTAGACTTTCATAACTACATGTATTTCCTAAAATATATTTGCATGCTCGCCTCTGCAGTTTAGTTAACTTATTTATACAATTTTATTTGAAGTATTTCCCAAAATTGTACAATAGTTGAAATGTAGTTGTATATACGCTTTGTATTATAATGTTCTATGGTTGATAATGAGATACTCTTTTACCTTCAATAATAGCCAGATATATGATGAAGCATTTTGTGCAAATATATTGTAGATGATTATTTCATAGCATGCAATCGTCAATTGATATTCCAAGGATTTTATCGCCTGTTGTTGTAGTTAATTCTGTTTTGATGTACGTAAGTTATATCATTTTAAGGCGTTTAGTTCTGAGGAGAGGTAATTAGCATGTCCGTGTTTATATGTTTGTGTTGTATAATAACTTGAAATGAGATATTTAATCTAGATATACGTCAATATCATTGAGAGTAGATGCATAAATGTTTATTTTGAACAATGAGGATTTTATAAGTTTACAAACACACTGTATTACAATAACAGCGTTATAGAGGTAACCCACACGCACACAAGCGCACATATGCACACTTACATTCAAACGCGAAAACACAAATACACACGCATACGCGCACGTACGCACGCACTCACGCACACACACACACACACACACACACACACACACACATGATCGCATGCTTAACACTATTTGTATATATTTCAGATACAGGGCAGGCCACTTTAGATGCAAACTGCCAAATACGACAATACCATTGTCAGTCTCACTGGTCCCTAATGGAGGACAATCCCCAAATTTTACAATACCTATTACTCAAATTAAAAGTAAAATGTACGAAAGAAATTTTACAGTGTGTCTCAAGCCCTTGAATAGCAGATACGGCCGTGCATACGAACTTGTTGAATGGGTAGAAATAAACAGACTTTTAGGTGCAGAAAAGTTTATTGTTTATAACTACAGCTCTGAACCAAATGTCGGTAAAGTGTTAGACGAATATGCAAGGCAAGGCATTGTAGAAGTTGTGCAATGGCAAATCCCACAGGTGGATTTTATTTATGATTTTGGATTAACAGCTTCTATCAACGATTGTCTTCACCGAGTCAGGGAAAAATCGAAATATTTAGTTTTCGTTGACATTGATGAATTCATTATCCCTCATTCCAAGAGCAGTATGTGCTGGATGGACATGTTAAAAGAACTACCATCGCGAGGAGCATATTACTTTAAGAATGTTTTCTTTAGAAAGGAATGGAACAACACTGAGACGATATATTCTGGAAAGGAAACGGCTGAAAAATTGAGACTTGTAACATTATTAAAAACAAAACGGGAAAGGAGGGTGCTAGAACCAATAATCAGATCTAAATATATTGCTAGAACGGACTCTGTGGATGATTTAGCTAACCATCATGTCCCGCAAATGTCCGGAAATAAAGGCCACCCGTACGTAGTTCCGACGGAAATTGGTTATTCGCATCATTACCGGAACTGGCAAAAGTACAACGATGACCAACCTTCGTTTATAGATGAAATTATGATTACAAAATATAAGGATCTGATACTTGAAAAGGTGTCAGAAATATGGGCAAAATTGGAAAATGTAAAATAAGAAATTAGTTTAAATAAAAATGTTGTAGAATTGCAACGAGTGGTAAGTTAACGCATTGCATCATTTACATAGTTTTATTGAGCTTATGTTTATTAATAATCATATATTATGTTGATTGAAATTAATGCAATGTTTATGTTGTATTTATTCCACAATGTATCAATCAAACGCACGTGGCCATTCTGCGGCAAAATGAAATTGACGATTTGTCATAACGTTATATCGAATTATTCGTAATATTTAAGTTGATCCAAAGTTTTCAGATTTCCATGTGTGTGAATTTCATATCTCAAATTAAAATGGTATTTCTTTAAAGAAATCATTATCTTTGTTGTGGTCTTATGGATATGTATACATTGAACGACTTAAGCCACAATTATGTCTATTTTTGACAATTTATTTTTTGATTTATTTTTATCAATTTTTGTCATAATTTTCTTACCAAGAAAAATAGGTGGTAAGGGTAGCTTTAGGTGGAATAATATTTTTTCATTATAGAAAATCTTGTTTCATTATTTCATCAAGTTGAACAAGTGTACGATAGCATATGTTAAACCAAAACATAACACTATTTATTTTTCTGATGTTATCAAATATAAACGATTTTCTTACCACATCAAAATATGCACTATTTAAGGTAATTTTACAAATATTTCTTTAAAATGCACGACAGCCTATGCTTTTCTTATTTAATTCTGAAAGTGTTTACATTGGACCAAAAGAAACTAAAATATCAAAAATTATCTAATTATCCGAATATATATTTATATTTATATGAGTTTTGGTTACAAAATATATATAAAAAAGTGGGGGTGGGGGTATAACTGATATTCTTTTAAAACCATTTATATATATGAGAAAACCATAGTTTTTAGAGATTTTTTTCAAAGTTTGAAATATTTGTTATCCATTGTTAATATGATGCTTATTTTAATTTCAGTTTCATATGTACAATAAAATGAAAACTTTATGATCTAATTTTTATCAAAATTTCCAAAATATTAGATTTTAACCTAGGTATCATCTTAAAAATGATATAGTACGAAAATGAGAACGGCAACATACCTTTCTCGTGATCAATTTCATCTGAGATAAAAATAAATATCATTTTTAACTGAAAAAAAATATAATTACTCTCATTTTGACGAGGCAATATCCTTGAGTTTAATTATTTGTTATCGACAAAAGATCTACAGCAATGTATTTATCATTAAATGTTAGGTACAATGAAAAAAATAGTCTCTTTATTGTAGAGTATACATAGAACCACATGGTATAAATGGAGCGTGTAATATAGAGGTAGACCATAGGACTAAGGATCGGAGGGTCGTGGGTTCGATCATCCGCCATGGCTATGTGTGGTGTCCTTGAGCAAGATACTTTTCCTACATATGGTTAGTACTGGTCCTACCCAGGATGACTTCTGGCGTGACTTGTCTTAGTTGTAAAATATATAAATAAACAAATACATGTACATACATGCGATTTCATTTGTTGAGCTAGAAAGCTGTATTGATAGATATTGGTACATTACTCGTGTGAATACAGGATAAGCTGTCAGCTAACGTGTTCAATTTTGAAACGATATATTGAATGAAGAAAAAAAAAAGTATAATTATTATTTTAAACATTATTAATCCACTATTTGATTTGGTAAATAACAAGAACAAACATATTTGATATGAATTATTGAACTGTTAATGTATATTTTAAAACAAATCAACCAATGATTAATCCATCTAATTAAAAGATTAAGTAACGTATGTCTCTGATTTAATGTAAACTGTTGGAAACAAATCCACTATAATCACAATCAGACTAAATGCAGTCAAAAGGAGAATTAATAAAATAATGTGACAAGTGAACGTGTCTAACTTTGTAAAGCATTTGACATTTGCATATAAACTTCAATATTAGTTTAATATAGATTACTCCCCCAGAAAATAACGTTTTAAAGAAGAACATACGTATTGTTTGTTCACTGTTGTATTGGTACAAGTATGTCACTATGCTTAGACAGGGTACACAATTATGATTCTGCAGACTTGTAATTTTTTAAGATATTTTGTAAGGTATGGCGTATTGATACGATACTCATGTGCATATTGCTGCTTTCTTAAAATGAAACGTCTGGCGTGGCTACTTTTATTGAAGTGATATAGGAGAATAGCAAGATTGAAGGCTACCGTCGGCAATGTTTTATTACTCTGTAGGTCTCACTTAAGAATTACCTTCCTTAAGATTCTTACGCCAAAGAAATTAGAGCTGTGTAAAGCGGTTGAGCATTTTTTTTGTTAAAAATGTATAAAATGTCATATTTCTTTGTGCATATGGGAACATTGGAACTGTTTGATGATGCTATGATAGTTTAAAGATGCGTAGTGATACACTGCAACAAATGGGCAGAATTGTCAAAATTGAAGGGGTGCCATCAAACCATCGAAATTGTGAAAAAACAACCTGGTCAACGCCATGTTTATTTCTGCATAATTGGACCAATAGAGGATTATCTATGGGAATAAGGCACTTTTAGAACCAATGGTAATGTATCCAGTGTTCCAGAAGTGAATGCAGAACAGTACAAAATTGATTCTTGTGTGAGACGAGTAGCGGTTTAACAACTTAACGTACCAATGCGAGAAATATATGCGTTGTCCACCTGTTTTATAGTAAAAGGGTCTCACCTATATCGCCGATATTTTTTGTGATCTTAGCAGTACAACTGTACATTATATATCAAACATTATATATCAAACATTATCTATGTTTAATAACTTACATTGTATTCTGTCTCCGTGTGTAGAATAATTTAAATAAAATAAACATAATAGACTAATGTCAATACAGTTATCTGTTTCTAATACGTTATATTTCTAGGCATCTCGTGGACAAACGTCTTTTTTTCTAAATACTAATTTATATATTATATTGTCTAAATATTGTATTAGATCTCGTAAATTTAGATTAAGAAACTAATTTTGTTTTTTAGTGTTATTAAATCAACATTTATATATACATACATACATTTTCGGGATTTGAACCCACGGCCCCTGCGGCGTCAACGCCTAGCACATTAATGACGACGTCTCTACCGACTGCGCCATCGCAACAACGCCTATACGAGATATGTGACTAGGTTGATATGAAACCATTTAATAATATTTTTTATTAATATAACGAAATAGGAATACTCAAGGATTATTAACCATGCTTATTTGAAATCAATTAATTAATGACAAATTTATTAGTTAACTTAAAAGCCGGAAGTAGTCGTATTAGACCAGTTCTGGTTCAAGTTGGCCTTGTTATTTATTTTCTACTGCCCACTTAGGTCCATATTTGCTTCGTTCGCATCATATGAAACGACCAATTTTCTGTTATTGAGTAGCCTACTAAATAAAAGGAGATCAATTGGTAACAACGGATGTAAAAATAATCCCAGACAAAGAGCGGCCTAAAGTACAACATTTTAGTTCATATTTTTATTTTTATTTTAAAATTTGTTTTAAATACCACTTATTTAGTTTATATTTATTTTCATTTAATTTTGTACCATTGTTGTTGTTCATATTTTGAATGTTCTATTGCAAGGATACTATGGTGTTTTGCTTACGTTTTAATTAGATTAGTTTAAGTTAGATTTTGTATATTAACTTTATGTTTAAATTTGGCTATTATTGAAGTACAACTATACCTTGAAATGGTAAGGTATGTAAAGGTTTTTCATAAATGATTTTGTTAATAGTAATACAAACTTTTACATACAGATTTTAAAACTGTAAATATCGCTTACAAGAATTTCAGTGTATATAGTTTACAATATCTAGGATCCAATAATACTGTACCATCCAACGTATAATATAATATTTAAGCAAAAACAATACTATTGTAAACCATTTTATTAGCTGACACAAGAACATATTGAAACTATTTGACATTTTTCATTCAAAGACGAAATATAATTGTAGGTTAAGACGAGAAATGAGATTTTTGGATTTATAAAAATCCATATAACATACAACTTGTATTTTGTTCCTAAGGAAAACTGTGTATAACAATGTGTATTTGTTTTTACCATATTTATTACTATAGCAACTTTCGGCAGATGTGAAATCTGATTACGGTAAGCATAACAAACTGAACCATAAAACGGGAATCCGTATTTTGTATCTTCTAGAAATAAACAACAAAAGTGATGGTCTTCTATGATATAAAAATATCCAGTGGTGATGTGGCGCACATGAAAATGCAGTACTTAGGCAGGTGATATGTTCAAGTAAGAGACAGCTGCCCACTGGCTTTCTTGCTCCTGATACCAATGCCAGATGCCTGCAGACAACAACAACAATATCACGTGTCACTGTCTAATATATCGACCCTTGGAGCATCAAGGTGCGGCGTAACTTCTTGTTTCATATGAACATAGCTCCATGGTGCTCTAATCAGTCGATTGGTTTATTTGCTGTCACCGCAACTTGAATTGATACATTTATTCACAAAACAAAGAAGTTATAAATTTTGACGGATGTTCATGCATTATTTATGATTTTAAATGTTGGTCATATATTATGTTATTATATATTAATCTGGCCCGATTAGCTCAGTCGTTAGCGCGTCTGACTATCAATCCAGGAGTCGTGAGTTCGAATCCCCGCCCGGCCACAATTTCCGTTGTGTTTGATATACGACATTGCATCTTTCACCGCTGATTCAAGTTGGAAAGTTATCAGTTACTTGCGGAGATGGGGTGTGCTCGAGTACTGGTTAACCTTCCAAGATCCTAGGAAACAGTGGTTAGGTTAACTGATCGTCTGTTAGCCATCGCTGGCATAAAAAATGACGCTAAATATTCATTCAATCAATATTTTGAACAGTTATATCGTTTATTATTCATTGCAGTTTGAAGTAAACACATGTATAATAATGAGGCATAATTTAGACAGTCGTTTTCTTGGTTCCGAAGAGAGGTTTGTATAGCAAGTGCATCAAATAAAACAAAACATTTGTCAGATGTAATTATATATGTGACCATGGTGTATTACTCTATGTAATATTATATATCAGTTAACAGTTTTTATAATCATAGTCATTAGTAGATAAAACGTCAAACAAAACCCAATATTTGGCAAGTTCCGAACAACACTGCAAGTTCCGGTGTTCCCTTCTCTCTGTTACATACATTACTCCTTATTATAAGTATTATAGGAATGACAATGATCCATTAAGATTTATGACCGAAACATTTTGTTCACAGAAGTTTGTAATACATTTTTATTTTTCCAAACATTAAAGAATTTAGAACTAAAACATCTTCGGAACCAGAAAAAAACAACTGCATTAACGTGATCAGGCAATGCACAAAAAAACACTAAGTGCATACAAAATAACTTCAAATACAATACATCGGATTGAAATTGATTAAGGCATATTTACTGTTATCGCCAAGATAAGTCGTAAATCTTTCAATATTAATGAGCATTGTACTTTGGCGTAAAATGTATTTACAAAACGCCACAGTATACCAAAACATATATATACAAAGTTTTCGTTCTTGTTATCTTGCAATTCTTATTTTCATTTCTATGTATTCTTTATAGCTATTTAAATACTATTTGTTAGAATTTATCTTATTAAAATGTATTTTCTGTCAGTAAAGGCTAATAAAAACACGAAACAACAACAACAACAACAACAACAGTGTTCTCGTATGGTTACTAAGCTCCACCATCAGAGACATCATAGGGGCCAACGCTGATGTGACACTGTAGAGGTTAGACGAGTAAACACATAATTAGAGAAAAAACAAAAACAGTCACTGTACACAACATATCATCATAACCAGTGTTTTTAAAATCCGAGTGCCAAACAATTAAACATCATTTAATTTAGTTAAATTAATTTGACACGTCCAAATGTTTCAGTAAAAATCGAATGGTTGCACCGTAGTCAAAGATATCTTTTGTAAATTCCTTTTCCTCAGTTCCACGGCGTGGCGAACTCTTCAGTACAACTCCAATTAACTTCTGAAAGATAAAGCACATTTAAAAATATCTAAGCTAAATCAAACTGGTTAAAAGACTAAAATAACTTAAGTTTATTAGATACACATGTTTAAATATACATTGCGTCTGCAGTCTATACTAACAAACGATTTGTTGACTATGATGTACTTACTTCCGGTCAAATAGTACGGGTGTGATATTTATTCATCTTGAGAAAATGGATATTTAGTTTTATTTAGGATACTAAAGGCAAGTCATTTTAGCCACGTAAAAACATAAACACACTATGAACACTTCTTATTGTGCAAATTTCATAAACTCTTTGACAATCATCTATACAGAGTAAAAGTATAATGGAAATGAGGTGGTAATTTAGCGAAGGGCGTCGCCATTGCTATATATAGCTACATGTATTTATAGCCTAGCATACAAATTTTAAGCTCAGGTAAACGATCCATGCTGTAAATTTTAAAAAGTATACTGTACAAAAAAGAAAATGAAACAAAAAACATGAACAGTAATAAAAAAAGACAACTTTCCAGCAACAGTACATCTAGTGACTTAGACTCCAGCTTGGAACATGGCTTAGAAAAAGCAGTGCTAGGAGAAATAAAAGAAACAAAACCAGTCAAACAAAAAGATAAAAAGAAACAAAATAAAAGCAATAAAAAAGCTAAAACAGACGATATTGATTTAAAAATGGCGGCATCATTAGAACAAAAGATTGGTGAGATTAATGAAAAATTAAGTGATATGTTAACAAAGAAAGATAAAGATTTCATCAAAAGCATCCTAATTGACACATTAGAAGAGATGAAAGATAAAATAATAGGCCACGTTCTTCACAGAGTAGAACTCTTAGAGGGTGACCTTCATACTCAGGCCATTGAAATAAAAGAATGCAAATCAAAACAAGATGAACTAATAGAAGAAAATAAAACAATAAAACAACAAATGAAGAAAGAAAGTGAATTAAGAAAAGAACAAATGAACAGCTTTGAACAATATGGACGCAGAAACAATATTCGAATATCCGGGCTAGAATTTGACAACAAATATGAAAGCAGCCAAGACACAACAGAGGGTATTGTCAGAGTCATAAATGACAAAATGGGTTTAGAACTATCCCCATATGATATAGACATTGCCCATAGATTAGGCAAATACCAAGAAAAACAAATAAGATCAGTGATTGTTAAATTTGTATCAAGACAAACAAAATACAATGTGATGAGAAACACGAAGAACCTTAAAGGTACGAACCTGTCAGTCAACGAAGACTTAACAAAACTAAACTTACAGGTCTTATCATCTATGCGACTGAAGGCAAAAGAAAAAGTTAAAAAAGCCTGGTCTTTTGAAGGCAAACTGTACTTTAGAAACAAGGAAGACAAAACAGAAGTGGTTCCATACTCTGGTTACCAAACATGGTTAGATCTACCTTGGCCACAAGGGAAAACCTAAATATCAACAGCAGATTGTATATTTATATTGCGACTAGATTGTGTTCACTTAATTTTTTTACCAGTATAATTATAGTTGTATGCAGCGACCGCATTGATAAAAGCGGTAAAACATATAAACCTCTGCATTACTACAAGGTGTATCAACAGTATAGTGATGATTATTGACCCGTGATGATCAAGAAATACACAATTTAACTTTTACTTATGCAAGACATCGCGAGTGCAGATACACGAGCTGAACCATTTGTATAACAATAGAACATACCTACAAGCGGAACTTTCGATTCTAGTTTCATCTTTTTCGGAGTATTGATAGAAATATACACTTGAATTGGCAAAAATCAAAGAGGAAACTCTCATGGTTCTATTATAATAAAAGCATGTTAACGAGTAATAAATATATTGATAATGATCGTGTCCTGTATATATGTTTAGTTACAAAAATGTGCAAAATAAATTGTAGCAACTAAATAATAAAGATCCTAATATGAACAATATTGGTTGAGATATTTAAGGAGTTGTATATACATATATTTTAAGACAACGTTACTTATTATGATGATAATAATAATAATAATAGTAATAATAAGTATACTAATAAAATGATGATGATGATGATGATGTCTGATGATTATGATGATGATGATGATGATGATGATGATGATGGTTAAGCTAAATATTTTAACCCCATATATGAATTTCGATGTCCTTCCGAATAGAAGGATGAAAATGTGTACAGAAAATATTTGTATTAAATAATGTAGAATAAACAAACAGTAATAATTGTATAATGTAAATTACTGGTTGAGATAATCAATGTTTTGTTTTCATACACACTTTAAGATTGTGTTACAAAAATAGTGTAATAATGATAATACTGAATCCTTCGATCTCTTATATTATTTCGATATATGTGTTTGTATGTATATGTGTGTGTGTATGTATGTATATGTATATGTTTACATGTATATACATGCCTAGGTATGTACGTATGTATGTATGTACGTACGTACGTGCGTACTTATTGTGTGTTTATTTGTATGTATGTATGTATGTATGTATGTATGTATGTATGAGTATAATGTGTATGAATTTTCTTTTTCGAATATGAGAAAACGAAGGACAATAATGTATGAACAAAAAGTATTATGTTATATAAAGCGGAATAAAATTAACAATAAAATAATAGAAACAATGTTGAATCCTTTGATCTCTTATATTCATTTCGATTTTCTTTTCGAATATAAGGACACGAAGGACGATAATGAATGTGTTGAAAGTAAATTAAATAAGTAGTATAAATAGTATTCCTCGGACAACAGATTTTTTATATGTACATATGTGTGTGTTCAAGAATTGTTATAAATGTAACTTTTTGCCACAACGCAATGTAGTTAAATAACAATATTGCTAGCAATAATGGATACATATTATCCATACCAGTTGACGTAATGATATGATATATAACGTTATAATTAGTTCAGATACGTGCGCATAGATGAAATCAATAGACATAAAATATAATGTGTTTTTTATGTACTACTGATATACTTATTAAAAAGCAATTGGGGTTGTTGCTCGTTTGTTAAAACTTGTAATAAAAATGTGAAATTGTATATTGTCTATATATGAACGTTCAACTGCCTAATGGTGTTTGAGATTGATATCAGTCTGAAACAGATAATAACATTGACATATTTATTTAATCTTCAAGTAGAAATGGTCTATGATTATTTTGAAGCTTGGTTTTGTTTCCTTGTACATTAAATAAAGGTAAACTACAGAATATAGATGATATTCAAATGAAACTGATAACAGAACTGACATATCATGTATGAATAGGTCTATGATTGTTTTGCTGTTTATATGATGACGTTTATTTGTGTGTATCCCTTGGGTTATATCTATATGTAAACTATAAAATGTTTAAAATGATATCGAAGTGAAACTGGTAAGGACACTAACATATTTGTAATATGTCTATACATGAAATGGTCTTTGAATTATTTGATATTCTAAATGTATTCATTGTGTAATATTTTAAAGGTAAATCATGAGCTATTTATGATTGTTAAAAAACTCGGGTATTGCCTATGTGTGAACAACTAGGGACTATTTTGATTTTATCAAGATATACTCCTTGTGTAATATTTACAGGTACATTTTAAAAATATCTCTGAAATGTTTAAAAAAAAAAATTATAAATCTGAAACTGTAACAACATTGACATATTTTATACTGTCTATATATATATAAAAGATACACTATTATCTTTATGCTCTTTGTGTACACTTCTTGTGTTATTTTAAAAGTTCACTATAAACGTTCCATGCACGTTTAAAAACGATATTAAACTATAAATTGATATTGACACTAATAGGTTTGTATAGTGTTTATGAATGAATGTCTATAATGTATTTATGTAATTAATGTACTTATTGTGAAATAATATGTAAAATGTAAAATATAAAATGTTGATGCAAACAAATATTATATTGATTGGTAATATGTATATAATGGTCTGTGATTGCTTTTAGATATCTGGAGCACTCTTCGAATTATATTTTAAGTAAAATTATATACAACAGGTTAAGTTGTGTTAGATGATATCATTATGTAAATAAGTTGTAGTTTTGACTTGATGTGCATCTTGTCTCTAAATTATAAATTATTGATGCTGAAAAAATGTTTGAATCTTCAAGATTAAATATAACATAGTAACAATGGCGACGTAACCTTGCATATAGTTTTGGTTATATGGATTATATAAAAAGCTTATCGTTGGTATTGATACTCGTACTATTTGTTTCTTTCTCTTTTAATTTATCTTACTTTCACTGTCACTTTATAGTTAAAGATATTGATAGTTGCAACGCTAAAATAAAAAAAAAAACGTGTTTTTAAATGAGTATTAAAATATGCACATTTAATGTAAAATGTTTAAGTGATGCATCAAAACGAAAACAGCTATTTCACTGGCTTAAGATAAATAAATACACTATCTGCCTCCTACAAGAAATACATTGTCAGGAGCGGACTAATAATACTTGGGGGAAGGAATGGGGAGGAGATATATTTTTAAGTGGGAACAGTAGTAACAGCACCGGTGTGGGCATCCTTATTGACTCCAACTTTACATATTCAGTTCAAGAATACAACAACATCATTGACGGTCGAATGCAATCATTAAAAGTATTAATTAATGATACAGAGTATGTGTTTTTAAATATTTATGCACCAAATAATTTGACAGATAAATATAATTTTATAAAGAAAATAGAAGACTTTATAATAACAAACAACAGTGAAACCTTGATAGTGGGTGGGGATTTTAACACAGTAATAAATGTAGATCTAGATAAAAAATATGGTAATTTAAACAATAATAAAAGAAATAGGGACACAATAAACGATATAATACAAAATAATGAAATGAACGACATATGGAGAATATTAAATCCAAACATTAAGCATTATACATGGCATTCAAACACTAAACCAAAAATATTCTGTAGGCTTGATTATTTTTTAGTTTCAAATAATCTTGTGAATACTATAACTGATTGTCAAATTACAACAGGTTTTCGATCTGATCATTCTATTGTATATTTTAAACTGACCACTGAAAAACATAATCGTGGACCAGGATATTTTAAACTAAATAATAGCGTCATACTAGATAAAGAATATCAAGACAAAATCAAACAATCTATAAAAGAAATAGCGGAAATAAATAAAGAAGCAAATCCTAATATTTTATGGCAAATTATTAAAGGTACAATCAGAAATGAGTCAATCAAATACACATCTTTTAAAAAAGAGAACACATTAAAAAAAGAAATCGAATTAAAAAATAATATAGATAATTTAGAAATAGAACTATCAGAAACTCCCAATAATGAAACTCTAATAAGTAATATAAACAATAAGAAAATTGAATTAAACAAAATTATTGAAGAACAAACTAATGGAATTATTCTAAGAGCTAAAGCAGAATGGGTTGAAGGGGCCGAAAAAAATACTAAATATTTCAGTAATCTAGAGAGAAAAAGATCCGAGAGTAAAACTATAAATCAACTTATCAAAAATAAAACAGAAATAACAAAATCTGAAGATATTTTATATGAAACTAAACAATACTATAAAACTTTATATAGTAAAGTAAATACATATATAAATGATCATGAAGATGAGTTTTTTTCAGTTAATAGGGATTCTGTTTTAAATGATCAACAAAAGCAAGTATGTGAAGGTATTTTAAATGAAGAAGAATGTACATTAGCTCTAAAAGTTATGAAAAATGGAAAGTCCCCGGGGTCAGATGGACTAACAATTGAGTTTTATAAAACTTTCTGGAACACATTAAAAAAATATTACATGAAATCTATCAACTACTCATACGAAAATGGTAAATTAACAGAAATGCAAAAACAAAGCATAATAACTCTTATACCAAAGAAAGACAAAGACTTGAAACAATTGAATAACTGGCGACCAATAAGTTTATTAAATATAGATTATAAGATCACAACAAAAGCAATAGCTAACAGAATGAAAAAGGTTTTAAACACAATTATAAATGACAGTCAAACGGGGTTTCTAAAAGGACGCTTTATTGGTGAAAACATACGAACCATTTTTGAAGTGATTGAAAGTTTAAATGATGAAAACAAACCTGGTTTAATCTTTTTTGCCGATTTTGAAAAAGCTTTCGATAGTATTGACCACAATTATATCTTTAAAGTGCTTAATTATTTTAATTTTGGAAATTCTTTTATTAGTTGGATTAAAATGTTTTATAATGATGCACAAAGTTGTGTAATAAATAATGGACACATGTCAGAATTCTTTAAAATAGATAGGGGAGTAAGACAAGGATGTCCACTATCGCCATATCTGTTTATTTTAGCTATTGAAGTTTTATATAAATCTGTTCAAAACGATGTTAATATTAAAGGCATAACCATATACGACAGAGAGATTAAAAATACTGCTTTTGCAGATGATGCCACATTTATGCTGGATGGAACAAAAAACACTTTTACAACCTTAATAAAGAAAATTGACAAATTCAGTAAACTATTAGGTCTTAAACTTAATTCTAGTAAATCAATAATTTTACGTTCAAGTGCTTTAAAAAACTCAAATGAAACTTTTAATACCAAAACAAAATTCATATGGACATCTGACAGTGCAGCTACCCTGGGAATCACATTTACAAATAAAAAACAACTTTATCATGAATTGAACCTTCTTCCAAAAATAAACCAATTTTGTAATTGCCTTAATCGATGGAAGAAGTATAATTTATCTATAATCGGAAAAATTGTAGTGATTAAAACATTTGCATTACCAAAACTGATATATCCGCTAACCGTACTAGAAAATCCACCAATCGAATATTTTGATTTAATAAATAAGAGCATGTATAACTTTTTATGGGATAATAAACCGGATAAAATTAATAGAAAAACAATTATACAAAATTACGAAAATGGGGGTTTAAAAATGATAGATCTGCAATTATTTATAAAATCGATTAAAGCCGGGTGGGTCAAACGTATTATAAATGATCAAAATAAAGGGGACTGGAAACACATATACTTAAAACAATTAGATAAATTGGGAGGGCGATTTTTATTTGAATGTAACATCAAAGGGACATACCTAAACAATATAACTCAAATAACTTCTAAATTTTTATCAGACATAGTATCATCATGGTCAAATATAAACTTTAGTGAACATACTGAAAATGTAAAAACGCAGGTAATATGGAACAACTCCTTTATTAAAAACAATAACAAAACACTTTTCTACAAACCATGGTATGATAAAGGAATAAAATATATTGACCAACTCTTTGATAACAGACATAAATTATTTCATACATTTCAATATATGAAAACTATACATGCTTTAGACAACACGGATTTTTTAAAATATCATAAACTTATTCAAAGTATACCTCGCTCTTGGAAGGTTAAACTCAAGAATGATATTATATCATCAAATACGCAACAAACAAAACTAGTACAACAAATTAAGACTTCAAACAGTCCAAACAAATATTTATATAATAAACAGTTAAATTGTATCGAAAACACGTTAGTCATCAAGCCGCATATTAAATGGGAGCAAGAAATAAATAACATAAACTGGAAAACTGTACATACTATACCTATCAAATCTTTAATAAATACAAAATTAAGGGCGTTTCAATATAAATACTTGATGAGAATAATCCCAAACAACAAATTTCTGTTTAAATGTAATATTAATAACACAAGCTTGTGTGATTTTTGCAACATGCATGAAGAATCAAATAAACACTTGTTTTGGGAATGTCATATTTCGAGAAGTTTTTGGACAGAAATTCAAATGTTTTTAAATGAAAAACAGATACACATACATTTGAATTATTCAATGATCTCCTTTGGATATGTGGACCAGAGTAGCTACACTAACTTATTAAACTGTATATTGATATATGCAAAATACTTCATTTTTAAAAACAAATTTGCAAACACAATACCGAATTTTAACAATTTTAAAAAATATTTAAAATACCATGAAAACTTTGAAAGATTAATTGCACTGACAAAAGACAAAATTACACAACATGAAAACAAATGGAATAAACTGCAATTTTTCTAATACGAAATGTTAATCTATAAAGTGTCAGTGTGGAGTAATTTACTTCTTTCTAAACAAAAAAATCTTATTCTTCGCCTTTTTTTTCTCTTCTCTCCGACCTATTCTGTCAAAATCCTAAACTTTATTTCTGATATTACGTTCATAAACAAATATATATGAAGATTGTAAATTGCATTATGTATGTAATAATAAATTGTATGTGAATGTACTATGGAAATAAAAAAAATTGAAAAAAAAACAAAAAAACAAACGATTTGTTTATTACATATAGGAAAGTCAGTGCTTTATTATTTTTGGTTCGTTTGACTACTGGAGATGATTTAATATTGCTCGAAAATAGAATATTGCTGGACCCTTTACTTCATAGATACGCGTTTTCCCGCACAAATCATAGAAGGCCTTTGAAAAAAGTACAGGAATAGTTAAGAGCAATCTGAACACTTCCTGCACTGTTTTCCACTCTTTCAGTTAATATAAACATAATTCATCCAATAATTCAAAAGCTTTCTATATTAAAGGTGTCCAAAGGCGTCTATATTAGAGGTGTTCAAAGGCGTCTATATTAGAGGTGTCCAAAGCCTTCTATATTAGAGGTGTCCAAAGGCGTCTATATTTGAGGTGTCCAAAGGCGTCTATATTTGAGGTGTCCAAAGGCGTCTATATCTGAGGTGTCCAAAGGCGTCTATATTTGAGGTGTCCGAAGGCGTCCATATGAAGTAAAGGGTTAAACCGGTCAGTGGCGTGAGGAATTGCTACATATATGTTACAATTCATCATGTACAGATAAAATATAACTTTTTTTTTGGTTTCGTTCTGTTCTTCCAATGGAACCATTTAATTTGTGTGTAGTATTATTGTATTATATCATATATGATATGTATTGCCAAATGCCTCTTGAATATCCATTTATCAGGTAAAAAGTTATGATACGGTTTTTGATAAAACAATTGTTCGTGGGTTTTTTTTCAAAATTATACACTGAATTATCAGATTGTCAATTAAACAGTTGCTTATAGTAATTACCCAAGATACTTTTGCCAGAGACAATACTACATTCACAGCCTGTACATGCTACCAAATGTTCAAATTTACCATTTTTATATATGGACTTGTCAGGAAGTATGTGATGAATAACCAGTATTTGTTTTAAATAATATATGTATCCGATACAATGCTACCGTGTATAGCCAAGTGTATTGCCAAAGATACCAATTGTATACATGTACAAGGACTGGTGTCAACGACATTTTCATTGTGTTTTCATTCAAATGGAAGACATTTATCCTATTGAGTTTTAACCAAACGAATTTAACATCTAATTCTTAAGCTGCTTTTACATGTCTATGCATTGTATCTCTTTTAATTGTAGTTTTATAAGTACAAACATATTTGACAATTCAGTTATATTTATTCTTCTTATTTAGATGGGAATATGTCCCAAATTACACGATATTGTATCTACACGTTTCAACTTATTTGTTTTGCAAGAGAATACCATTCTCTTGTCGAAATTAATAAACATAATCTCTGAAAGAACTCACAGAAACAGGTACGTGACTATCGTTATTACAATTACTATTGGTGAAACAATCAAAATAGAACTGACAAAAAGTGTCTGTATGAGCCAGTCATAGTAGTGAAGTAACATATGAATTTTACTATATTAGTAACACCGAGTCCGTGTTATCGGTACCGGCCAACAGAAGATTACATCATGTATCGCCAGGCTAAAGGAGACATTAGGACAGTAAACGTTAAGGTAGAATGAAAACTGTCTGCTAACAAATTACAAAACACATACATCATAGCAGACAATTACAACTAATGCATACACAAAATAAAACAAAATGAAACTACTACACTTACAGCATTGTCGTCTCTAACCAGGACATTGTGCGGTGTTACTGATCCATGGACCATGTCAGACGTGTGAAGTAGATACACGCCATTTGCAACTCTCAAAGCCACTGAAAACGCTTCCTGAGGTAACGACACAAAATGTGGTTACAAAATAGAATATGTTATTGTAATATAAAATATATAAGTGAAATCGTTTTGTACTCTAGCTAACGATCGTTTGTTTACAAGTTAAATATGCCTAAAGTAGGTGTTCTACAAAAAAAACTTCCCTGAGAATAAAGGAGGCATTAGTGCCTTTTAGAAATTAGCAAATCTGTGTAAGCGATCACCTCTATTAATCAGTCACCTGTCCTACGTAACCATATTTTTTATTTTCTATTTCTATGCTTTCATATTAAATTAACCTGTATTAAGCAACATCCTTAATTAAAAGACCACTTTTGCTCATTCCCTTAACTGCCTGCTTAAGTCTGGTTTGACGGTATTAACAAAAGTAAAGATTATCTGTCAGGAATTTTAATTTTGCATGTCATGTATTAATTTACGTAATTCTATGAGTCCCGATTACCAACTAAACGTTTGTACTCAGGCGTGAATAGTCTAATAAACAATATAATGGAATGGGGACCAGGGTGGTATTCACCAACCATTCTTAGGAATTTTCTTAGTTTCAAGAATGGACTTTGAAAAACACACTTAGAGACCCGTTTTTCAAATCAAAATTTGCAAGCCTGTAGGGACACTTACTATATAGTTAAAACAACTCTCACAATTACCCTATCTGTCATAGTAAACTAGATAAATGGGGTTGAAATTTGGATTTTCAAGCTCAAGTCTAAGAATATTCTCAAGAATGGTTGGTGAAAACGACTCCAGCTGTAGTCTTTAAACACTCTATTTGAGTGTTTCAAAATCAGTATGCGTAAATAATATGATTATGGCTTTAACTACGTGCATTTTTATAGCAGTTTAACTTACCATTATGTCTACATTTCTTTTCATTGTCAAATCGTCCAGGGGCATAATTTGTCTGCGTTTCATACTAAACTTTCCGAACTGAAACACATCACTGTCAAATACCTCAGTAATACTCGTTGTTTCTGTGAAGACAAACATGTAGATTAATTTAAAAACAATATTGAAAGCATTGCGTATTTCATAAACAACAGCGCCAGAAACAATGCTTCTTACAAGTTAAATATATGCAATAAAATCTGCAAAATCATCGAGTACGCCTACTTCTCTGGGGTAGTTGCATAATGGCGATTACAAAAGATGATCGTTTCTTCTTCTTTAAACAAGCATTTTACTTACTTTAATGTTCATTTATTGAATTTGAATGGCATTTTTATGTATTTTGAAAGCATCATCTTGTATGAATTGTGAATTTAGAAAAGCACTATGATGCTTGGAAATTTTGTCTAATTAATATAAGGAACGTTCATAGGCCATCAGGGCCCAGATGTTCTATGCTTGGTTAGCTTAATCCTGGGTTAAGGGAAATTTTGTAACTTCAATATATTCTATACTTGATGATTATATGGCAGTTTAAATGAATTTTTAAAAAACAAAATGGCATATTTTCATAATGTTCAATAAAATAATAATCTAAAAAGTTGTAAATCTAAAAATATTGTGATTTTTAAATTTCACTTAACCCAAGGTTAAGCTTACCAAGCTTTGTACAACTGGGCCCAGCTGTGTTTGTAGCTACCTGAAAAGTCGAATATATTACGTTAACAGCAGAAATACGAATTCGGCTGGAATAATCAACGGGCATTCGTTATTAATTCGGTATTAATTGTAAAATAAAATGATACATTTACCTAAATACAAAAACGATAGTTTAAACTTCTATTAAGATATGATAAAAGTGCATGTGTTACTTATATATCAATTACAACGATATTATATATTACCTTTCAGGGTCCGACCCTTCAGTTTAATGGACAGTTCTTTTCGAGCAGTCGACTTTTATGAAAATAGAGTTTTTGTTAATAAATACAAAACAGTATTAGCTTACTTAAAGTTAATTGATATTTACTTGTTTTGAAAATAAGTTTCTTTAGAAAGAAAAAGAAAATAGAAGTTATAGTTGATAACATATCATTTGTTTAACACTATAAACATATATATATTTGCAGTCGGGACCGATTAGCTCAGCCGGTAGCGCGTCTGACTAACCATTCAGTTAGAATACCCGCTCGGCCACACAGAGTCTCCTCGACGAATGGTATACGGCATTTCAATCAATCATATCTGCTTACGTTGCGAGGTGCTGAAATGTCAGAGATTCCACTATGATTCCAGGCATGGTCGAAATGATGGAAACTATAGAATAAGAGATGCTTTACCCGGTTACATAATAAGCTGCCGTTTTACGTGATATCGGTATGCAGTATTGTCGCCCGTAAACAAGACCAACTTAAACATAATATTTCAAAGACACGTGTCCAATTACTGCCCTTACCACTGTCCGGGCCAGAGCTGTGGCACCGAGCGTGTACAAAAACGGATTCAGGGCGGAGTTAATCGGAAGGACAAACACGGCAATCCACGCATAAACCTCCCCGGAGATCACGCGTCCGTCCAATGCAAGCATACCTACAACGACATATAACATAGATATGTATGTACTACAAAAAGTCAATACCATAAATGTAGCAAGTGTTTCAAATAAAGACTAATATATAATTCATAAAATATATAAAATATCGGTTAAATAAACATTTATAAGGGTGCTTGAAAACCCGTAATATTTTGATGGAAGAATTCCGGCAAAAGTTTTTTCAGTAAAAAATAGAATGAAAAGTCAGATGTTATTGGCGAAATATAAAGAAAATCTATGTATTCATTACAAACATATATACTGATCAGTACCTCATTTCAACATTCTAGTAAAACAATTTTAAAATTAATAATTCAACTCTTTAAAATCCTTCCTTAAAAATAACTTTTAAAATTGGCTAAACATTTTTTACACACACTGACCCTGCATTATAAACAATATATTGAAAAGGGATTTCCTAACTATGCGCCTAGGTTATACTTAAATATATTTCCCGTTTAAAATTGCATCGTATTTTGTGAAGTATTAAATGAGTCACGTGATTTTATTTTGATTTCAATTTGATCCGTTTTACAGGTGTGCATGGAGTAAAAATTGTTTCATTTAAGAAGGAACCCGAATGGCGATGTGAAGGCCTCAAACAGTATTTAAGTGCTGTCTATTTTTAGAATGGGGATTTCGTTTCAAGTTTACCACTTCAATTCAAATATCGATTTCATCACGTTTTGATGGATTTGATATATGGAACCATTCAGATTCTATTTATTAATGATAATGAAATGCTTTTGATCCATTTTAATACTTTTTTTATTGTTCAAGACATATATATCGTTTTTCCTGATATACTCCCTTTAACCGTTCTTGTGAATTTGTATACAAGGTGTAGTTACGTCTTACGTTTGATAGTTTGTCTACTACTATACTACTCCAACATACTTTATATACTGAACGGTACAGCTAATCCACCACCTGACATGTTATATATATTCAACAGCTAATCCACCACCTGACATGTTATATATATTCAACAGCTAATTCAACAGCTAATCCACCACCTGACATGTTATATATATTCAACAGCTTATCCTCCACCTGACATGTTATATATATTCAACAGCTAATCCACCACCTGACACGTTATATATATTCAACAGCTAATCCACCACCTGACATGTTATATATATTCAACAGCTAATCCACCACCTGACATGTTATATATTTAACAGCTAACCCTCCACCTGACATTTTATGTAGTTTCTTAAAAAGCATCACATCAGTTTCCTTGAATTTGGACTTTGATAAGAAAGAATATTTTGGATAACAATGAACATGTCTGTATTATTAGAATTAACATGTTTTTTTTATATTTCAATACCGCTACTCAGTATTTTGTCAAAAATATTGGAAATAAAAAAGTGAGGAGTTAGCTGTTCCGTTCAGTATTTATATACATTACTGTTATTTCTTACCCATAACACCGACAGGAAACCAGCATAGAAAATCTGTAATGGCAACAAAGAATAGCTTTCTTGCGACAGCCATGTCTCGTCGACGCCCAGTTGATGCAATCTTTTGTCCACTTGACGATATTTCCTTATAGATTATGATTTGTCCAGTGGCAACCATTATGAAAGCCAGGAAATTAAACACAATGAACACCGCAAAAGCATATTCCCATCCAGGTGGACGATCCCGAGTCAGAGGTAACGGTAAACATACCACTGACCGCGAGTAGAACGAATCCTCGAAGTACGAATCTAACTGCAGCGGAACCAGTGCAATCACAAATAGTGTTAACCATGACAATATACACATTGCTATGGTAACCCTGCGTGAAATCCTAACGTTTCCAAATGGAAATTTAACAACCAAAATTCTGTCGAGCGTGATAAAACAAAGAAATAACACTGACCCTTCACTGGCTACTGTCGATATGACACCAGCAAATTTACACATTGCTCCATTGCGCCATTGATAGTCATTCCAGACATACGCCCCTCTAAATACTGTATCAGCAACAGCAAGAATAATAAGATAAATGCCCATTAAAAAATCTGCGAAACCCAGATTGGAAACAAAAATTCCATACGTTTTCCCTAATCCTTCTCGATCAACAACAAACCGAAATACAAGGACAAGCATGTTTCCTAACAAAGCCAACAGGCCGATAATCCACAGGAAAGCCCGCAAAGTCTCGTTTTTCATGAGATCATCACAAGAGGAAAACTCGTCTTTTGGAGAAAAGCAATTTTCATAGGCAACACTGACAGGGCGAACGCAACACAGTATGAATGACGTAGTATACAACAAATGCAGGTTTGCCATCCCATTAAATATCCCATTGCTGAAATCCGTTATAGCATTATCTCTAATGTCTAAAACCTCTAAATTTTGAAACGTGTCAAACACATTATTTTTTACCTTTCTGATGTGACTTGAACTTAAATTTAACATTAAAAGGTTTTCTAAACCAGAAAACATCTTTTCATCGATAATGTTTAGGTTTGAACTCGATAAATCTAATTCTGGTAGACTTTCTAAAGTCCGGAAAGCATTCACCTCAATAATCTGTAGAGGATTTCCTTTCAACAGCAAAACACGCAATCTCACCAGGCCATAAAATGTATTTTCCAGAAGAATATGAATTTTGTTGTTACTTAAATCTAGAACGATCAGATTAACGGTGAACTGAAACTGTGATCGGTGCAGGTGCTCGATATCACATTCAGAAACGTTCAGATGATTTAACAAAGGAAATGCAGAAAACATAGTCAACGAAACCCTAAGCAACTTGTCAGATATATTCAACACCCTTATATTAGTCCGACTCGTATGGCGACTGTCATTTAAATATGTTAGAAAACCTCCATTATCACATGAGAAAGCAAACAAGTCACACGTGCAATCAGAAGGACATTCAATGTCACATAACATCTCGTCATCTGCGAGAGGACAGTGAACCTGGCCATCACAGAGCTGTGACAGGTCAATGCAGACAAAGGAACGACGACAGCGATATGACCCCTCACAGAAGTTGTCAACTTGACCTGAAGTAAATAATACCGGAATGCGTACCATTAACCGATATATCTAAATTAACAATAATGATATATAATATTATAAGACAATTTATAGTGTTTTGTGCAATATATTCCAATAAACCACTTTTAATCATAAACCTCAATCCGAAAGAAAATTATCAAAAGAGTAAAGAAAAATTAAAATCCGTTTAAATAAGTAAACCGTGAGTTCAAAGCGAAGAGGAAGGAAGTTGCATTGACAGATATTCGGATTTTCTGAACGTCATTGTCATGCGGAACATTTGTCGGTTGTTCGTTTTATCGTTGAAATTTAATTCCTTGTTTTTTTAAATCGCCATCTTGAATTCTAAACTGTACAATACAAAATTTATTGAAACCAATAGGCTTCTATATATTGTACGGTCAAGTGGTAACATGTGGGGTAGGTGAATGGCTATACACTAAATGGTATAGAATAAACATATATATGATAATATAAAGATTTTGGGAAGTAGCAATATTGCGTATCTTGTGTAAATTGCATATATATGGAAGAATGTCGACTTGGGAAGTAACAATATTGCGTATCGCGTGTAAATTGCATATATATGGATGACTATTGACTTACGAAGTAGCAATATTGCGTATATTGAGTAAATTGCATATATGGATGAATATCGACTTAGGAAGTAGCAATATTGCGTATCGCGTGTTTATTGCATATATGTGGATGAATATCGACTTACGAAGTAGCAATATTGCGTATCGCGTGTTAATTGCATATAAATGGATGAATATCGACTTAGGCAGTAGCAATGTAAATTTCATATATATGGATGAATATTGACTTAGGATGTAGCAATATTGCGTATCCCGTGCATATTTTATTTACGATGACTTTACAGGGATTAGTCATTATTTTTCCAAGAAATAAAAGATTAATATTTGATGTAGTTTCTGGAATTACCGATTCCAAAATCGCACCCGACCTCGTCTTCTCCACTGGGGCAGTGCTTTACACCGTCACATAGGAACCTCCTTGGTAGACAATAACCACCGACCAAACATCTCCCCTGGCCTGGCTGACATTCGTGATTCTCTAAATACAATGATGTAAAACGATTTAAAATCTGTACAGCCAATGCCATTTACAGCATACAATTAATAGTGCACTTAATCTGATATACTTGTTCTTAGTTCATGACAGAATTGATACGGACATTTATATTCACACAGGTACAGCAATACAGTAAATACACAAAACGTTTAACCAAAATTGACTCATTTGGCATCAGATATCCAACTTTATGCAGCCCTTCAATGCACCGGAACAGGACTTAAAATAAACATGTTCTCTTTACTTTTTTTTTTATTATTTTCTACTTTTTTTCTCTTTTCATTTATCTCTTCATTTCCTTTAATTGTTGGATAATTTCCTAATGAAATTTTATTGCCCTCTTGATTCTAAGGTTATTTGTATATTGACAATATAGAGCCGTAAAGCACGAGTATGTTGCTAGAATTCGTAGCCAAACCCGTTTGCTTGTTACGTAGAAGGACTGATATTTCTGACGTAATACTGTTTGCTTTGATTTTGTATAATTTTGGTATACATATTTTTTTTAACTTATTTATTTTACATCGAATGTGTCCTTACAACTTAGGCAAATTACGCTCGAAGCATTCCTGGGTAGAACCAGTACTAGGCCTACTAGGGCACAACCCATAGCCTCCGATTCTGGATTCGAAGCTATACCACAGGAACACGCGCTCCGCACTTAAGTACAGAAACAGTAGTATAAACAAGTATTAGTATAAATGACTTTACTTTAAAATAAAACAAAACATTTTTTATACTTGCTTTATTATGATGCTTGAACACATTAGTATATGGTCGTGGGTCGATCTACGGCCGGGTTTACCAACACTTGATAAATGGTACTAGAAACTTCCCCGGTTGATGCTTAGTTTGTAGAGGATAGTAATAGGTCTGGGCGGCCCGGTGTCAATATAAAGTGACTGGGCGGGATATCATACTATGTGATACTCCAGTGCGACAGCGCTCATAATACTGTCTCTAGTACACACCGTCGAGATATGACTGAAAAATTATATATTTAAACCGACGCTAAACACCATACAACAACCACAACAGCGTCTACACGTACAGTTCATGAAATCAGTAACCCTACACTAAGTGACACTTAAAAACTTCGTGTACATTTCCCTGATACTATTGTGTTGGCTCGCAACATGTAAACATGAATATATTGTGTTGCTATCTGGACTTATTACATTACCACAGTCCATTTGCAGGTGTGACAAATCCCTGCAGCCAATCAACTCGCCGTATTCGTCGAAGTCTATAGTACACCGTGCGCTCACATGGGACAGATAATTGTTTTCACATACCATCTCGTCCGACAGCCCGACATCGAACAGTTCTAGTAGATAATCAACAGAACATTACAAAAACAAGTTCGCCATTCTGTGAGCGGAGTGAGAGTCGCTCTCATGCCGGGTAAATTGCAAATACTGTCATGATGAAAGATTAATTGTTGTAAATGTAGTATACGTTGAAATCGATTATGAAGATAATCGTTAACAATAAATGTTTTCCGATTTGATCAAACCATCTCGTTTCGAAACACTCAAATGATCTATCTTGCATATTTTTTAAAAAAATTCTATATTATGGCCTGTTATTTCGGCTAAGATACACTAATCTAAACTTATTTGATATATTTTGCGATGTACAAAAATCAAATACTATAGTTTAAACCAACTTTTCATTATAATAATATTTCGGATCAATAAATGTCTTAAAACTATTTAAAAGAAGTAAATATACCTTCTTTTTTAAGATAAGATATAATAAATCCTTTTTTAAGAAATACAGGTACAGAGCTGTTTAACTTCCACTCATGTTACATGAATTATACGTCATGAGGAAAAAGAATAGTAAATGATGTATTTTACCTTCTTGACATATCAGTGGTCCGACAGTTATGCGACCTGTTGCTTTGTATGGAACGGTGATTTTTTTCGAAGCCACCGACCTCAATGGTAGAACGCCTTGTTCGGTCAAAAAGCCACCATCCTTTCGAAACTCGTGGAAATCGGCCCCGTACCAGCTGGTCATGTTGGTGCTAACACAAGAGCATCTTTATGAAATTATAAAAAAAATAAAATTGATAATATAACACATAAGCTTATGAGATGAGAACAAGTACCATAATCACGTCAATGTCGAATAAAATTATTTGAAAATACCATTTCAAAAAGTAAATGTATGCTCACTGTTTTATTCAAATTTTATTTTATTATTTTTTTTTTCATTTTCTTTGTGGTTCTCCGTGAGTCACCTTACTCTTGTTTCCGAGTTCGTCGGTTCGAACCCAACTCGGTCCAAACACGTTGCTAAAGGACGGCGGCTCTACTCGGATTATTCTGAAATATTCCTCGGATACCATATTGGACATGCAATGTGTTGAAAATGGCATTACACCTCAATTATTCTGTTGACTCAACATGCGCCGGCAGATTAACGTATTCTGTGTTTTAACGACAGAACTGTTAACACTAATATCGAATTGCAAATTAGCATTTTATTTTGTACTTTTAAATTTTATTTCAGTTTAAAAAAAACAGAACCTTCGAGAGACGTAACCGACACCTTAGGAGATATACTCGATTTCGATTTTTATATCGAAACTCCATACACCAGACCTCTAGGTCGCCTCAAAACTCCATACTCCAGACCTGTAGGTCGCCTCAAAACTCCATACTCCAGACCTCTAGGTCGCCTCCAAACTCCATACTCCAGACATCTAGGTCGCCTCCAAAACTCCATTCTCCAGACATCTAGATCGCCTCCAAAACTAGTTTGACGTAATATACACCTACTGTTTAGGTTTTGTGAAAATCAAATGAACAATGATGATGCTAGAGGGCATTAAATTTGAAATACTTAGTAGTTCAAGTTTTGACGGCCAAAGATATTATATTGTCATAATTACTGTATAAGGTCTGTGGGAATTCAATTAAAACTGCATGTGCTTAAATGCACACAAAGTCATATAACACAATTTTGACGATTCAAGGGCCGCCAATCAGTTGATATGACAAGTAAAACGTGCACACATGGTCGGATACTAATTACTTATAACTTATGATTTAAGGATTATAACTCTGAATTTATTTAACTAATTTGGTCAGTTATAGACGTGTTTGATATATTATAGTGTATAATTACTGTTTAGTTGAGTGGGAATCTATTAATACATTAATTAGTCGAAGTTTGATGATGATCTAATAAAAAATGATGATGTGCTAGGTGCACACAATCTAACGTTTACGGACGGACAGACGAGGACGGTTGACGGACATAGAATGTTCACATTGTTTATTGTTACATTTCATATCAAAATTTAACTAATTCATAGTTTCATCTAATCTTAAATCTAGCAATGTTTTATAAAATGTGAGTAAAAAGAAAATGACTGCTTATCTTATTAAGCTTTGATTCAACTGATTGACTTTATTCTATCAATCATTCATATACTGTTCTCTATTTACGAGAAAGAACAATTTTAAAATGTATAAAAAAATAGTAATAAAGGTCGTAGCGGAAAATTATCCATAACGAAGCATCGGAATATACAAGAACTAGTTTATGAAGTTGGGGCCCGTTCCACTCGCCTTCGTTCTTCTTAAAAAAATCGTACGAACAAACTGTGTCAACTAAGAACGTTTCACTTACGTAGAAGTTTGCAAAATTCTAAAAATAATACTATTAACAAGGATCGTGAAAGATTGCAGAATAGTGTAAGCGAAACAATAAATGAACTTCTCTTTTTATTTTCTTACTTCAAATTTTACAAGTTAAGAAGTTCGTTAAGAGTTACGAACGTTAATGGAACGGACCCTGATTACTGGTTAAGAGTTACGAACGTTAATGGAACGGACCCCTGATTACTGGTTAAGAGTTACGAACGTTAGTGGAACGGACCCTGATTACTGGTTAAGAGTTACAAACGTTAATGGAACGGACCCTGATTACTGGTTAAGAGTTACGAACGTTAATGGAACGGACCCCTGATTACTGGTTAAGAGTTACAAACGTTAATGGAACGGACCCTGATTACTGGTTAAGAGTTACGAACGTTAATGGAACGGACCCCTGATTACTGGTTAAGAGTTACGAACGTTAGTGGAACGGACCCTGATTACTGGTTAAGAGTTACAAACGTTAATGGAACGGACCCTGATTACTGGTTAAGAGTTACGAACGTTAATGGAACGGACCCTGGTTACTGGTTAAGAGTTACAAACGTTAATGGAACGGACCCCTGATTACTGGTTAAGAGTTACAAACGTTAATGGAACGGACCCCTGATAACTGGTTAAGAGTTACGAACGTTAATGGAACGGACCCTGATTACTGGTAAAGAGTTACGAACGTTAATGGAACGGACCCTGATTACTGGTTAAGAGTTACGAACGTTAATGGAACGGACCCCTGATTACTGGTTCAAACTGAGACTTACCCCGTCTCACAGCTCTCAATATATGGACATTTGCATTTGTCGTTGTTATCTATATTTCCAGCTTTGACTTTATTATATCCAATCCACCAAACTTCAACCGAAGAGTAAGAACATTCGCTTGAGAAATACTGTTTACATGTGCTTCTTTTTTTAAGGATATCAATCTGTTTCCCGCGAGCGGCATATTTCATTTTAATGTCTATAACACCACTTTGCCATGTTGACATTCCCTCTTGTTCGTGATGAACTATCGTTTCAATGATTTGTTTGCCGTCCGCGTCCTTATAAAACCTGCACTCTGCTTCAAATCCACCTGTATAATCAGAAATGCTCAGATTATTTATGAAGTATATAAAACATAATGATTCTAACATGAGTTTACGCAACTAGCGATGCATTGATTGTAGATAAGTTTACCAGATATTAAATTACTTTCACAACAGCAGTGTAATATCCATAAAAGGATATCCCGTAATGTAACTATTGTCATTATGTAGATTATAGTTCTTTAAAACTATTGCCGCATCGGGCGTTGCTCGAAAATAGAAAGAAAAAAAAAACAGTTGCAAGTGCCGATCAGTGCGTGAATCGACATTCCTTACACATGCATACACATTAAACAATCAAGCCTATAATCGAAATTATGTTCTCGCTTATAACATGTGTTAGCTCAGATACTGACCATAATAATCCATGTTTATAATGTAGCTTCCATTTTCTCTCTTCCCAATGGCATACCAGTCTGTACATGTAGGTCTAAGAATCGAGAACGAGTTTATTAATATGATATCATCGTACAGACCTCGAATTGATTGATAAATATTTGTTGGTGTTTATAAATATCAACACATTCACTCTGTAGCAATATAATTATTATTATTGTTATTAATATAATTATTATTATAATTACTATTTTTATTATTATAATTATTATTATTATTATTATTATTATTATTATTATTATTATTATTATTATTATTATATTATCATTATTATTATTAGTAGTAGTAGTATCAATAATATTATCATATTATCATTATTATTACTTTTAATAGAGAAAAGAGTACCTTGTAGTTTGAGTACACACGTTATCCTCATCCTCATGGAAACTACCGCTGCAGTCATAGAAACCATCGCAAACACGCGACTTTGACAGGCACCGCTGATCATAACATTGGAATGTCGACATGCTTTGACATGACCCTAGTACACAATTAATATTATAAAAAACATCAGATTTGTTTTAAGATAAGCTTTAAACTTCCAAAATTAATCACGGACTATGGCTAGTCGTTAAAGTTTCACTCACAGCATCCTTTTAAAGAATATTTCTGTTATTCAACGTTAAACATTTCAAACAGTTCAAAAACAGAAAAGAGCTATTTATAAATTGAATTTTTTAATGATTCTAAGAAGTTGATTATAACAACAAAGTCACGTGTTGTGTGCCGGCCGTAAAATACACTCAGTGCTATTATTATGTATTATTCCTTGAACTTGACATCACCTAAGTCAGTGGTAGACGTATGAAGGGTGTTGCATGTTTTAGTACCCGCCCCTCATTTACAGACTCAATACAACGCTATTTTCTTGATACCACCTAAGTCAGTGATAGGCGTATGAGGGGTGTTGCATGTTTTTGTACCCGCCCCTCATTATTAGACTCAATACAACGCTATTTTTTGGATACCACCTAAGTCAGTGATAGGCGTATGAGGGGTGTTGCATGTTTTAGTACCCGCCCCTCATAAACAGACTCTATATAACGCTATTTTCTTGATACCACCTAAGTCAGTGGTAGGCGTATGAGGGGTGTTGAATGTTTTAGTACCCGCCCCTCATAAACAGACTCAATACAACGCTATTTTCTTGATACCACCTAAGTCAGTGGTAGGCGTATGAGGGGTGTTGCATGTTTTAGTACCCGTCCCTCATAAACAGACTCAATACAATGCTATTTTCTCGATACCACCTAAGTCAGTGGTAGGCTTATGAGGGGTGTTGCATGTTTTAGTACCCGTCCCTCATAAACAGACTCAATACAACGCTATTTTCTTGATACAACCTAAGTCAGTAATAGGCGTATGAGGGGTGTTGTATGTTTTTGTACCCGCCCCTCATAAACAGACTCAATACAATGCTATTTTCTTCTTTTGTAGTTGTTCTGTATTTCCAAGCAATCCTTTGGTCTGATTTTAAATAAATGAACTATTAATGGTCTTAATTCCACTGTGTAATTGTCCTTTTCTATAATTGTCATACAATTTGTTATAATTGTTGTATAAAAAAACAACTTTATATGAGATATATATGACGTAAGATTCTAAAATTTTAGTCAAAATATGAATATCGTTAGGTAACTGCAAATTCGCTCCAGTTGTAAGGAATACCCAAGGATGTCTAAGATTAAATTCTAAAATACTTTATTTGAGTTATGAATATTGTTAGATTCCATGCATATCAGTATTTTTATAAAATGCATTGTTCGAGTTTTGAATATTGTTAGATTTAAAAACATTTCTTTCATTTGTGTTTTTGTATCTTTCCATTTTATGTTTCCTTAATTTACAAAGTAACCCATATCCTTGAATTATCATGCAAAAGTACATATATCGCACTTTGTATCGTCCGCTACTGCCTCAGATTAACTCGGACTAACATATAATAATTATCTTAATAATTGTTATTGTATGCTTTTTATTCAATCAACCAGTTAATTTGTCACTTGATAAAAATAAGTATCATACTTTATTTATTATGTGTGACTCTTAATTGTGGCAAGTTAATAATTTTACCTGAAAATGTAATTAAAAATAGCAAAAACCGTATAAAATATGTTTTTGATGTTAAATGTTAAATACACATCGTCACAGTAGTAGGTATGGTCAATCACTTACGACATTCTAGTTCATCTGAGCTATCCAGACAGTCGTGTTTCACGTCACATCTGTGTACATCCGGGATACACTGACCCGAATGACATCTCCATTCTCCCGCTTCGCACGCTGAGTAAACTGTATTCCAAAAATGTATTCCTCACACAATTATCAACGCAACATTTTGAATGTCTATTAAGAAGATGACAGTTAATTGTGTGTCACAAAAACATAAACACAATTGTTATTTGAAATATATATATAGATCTACTATTATCGAGTTTAACTACTGGCCGTTGTCAAGTATCAAGCATTTTTAAAAATCAGCCTTAACATATTTTGACATAAAAGTTGGAAAGAAATCGACAGAAAGAATACCTATCATCCAGTTATCATCCGGAAGTAAAGCTTTGGAGTTTAGGAGAGAAAACGTAAATAAGTGTTGCGGTTTCATGCCTTTAATTGAATCATAAAAAAGTTAGATTTGTTAGATTTGTTAAGATTCTGGTAGCTTATCATATATATATATATATATATATATATATATATATCGTTTATGAGTCATGGTCGACACCAAATTTATTGCTTTGGCAAAGGCCTTGATATTGTGTCTATGGTTTGCATTGTAGCTAGGCGTACTCGCCGTAATCTGGTCTGTACATTTATGTTTGGTTATTCACAAATAATTATCTCCATATATATATCATGCATTGTGAATGAGCATCTGAAAAGATTCTAAAATTTGTAAATACCGTTGTTGTGAATTTAATTATCTCCCTTTATGAAATTAAATATATATCAATCCACTGTATCTATATGCTCCAACAGGTTTACAAATCTGTGCTTTATATAGCATGCGAGAAGTCACGATTCTTTAAATGGATCCTACTCATATAAAACTATCAGTTTATGTATGTAAATTTGTTCGCCCAGTCGAGATTTGTTGCATGTAATTCCATAGTATATAGTATTGGTCGACACCAAATTTATTTGTTTGGCAGAGGCCTTGATATTGTGTCAATGGTTTGCGTTGTAGCTAGGCGCACTCGCCATAGTCTTGTCTGTACATTTATGTATTGGTTATTCGCAAATAAGTATATATATATATGATAGGGAGAATCATACGTCTAACAAAACATCTTTCAGGAGCACCGGATCCTTGAAGAATACATAAATGGTAAAAATCGTGAATACAGTAGAGATAATTACCATTTTACAGTGCTAAAACTTATAACGAGATATCCTTAGCTAGCTTTCCGCTTTACGCCTTCATCAGAGGACAAAAACAAAAGAAAACAACAACCAAACAACAACACAAGAACAAACAATTTTATATAAATAAAATGCTGCAGACAGACTGAGAAACCTACTGTAAACTATTACTAACTAAAACTTTTAACTATATAGTTAACAATTTACCATAAAACATAAACAATATAATCTTTAAGTTCTCACGACACAGTTGCGTCCTGTTCTATCACGCTAGCAAGATTCTTGCACTTAAGAAATCCTATGTTATTTGGTTGGAAATAGTATCAAAATGTTATTTCTTGCTGCAGATAGGTAAAGCAAAAACTGGCATAATTTTACTGCAATGAGATATCACTGGTGTTAAAAAAAGAGAATTTTATAGGAATTGAACAGATGCATGTTTTTATGGGGATTTTTTTTTTTTTAGAAAAACCTTAGGGTGTCACTGCACTGTCTTTAAAACACTGGTCATTATTTCAGTTATTGTGCATTTTAATGTGCGGATACATTCTTGCTATATAAAAAATATTAAAAAAAATCTTTGTGGAATGCTTTTTACATTGGAAATGATAGTCCATATTTATATAGAACTAAGAACAACGGTGTAGAGAGAACTTTAACTAGCACTTGGCTTTACACCTTCATCAGAGGTAGAAACAAAAACAACAACAAAAACAATACAGGCGAGCAAACCTCTTCTATACTGAATGAAATGTGTCTGAAAGTATATCTTTATCCGCAATTGTTTTAATTCCGTGATCGTTATATAACATATTCATTTCTTCGTACACTGGGTTTATGTTATGTAGGCCATACCAGTTTTAAATATTATTTGATAATAATAGTTCATAAAGTTTATGAAATAAAATACTTATGGAAACAAACTGTTATTTTGGGTATGTAATGTGTATAATAGTATTACATGTTACATCGCTTGTTATACATTGCTTGTCCTCAACCTCTTCAAATAAATACTTCCTCAACATCTTCCTCTAACGAATGGACACTTGACAGATCCGGCACATCACACGGCCCGTGCATACTACGGACAGAGTGTACTTATCACTTACTGCAATATTTTTCATCCGAGTTGTCGTTGCAATCTTGGCGAAAGTCGCAGTGAAGGCCGGCCTTTATACAACTACCATCCTCGCACTGGAAAGTACCGTAGGTACAAACTGAACCTGTAATAGCAATATTTGATATAATTATATATTTCACATGTGATGAAATTGTAGTTTTTATGATCGAAACCACGACCCTCTGATCACTGGACCACGCGCTCCAATGTTTTACAATTTGTTGTTGTCCATTACTAAAATTTATTTCAAAACAACATGTCAAAACTATTCTAAACAGCTACAAAAGAGAAACAGGGATAGACCAGTGACACAATCTGAAGCAGGACCCAGAGAAATGTCAAACATAGAAAAAAAAGAGATCACGTGGGATAATTTATTGCGAGAAGGGATGTCTTCTCATTAATCTATCGTGACTGCAGTATAACATACAGCGTGGTGACCGTAAAGAGATGATCCTTGCCAGTGTTGTATTTATCTATCGTGACAGCAATATAACATACAGTGTAGTGGCCGTAAAGCGACGCTCCCTGCCAGTGTTGTACTTATCTATCGTGACCGCAGTATAACGTACAGTGCAGTGACCGTAAAGAGACGCTCCCTGCCAGTGTTGTACTTATCTATCGTGACCGCAGTATAACGTACAGTGTGGTGACTGCAAAGCGACGCTCCCTGCCAGTGTTGTACTTATCTATCGTGACAGCAATATAACATACAGTGTAGTGACCGTAAAGCGACGCTCCCTGCCAAAGTTGTACTTATCTATCGTGACCGCAGTATAACGTACAGTGTAGTGACCGTAAAGCGACGCTCCCTGCCAGTGTTGTACTTATCTATCGTGACCGCAGTATAACGTACAGTGTAGTGACCGTAAAGCGACGCTCCCTGCCAAAGTTGTACTTATCTATCGTGACCGCAGTATAACGTACAGTGTAGTGACCATAAAGAGACGCTCCCTGCCAGTGTTGTACTTATCTATCGTGACCGCAGTATAACGTACAATGTAGTGACCATAAATAGACGCTCCCTGCCAGTGTTGTACTTATCTGTCGTGACCGCAGTATAACGTACAGTGTAGTGACCGTAAAGCGACGCTCCCTGCCAAAGTTGTACTTATCTGTCGTGACCGCAGTATAACGTACAGTATGGTGACCGCAAAGAGACGATCCCTGCCAGTGTTTTACTTATCTAATGTGACCGCAGTATAACGTACAGTGTGGTGACCGCAAAGAGACGATCCCTGCCAGTGTTTTACTTATCTAATGTGACAGCAGTATAACGTACAGTGTGGTGACCGCAAAGAGACGATCCCTGCCAGTGTTGTACTTATCTATCGTGACAGCAGTATAACGTACAGTGTGGTGACCGCAAAGAGACGATCCCTGCCAGTGTTGTACTTATCTATCGTGACCGCAGTATAACGTACAGTGTGGTGACCGCAAAGAGACGATCCCTGCCAGTGTTTTACTTATCTAATGTGACAGCAGTATAACGTACAGTGTAGTGACCGTAAAGAGACGCTCCCTGCCAGTGCTGTACTTATCTATAGTTGACAGCAGTATAACGTACAGTATGGTGACTGCAAAGAGACGATCCCTGCTAGTGCTGTACTTATCTATCGTTGACAGCAGTATAACGTACAGTATGGTGACTGTAAAGAGACGCTCCCTGCCAGTGTTGTACTTATCTATCGTGACCGCAGTATAACATTGAGTGTTATGACTGTAAAGCGACACTCCCTGTCAGTGTTGTACTTATCTATCGTGACTGCAGTATAACGTACAGTGTTGTGACTGTAAAGAGACGCTCCCTGCCAGTGTTGTACTTATCTATCGTGACAGCAGTATATCGTACAGTGTAGTGACCGTAAAGAGACGATCAAGTGTTTACTTGGACGTTGTTTGCTCAGTTGTCAGAGTTTACATGACCGTTGTTTTCTCAGTGGTCAGAGTTAACTTGATCATTGTTTGCTCTGGAGTCAGAGTTTACTTGACCGTTGTTTGCTCAGGGGTCAGAGTTTACTTGGACGTTGTTTGCTCAGGGGTCAGAGTTTACTTGACCGTTGTTTGCTCAGGGGTGATAGAACATCAAATCCAGGATCGGAGTGTCGTGTATCCGACCCTCCCCCATTCGGCCATGTGTTGTGTCACTGAGCCAGAAACTTGTTTTCCGCAAATGCTTGGTACTGATTTTACTCAAAAAGACTTCGAGCGTGATTTGTCATAGTTGTAATAACTTGTTTTACAATCAAAATAAAATAAAAAGTTTAAACTAAATATTATTGAACAGATATGACATCTACAATAAGTGTCTTATCTTACGAATACAAAACCAGACGATCAAATATATTTATAATGGTATTTATAATTACCACAATGAAGTTCATCTGTGTGATCGAGACAATCCCTATGTCCATCACACGTATATAATTCCTGAATGTATTCACCACTTTGGCATCTAAATAAATCCTTCGAGGCATTGCTAGATGTTCTATTAACGGACATTATTATCCTTGGCTCTGAAAAGAAACTTAAAGTTAATATTTCTTTAATTAATAGAAGATACTATTACAGAAAAAACACACTTTTTTCTCAATTATTACGAAATCGATGGGATTATAGTATAGTTCGAGAACGAATACCACTAAAGCTGGTGCCAGAGGGCGTGGTTGATACTGTATATTCTATACATTTCTGAACATGCTCATTTATTTTCTTGGCTACTCTCTCTGTTTCCAAGACATTTTTATCGGATACTATTAACTATCACAACCGCAGTATAACGTGCCGTGTGGCGGACCCGTTCTATCTCAGTGTTGTTAGTGTTCTGATCCTATGACATCATAGAACTTATCTAGTATTGTTTGGAGGTAAAGTTACGCATAAGCCGGTATTAAAGGCATTAATTTTACATTTGGGCTTTTCTGCGAGGGTAAAAGCGTGTTTTATAGTCAGTCACTCTATCACTCTGTCACTCTGGGCTATCAACCGGGTAATGTGTATCCAATTTATATAGCAGCATCTGTCCAGCATGGACATGAGAAACGTGACTTGTATATGAATTAGCTGTCACTTTTATGCCATTTAATAGTGCAAGTTACAAGCGAATAATTTTTGGATGGGAAAAGCTAACAGTTTGAGTATTTGGACTAGAGGAGAGAAGCCTTGGTTTTTAGGCAGAAAATTGGGATTAGGGAGGCCGGGGAATGTGTGTGTAAGGAGACAAGATGGAAACTTTGTGTTAACTATGAATTGAAGCGTAAATCGTGTTTAAGTAGTGATCATTACAGTTTAGATGAAAGATGTAATAAAGTAAAAATAAATATAGATCGAAAGGGAACTGCGTTTTCTGTTAGTTTGTGTGTGTGATGTTGGAACGAGCGGCAGATGTTTATATCAAAAGAAAACAAGCATAGCATTACACAACAGTAATATTGTTTAAAGTCAATGCATTTTAACATTTGACGACAGATGGTTTGATAAACAAGAGACCATAACAATACACAACAATAACATAGTTTTAAGTCAAAGCTTTCAAACATTTTCAATAGCAGTTAGTTTCTGTATTATCTATAAAATCAAAGTAAAACAATAATTTGCAGTGAGTAATTGTCTGAATTAACTACCCTCTTCAAAAGGGTCATTTTTCCTTTCGCAAATAAACAACTTCGTTTTATCGAAAGCACAGGCGACGTCGTGCCAGTTGTCTGTGGAGTGGATACTGTACAGTCGTAGTAACGTGCATCTTTCATTATCTAGACCGTCAGGCTGGGAATCACCGGCAAATGACGAATCTTTATACCTATAAATTTATGAATATATATCAAGGAGGTAGGGAATTATATTTGTGTAATATCTCAGTTCTCCAGAATCAGGTCTAATGCAAAGGCAGGGAATTATATATCATTCATAGTAGTTTTAACGCTTACCAAACGGTGACGTCATTCACTTTTCGCTGAAGCAACTGAACAATAACGCTTTCAATTTTCGCTGAAGTAACTGACTAATAACACTAACCGAACTGTGACGTCAAACAATTTTCGTTAAAGCAACTGACCAATCAACGTTCTGAAATCTGCTATGTGACGGACCTTAGAGTGAATAGCTGGATTTGATTTACAGTGCCGCATGTTAGAGATCTTGATATTTCCATAATATTTTAAAGTTAATAAATGATATTTTGTATTCTCTATTTATTCATACCTGGATTCACACTAGCTTTGATTGTATTTTTGTAATTTAAGACAAGTAATAAAAGATAAAGATATACGTAATAAGATAAACTAAAAGCTAAAAAATGGCAAAACTTTAATGATTTCTACAATATCAAGTATGTATCGTTTTCTTTTAAAATTCGACAAAATAGATTTTTTTCGTCAAATAAATAAACAAATTATTATTCGAGAGTTCCTTTAGTTTAACATTGTTCAAATGTCACTTAAATCAAATACGCTGTAAAGATTTTTAAATGTTTAAACATTCTTCTTCGTTTTGTTGTCTAGTAGTATTTGATGCATTATGACAAATGGTAAGTTTCTAACATGTATACATCTGTTTTTCATCCTATTTCCCGAATTTAAATTGTACTCAATGGCCACAAGGATCCTCATTGGCCGAGTGGTCTAAAACGCTGTTTCACGATCACTAACCACTCGCTGCTAAGGTTCGAGTTCAGTTCGCTCCCACAAAACATCTTGATGTTTTCCAGTTTTTTTTGCGGTAGGACGGTGGTTCTGCTCAGATTCATTCTGAGGTCTTCCTCCACCAATAGAACTGAAATCTGTTGAAAATGTAGTTAAACTCCATTAAAATAAGAAAAGAGATTGTACTCACCAGGCAGTGTATGTCACAGAAGAGCCATCTGACCATTGTAAATCACTGAAAAGTCCATTATTGCCAACTTTCTGCAAACCTATATCAAATACATGTTTAGTATGTTTGTAGAGTTCTATGTTTGAATATATCCAAGTCAGGTGATTTCATAGTCGCCACGGTATACTAATATGGAACTTTTATGCTTAAATGATTACATCTATAATGTGACAACAACCGGAAGAGCAACGTTACACCCACCAACCAGGTTTTTGCAATTTTGCTACTGACCGTTCCAAAGTAGCGACCCGTCATTTCAGCTGTATACTATGTATGTTTTGTAGATGCTATTTTGATTATTCTATATCTTGATTATCTTTATGCTGTTAAGGGGACTCTTTCATTTGAACGCTTCGTCCCCTCCTTCGGTTGTACACATTATTCATTATTTTTCTATAGGTTGTGCGCAGATATATCTAACTGTCCTGGTTTCATTGTATTCATAATTGTGTACTTCTACGCTTAAATGTTTCAATTTGCAATGTAAGCCCTTTATTGAAAGTACATACTTTTTTTATTATTTTAAATACTCCACAATAGTTATAATAAGAATATACTTGTACCAGGGAGCGTAACATTGAAATGAAACAGCCATAAAATCAACGGGATTCAGTACTCTTTACAACTATTCTACATCAAGAAAAAATAAGCCAGGGGCAATTCTTACTTCTAAATTATCAAGATATTTTGATAAATATACCTCTTTACACAAGTTCAATTTAATTCACTCAATATTTAATTTTCAGCCACCTGGCCTTTATCAAATATTGAAAATATGATTGCTTCCCTGGGGAAGATTTTTGAATGGAAATATTAATAAACGTCTTTATATTAATTTAACTGCTATTTGTGACAAACATTCAAGCACCTTGCCTCCGAAGACCTTTCTGGAAGATTTAAAATGATGACATGGTAGCTTATGTACATATTAAATGTATTAATACAAAACAATGTTAATGAAACATAACACATACATTGACGTCTCCAATAAGAAATAATGTCCTCTAGGGAAGGCAAAACGTTGCAACGTGCTTTGGAATCATTAACCCTAATAAAAGACTAAAAAGACTAAATCCATCATGTTCTTGTTGTTGTGGCATTCTCTCCTTCCAAATGCCCGATAACACATAATTTCAACACGTACTTATGTTACCTATGATTTACCTATGTAAAAATCTGACTCTCCATAAGCAGTGTGTGCCCATCTCTCTGTTAACATGAAGTGCAGGAACGTTACTTTGTTTTTCGTCTGCAGACTGATTAATTGTCCCCCATAGTCTTGGCATTTGGAGTCTGCGGCTAACCAGGTCAAACCTTCATCAAACCGAAATATTTGATAACAGTCGTCGCCATAGCGTTGCCATGTACCACAACCTTCAACATAAATACATTTGTAATAACAGTAATCGCCATAGCGTTGCCATGTACCACAACCTTCAATATAAATACTTTTCTGATAACAGTCGTCCCCATAGTGTTGCCATGTACCAAAACCTTCAACATAAATACATTTCTGATAACAGTCGTCCCCATACCGTTGCCATGTACCATTACCTTTAATATCAATACATTTCTGATAACAGTCGTCCCCAAAACGTTGCCATGTACCACAACCTTCAATATAAATAAATTTCTGATAACAGTCGTCCCCATAACGTTGTCATGTACCACAACCTTCAACATAAATAAATTTGTAATAACAGTCGTCCCCATAGCGTTGCCATGTACCACAACATAAATACATTTCTGATAACAGTCGTCCCCTATAGCGTTGCCATTTACCACAACCTTCAACATAAATACATTTGTAATAACAGTCTTCCCCATAGCGTTGCCATGCTTCACAACCTTCACCATAAATAACTTTCTGATAACTTTCGTGAGGTGTATGTTTGATAATATATGTGCATATGCATGTATGAAAATAATGATTAACTTTAAATATGTGTTGTGGTGGCAAAACAGTTGTGCATCAAGTACTACAATATTAACATTAGTATCTGCTATGACTTCATCAATTATGGAAGTATAACAGTAAACACATGTCGCATGCATACATTTCCTGGAATACATATATATTTTTGTAAATAGTTAATGGGAAGAAAAATACACGATGTTATGGCACTATGATAAATTATATTCAGAATATGTTTGGTTTCCTTATAGCGAGCATTTATTACCAGATAAAACGTTTTTCAATATAAAATGGATAAATATCTTTAATAAATTGAAAACACACTATCATTGTCGATGTGACTTCATTGCGCAGTTTTTATTCCTTATTCGTCGCATTGGTCGTGTTGACATGTCTAGCTGTTTTGTTTCATTTTATTGTGTACCGAAAGGTCAAGTAGCATATGACACAAACTTTACTAATCTACTAATCTGATTGTCTCACTGGGGTGCTACTGAGATGTGGTTACTGTATGCATGCATATGGACGACATGAAGAAATGATATGGGGTTTTTTTCTTACATTTTTCATTTTGATATTTATTGTAAACAATGTAAATATATGTAGGAGATGAGCCGAACCTAATGTTGACCAATGAAATAAAATATGTTTTGACTAAACCTATAGTTGGTACTTCCGTATGTTACGTCTCTCAGATGCATTTAAATAAAATTTGGTATCATAAATTGCATATCTGCACAAAAACAATTGTAATAAATGAAGTACAATATGCACAGCTATTTAATCATTAAACTATATAACTACATGCAATACTTCCATAAGCTAAAATGAATCATTCTGCTTTTGAAATACCTTCTGTGGAATCATTTATCAGGCCTTGTAAGTGGTTTATCAATCTATATTGTGCCATAAAACCACTCGATGAAATATCTTCTCCGGACAGGAACTTCAGTTCAAGGCTCTGCCAACTGGATTTTATTGCGTTAATGGGAACGTTAACTGAACAGAAACGTCCAATTTCCGTGTTGACGTCAAGCAGTGATACATCTTCCACACTAACATATGCATTTTGACATGTCCTGTCGTCACTTGGAATAACTATGGCCTAGAAAGTGGCAAACAAAAAGCTGTAAATAATGTCTACTAAGATGCTTATGAAGCAATTTAAAACAACCTTAAACAGCGGATTCAAATTTTTAATTCAATAATGCACCATAATTAAGCTAGTTAAGATGCTAAGGACTTTATTTACTCTGTTTCTTATTGCATTCCCTGGCTTTTTATAAAATATACGCACAATTGACTTACAATGATCCATTTATTAGGCAAGTTTGTAATAAAAAAATCGAGCATGTATTCCTGTATTAAAACGCAATAAGCATTCTCGCAAAACAGTGAGTATAGAGATAGGTTATACGATTCTTAAATAAATGAAGTAACTTTCAACTCTGTTATAATAATGCAATTACATAGTACATATACCTAACTTAACAAGTGTATGGGGGAGTGTGGGAGTGTGTGTGTGAGAGAGAGAGAGAGAGAGAGAGAGAGAGAGAGAGAGAGAGAGAGAAAGAGAGAGAGAGAGAGAGAGAGAGAGAGAGGGGGGGAGGGAGGGAGGGAGGGAGAGAGAGAGAGAGAGAGAGAGAGAGAGTACTTGTGTGACAGCGTGCGTGCCGGCGTGTACTTTACCTTAAATGTAAGATGCACGTATGATCCCACATTGCCCTGTATCCTCCAGCGACATGATGTTGACGGTATGTGGATTGATGGGTAACCAGGATTCATGATAAGGGCTTGTTGGGCAGTGCACTTGGCAGAACACACAGTCGAATCGGAAAAGCAGCCAGGTATATCTAAGTAATATATATATTGGGGTTGTTTCCAAACAAATTGCCTGTTAGATATGGCAGCATAATTTATTTGTTGGTGATATCTGACAAACTTATCTGAAGAATTACGACAGAACTTAGATGGCCCGAACCCGGCGGAACCCTGAACATTGAGAGCGTAAATGAAATATATGTTTATCCACCTCTTTAAATCATCATCATCATAAATACTACAGTGGTGAAAGACTTGTAACATGCTGTGGAAATTTCGGTCTAAACTTTTGCAACTGACCTCATCTATGCATTTATGACCAGTAATTAATTGAAACATACGACAATAAATATTTCTTTAAAAGGTAAACATGTCCAAAACAATACTTGAGTTTCTAAAAATACGAACGTGATCGGAGAAAAAAAATTAGGGTATGAATTTGGGTATAGCAAACGTTCCTTACTTTATCAATCAGCACATGTAAAAACTAGCAGCTAAGGCACTCGTCGAGCTACCAAACATAGGCCAAGAAGGTAGATACAAAGTACGTTTTATTACGGCTGAATTTGATCTTTATTAAGGCAGATTAGGAACACAGTAGAAACAGAGTAATGTGCAGGAACAATATGGAATGGGTTCGATAATACTAACCTGAGTAGGATAACTGGAATTTGAAACCTGCATAATCAATCTTTGAGTACCGTGCACAACTTTTTAAATGTATAAACATCGACGAAGAGTCAGATATAAATAAAGCTTCTTTAAACGTTGCTGCGTTTTCAGCAGTAATAACTAATCCACCTAAACGTAATGTGTCAATACATTTTCCCGGATCTACGTTCAGTACTCCGCTCTGAAAGAAAAACTTTAAATACAGTTCTATTTCGACGAATGAATAATTCTGTAATAAAACTCAAGATACGGATTGAATAGGTGAATCTTGCAATGTTTGCGCTTTGGTTTCCAAATCTTTGATGTGAATACATTTTTTGACGTTAATAGACAATGCCGCTACGTTGTAATATGTAATATGTTTAGTTAATAAAACTAGCTTTTTACAGTTTTGGTCATCTATGATCAATAAAAAGGGTGATATATTTTTATTTTCGTGTTTTGTTTAGTAATACATACCATGATATCACCTCACATAAAATAAAGCATACTTTATTACATGAACATCCCAACGAATCTATTTATACCAAATGTTATCAAACATTTTATGATGTTGATACATTTTATGATGTTTAGTACAGAAATAATTCAGTATCAGAAAGAACTTATAAATTGTGTAATCTCAATTGTGTTGATAATGAACATTATTTTCTTCAAGAATGTTCGCAGTATGCTCGATTGAGAGATACTTTTCACTGTAACGGATGTGGTGAACACTTGTGTCCAAACCATTTGCCTTTAGTTAGTTATTTCAATGTTCCTTGAATTAAAGGTGAGTAAATAATTAAGAATACAGCTATTTTTATTCATACGTGTTTCATCGTTATATTTAATAACTCAAATATAATTATTACATGTCTCTGATCAGACTCTACAAAAGCTTTTTAAGAAATTTTAGGCAAATGCATTGTGGGTAGTAGCATCTAGTATAACTTACCGTTATACGTTATGTTTAAATGTAACACTTTATTGTATTGAACATATTTTGTTGTTTATGTAAAATATCATCTGAACGGAACTTTAGTTTCTTTAAATGCATTTTATTTGGCATTTTTTATGTACTATTATAATGTAATGTTTATGCAAGAAATGACCACTGATTGTAAAATAAAAACTAGTCTATAAATCATAGTAAAACAAAGATTTTGAGTCGGTTCCACTAAACAACTCAAGTCGAGATTTTCTTCACCTGACTCTCGTTAAATTAACACATATATTTGAAGTCAGAACACATCTTTACTCGATGGCAAAGGAAATCAATCTTAATGCATTTGAAGCATTTCAAAAATTTGAGCTGAGAAAAATCTCAAGTTGAGAGGTTTCGTGAAACCGTGCCTGATGAATTACCTCCCTTAACTGCAATCCTGTGTCTGGTGCTGCCATCTGGACATCGATCACATGGATACGAATGTATTTATCCGAGGGAAATACAATTGACCATGTGCAGTTTAGTAACTGACCATAAAAGAAGGGGTACGATGGTGAATTTAGGATAGTTGGTCCAGTAATTGATCTTAAACAGTCAGTGTAACCTGTGATTTCTGTTTGGAATATAAAAGTGTCATATATATATTTCAGGTCTGAGTACAGAAAAGAGTTTTTCAAAATTACATGTGTTTTTTTTTTTCAAAACTTATTTGAAAATTGTTTAATTTAAAAAGAGCCATCTTTACTTCAATGGAAAAAACACAACAAAAATAAAATCAGACATTATTTTCTCTTTGTAATTCAGTATTATATGTAAGAAAGCATCTTTAGTTTTAGTTTTTAATTTATAAATGTATACTTTTTTTTAAATATTTGGCCAAAATACATTCATTCCTAGATTTTAATCCAAACCCGCCTTGTTTTTAATCCGCCCCTTTTATATTCTATTAAAAATCATATATAATATATAAATGTAATTTGCAAAAAGGTCTACCGTCCGTTTATATATCGGAAAGAAAAAAAAAAGAAAATTGCAACCTCCTTATTTTGAAACAATTAAGATGAAAATATAGGAATTTATTTTGGCCTTTTCTCGCATCTTTTTTTGGTAAAAACACAAAATACAAAAGAACTGAAAAATCACCCAAAGAGAGCCTACAGATACATAAAGCAGCATAACATAAAAATATGGTACCAAAACATAAAACATCTACTTCCTTTTCATCAATATACTTCATGGAAAAAATAAATGATTTATTTATTTAAAGTTGTTGTTTGGTGGAGACAATAGCGATTAACCAAAAGGAAACGCTGATAAACCTGCTGCTGCTACTGTTACAACTATTTCTACCACTACCATTACTACTACTTCTACTACAACTACTACTACTTCTACTACTTTGAATACCACCACTACTTCTACTACTACTATTACTGCTAGTACAACAACTACCACTATCAATAACACGTTTAAAACGTAAGATAAAATGAATAGACGTGGAAACAGTTCTCACTTACTGCTAATGCATAGCTGCGTGTACGATTTAGAATATATTGACAAGGTAGTGACCCAGGAGTGTATGTAATGGGGGTTATAACGAGTAGTACGGTAGAAATCACATCTGATCCCCGCTAGAGTAAATCCGACACACCCTTCCAGACCATGAACACATCGGCTGATGCACTCTTCTACGTCTGATGTTGTAATAGAATGTGCATTATTTAGCCAGAACCCGCCGCGAATAACCACGTCGTACCCGTAATCCATACTGGAGTTCTTGCACTCTAAATCCCTATGAACTTTCAAAATATAAAATAATAGTATTTTGTAAAAATACATTGCGAATGAGAGACCAAACACGGTTGGAAAAGTAGCAACCATATCGAAAAATATTTTATTTTCAGCGAGTTACATATTTCAACAATATGTTTAGATTACCTTGCGTGCGTTTCACAAAAATACTTACAACAAAAATCATTGTAAACGTAAACCAACACTTATTTATAATATGTTTTATGCTCATTCAAATGAATAGCAAATTTGCGCAATCCAATGAGAAATGGTATATATTCTGGAAATACAATCATTTTAAATGTCGATCAAAATTTTAACAAGCTGTTGTCAAATTGACTTACGGCGGTTTTCATTGTTATCTTGTGAAGGTAGTCCATGTTTATATTTAAAACATTTGTAACGACATTGATCAGTCCGTCGTTTTATTTCTGTATTTATGTATGTCTGCAACTATATCTGCTGCTAACAGGAAGAGGAGTGAGTGGCGTATGGACGTTCGGAATATCCGAACGCACGAAAACTGTCGTCAGCATGCTGAGAGATTATAGCACGACCGCCTGTACTACTCAAGAGCTTATGTATACTCGTTGAAAATGTAACTTTCAGTTATCACTGCACATTTGAATTGTGTTCTTTGTTCTGCATAAAATAAGGTCTAAGAGGATTTCCACGGTACAAAAATCCATATGAGACTTTTTTCAAAGCAGGAATGTATCTGCACATAAAAATGTACAATGACTGCAGCAAGAAATCACAGCCCCTATGAACCATTTGAAAATATATAAAAAAAAAATTAAGGACTTTTTTTAAATGCATGAATCATATTATCGTGGAAAAAAAGAGGGCATAACTGTGTAATAAGACCTTTATACCATTAGGCATAGATGTCACGGTTGCTGAATATAATACCAGAATGACTTTAATATAATGTCTCTCTACACAGTTACGCCCCTTTTTTCCCAACGGTAACATGATTCTTACGCTTAAAAACAAGGCCTATGCAATTTGGTTTTGATATATTTTCAAAATGGTTCATAGGAGTTGTGATGAATAGAGCAAATGTTGGTATAGCGTATACTGCAATAAGGCATCACTGGTATTAAAAAGTGACTTTTATAGGATTTTTAAAATGTGCATGTATTTATGAGCATTTGAGGACTTCTCTTCACCCTCTTTTAAAAAAACCAACGTGATTAACCTACCAGTTAATGTGCATTTTTATGTGGGTTTACATTCCTGCTATGGAAATAAATTTTTAAAAAATGTATGCGGATTTTTTTTTTAACATGGAAATCCAAGACCTTTTTTTTATATAGAACAAAGAACAACATTCAGCTGTGTAGTGGGACCTGCAGTGCGGCCTGGATACTTAGATTTCATTAACATAACTTGGTCTTCATGTCAGGCTTGCATGAAATTTTGGACGAATTACTTGATTCATTGGTACCAAGGTTGCACGAATACATCGAGGTCTTGGTACTTCATTAAAACAAGGTGACATTCTCACCAGAGATAACATGAAACAAACAAAAAAAATGCAACTTTTGAAAAGTTGATTATTTGTTGAAATGCTCGATATATAAATGAATAATGTACACGCTTGTTAAAAGCGTTAGGTTTAAATTTCCTCGCAACCAAATCTGAACCAAATTCGTAAGACGTGACGATTTAACTTTGACGGACGTCTATACTAACTTTGCTTGGCACAGCCTATGACTTCCACTTTCATACACGGCAGTCTGTCATTGTTTGTCACATTTAGTCTGATATACCGGGCGACGATTTCTTCATGAAACATATATCTTCGTATCATAGTTGCTGGAGTAGAACTGTCTATCTTGAACTTCTGTGGATTTGTAAATGTGAAGTGTCATATTATATTGTAGGAGAACTGAACATTATTGATTTGATATGAAAAAGAGAGCATTTTATTTGAGATATATATCATGTGTATGTAGGAAAGTAATAATCAGCAAAGGATAAATAGGGAGCAAACATTAGATTATAAATGCAAAATTATTTTAGCTTAATTTTTCACTATTATTTGCTTGCTAAATCGAAGAATTTCATATTCAAATATTTTCACTTCTCTTCAGGGTTATATATTGGTTTACAAAATTGTCCATGTTTAAGTTGGAAATCTCACCTGTGATACTCCCCGATAATCTAGGAAGGCTGTCAGATTATCTCTAATAACGCCGTATTCTACAGAAAATTCGTCTATAATCTTCCGATCCTGTCCTTCTATCCACCCTTGTACTTCCACACCAAGGACTACCATTGGAGCAATGAGATCAATCTAATCAAAATATAACAAATGTTCTAAACAAAGATTAGAAGGAATATAAAATATTCTACTTCTGACCGACTTAGATGTTGATTTACTTTCTTGTTCCTGGAGCGATTTCATTGGCTGAGGAAGTAGGTCAATATCTACTGACGGTCATGACAATCTTTGTAAAATGGAGTGTTATATTTAGAAAAGTCTGAGCGATTTTGTTTGATGAGAAAGTAGGACAATATCTAAGAATGGTGCGCACATTGTTTCACTGGGAATACGGTATTATAAGAATCTTACATGGGTTTGAGGTTCGGATAGAAAATTCCGTCCCGAGGGATAACTGTGTTGGCAGGAACAAGGCTACCAAACACATTGTATAATTATTTTAACATTATAGATTTTACAACGGTCGCTTTGAAAATGTTTAGTTATATGATTTACGACATATATTTTATACGTTACAACATCTGGATTTTTTCATCGTTACAGCACGTTACCTTATCCGATGTGCAAGAATATATGAATCTTACATGGGTTTGAGGTTTGGATAGAAAAATTCCGTCCCGATGGATAACTGTTTTGGTGGGAACGAGGCTCTGTCGAGTTCCCGTGCAAACAGTATTCCCAAGGGACGGAATTTTATATTCGAACCAAAAAAAGACAAGAATGATTTTTTTTCTTGCATACCAAACACATTGAATATTCATTTTAACTTAGAAGCGATAATTTTATCTCAGCCCTAGGTGAGAAATATCTAACTCCGGTAAAAAATGCAAATTTCCTAATCTGGTATGCAAGAAAACGTACTCACAAACATGTTACAGTGACTATTTATTTAATGGTCAAATGCAATATTGCATAATTGATTTTTGTTCTTGAAATTATAATTATAAAATGACGTAGCGTTATTCGTTGCATTTGATAACTGCGTTAGGAATTTTATATGTTTAATAGGAAACCATTATCTTTGATGCAGTCTTATTAATATGGATACATTCAACGATTTAAGTCACAAACATGTCCATTTTTAACAATTTCTTTTCGATTTTACTTTCTTTTACTTTTGGCATCGTAATCATACCAAGAAAATAGTGTGTACATGTCACTTTCAGCAGAATAAATATTTTTTCAAAGAGAAACCTCGTTTTGTTTTTTCGAATAGTTGTTCAAGCGTATAGTAGTATGTATGTATTACACTATGTTAAAACTACAATATAACATTAAGTATTTGGTGTTATCAAATATTAACATTTATTGAAGCTAGCCAAGTCGTAGTTTTACGTCCCGATCAGTCCAAAATGTATTGTTAGAAAGCATGCTATTTACTTGCGAAAGAACGGTGGTTCTTCTCAGATACATTCTCAGGCCGCCATCTACCAATAAAACTGGATATACAATGTATATCTTGAAATATGTTACGTTTATTTGTAATCGTGTCAAGAACTTATCTGACTAGCAACTTCTTGACTATTTACAATACATTGCATTATCTTGGTATAAGCATTATCTCTTTCCGCTGTTGTCATGTCAAGACTTTATTATCTGACTAGCAATAACCATTAATATTTACATAACAACTTGTTGTCGTGGTGTCAAAGCTTTCAAGTGCATTTGTAATTGTGTCAAGAATATATCTGACTAGCAATATCTTGAAACTTACCCGCACACCTATGTTATCGTGACTTTTTTCGTAAGTTAACACACTTTTACCCGTTTTATTGATGTCGTTTGATGTATGTTCCAGATTATTTAACAACTATGTATCATTATACATAGTAAAAGTAGTGGGGGTGTGTGTGTGTGGGGGGGGGGGGGGGGGGTTGGAAGGGGTTAAGATAAAAATTTGCTTTATTGGAAAGGAATGTATATCTTGCAGACACACATACATTGATGACGCCATTGTTTTGCGTTGTGCTTCACCCGCGTTCAAACACTTTTCCTAATCGGTAATAAACTGTATATTTGTCAACTAACAACTATAAATTAAATGAATCGAACAATTTTTGTTTCATCAAAAACATAAGGAACTGTTTTCTAGCGGTGCAGTTGCCGCAGATGTACGCACATGCGTTTCTTTCTGGCGGTGCAGTTGCCGCAGATGTACTACGCACATGCGTTTGTTTTCTGGCGGTGCAGTTACCGCAGATGTACGCACATGCGTTTGTTTTCTGATTAAAATCCGTTCTTGCTTGACATGATAAATATGATACCGTGAAAACGTCTGATTTCAGGTTCGGCTTGAAAAGAAATAAAGCACTCGCTATGGTTAGTGTTTATTAAACACAAACATGGTATACTCAGTTAATTTGCAGATGGAAACATCGTTTACATGGTCATTAAATCATAATTCGTATCTCCTCTTGTTTACTTTACCATGAAGAAAGCATGTGGGGATTCTTCGCTACACCACCCAGGACCTGGCAACAGTAGCCTCCCTTGATCAAACAAGTTGGTCATATGGTCAGAAGACCCGGAAATCTGAAAGTCGCGAATACCACCGGAAACCATTCCAAGACGTCGTCCACAAACAGTTCCTATAATTAAAGATAAAAAAAACGTGGCAATGTATTTTACCGTGTATCGATTGACATATACGACATCATATACATATATACACCACTGACTGAACATTAGGATGCATAGCATGTACACATTTTATGTTATACGGAATGATCTATGTATCTGCGTTTTTTTTCTTCCTGTTTCTTTTTCATTTATAGTTCTTTATTACCATCCTTTTTTCTATAGACCTTAAAATTGATTTACTTTGGTGTTAAAAAATAATGAATAATTATTTTTCAAATACATACTCTCATTTTACTATCTACTTCTTACATGTATTCCAAATCTTAGTCGTTGAATATATTTATTGAAATCATAGTGTTTACTATTTTTCAGTTTCAACCGAAATCTGTGACAATTTCCTTTTGTATGTGAAAGGATATTTTCTATGTTGTATTCCTAATGCATTTCAATCAAAACACATTGTTTTCCTTTCAACAAACATTCATAATCACATCTGTATTGTTTACAAAGTCTTCTTCTTTTCTCTCATTTCTGCACATAGAAGGCACGTGTTTCCCCATGAAGGAAAACTATATATTGTTCATACCACGTGACGCTTTTCTCACATGAGCTGACGAAAATGTGGAACGAAAACTATTTGTGCCATCTATTTCCTGGTCCAGAATACGCAGTCGTAAATATTTTTATTTTCAAGCCTTGAATTTTGTTATAAAAAATCTTGGTCGCGAGATGGTGCACGCAACTGTTTGGACGGACTTTTTCCGCATATCGTTTATGTGCCGATTTTACTTTCTTAAATGCAGTTAAAGATGCGTCTGTTCAATAAATGATGGAAAGTTTATTGAATCACAAAAGGGAAAGTCTCATTTGAAGAAAATGGTTGATTCCGTCTTTGTAAATTATTTTATTTATGAGAAATGTGTTCATACACAGATAGGCATTTTCCGTTTTATTCGTCAGGGTTTTAGCATAACCCGATACTGGCCAATATGTGATTACATCGTGGGCCGAAGTCTACACTACTGAGACAACATACAATATCAGTTATGGAACTAAATATTCATAATATATGATGTTTGATGTAAATGTGCAATTTTACTGCTAAAATCAAAAAAATATCAGCGATAAAGATGAAGCATCTTTAACTATTGTTTATGCTTTACATGAATACATTATATGTTAGATATATGAGAGTATTGCTAAAAACCACGTTTAACGAGATAAGAATAATAATACATACGTTTCACAATCACTTGTATTTCAGTGATTTCTAGGAAGTAGTACGTTCCCCAGCCGTTGTCATGGTGTGGATCATCAAAGTTGCGTATAGTGACGTACTGTCCGATTACCGGGCGGATGCAGACGAAACTAAACTTAGTTGCTTTCCTTAAAATATGGTAATTGATTGATTACATAATTACTGTAGAACTACAACGTTTCAGCGGTGGATGATCTATTAGAATTATTGTTACAGATTCTTTGCGTACACTTTGCAACATATTCTTTGAAACTTGGTGAGTTTACAAAATATTACTGATTTATTAAAATTGTATTACCTATAATGTTCGTCACTATATAGTAGAATAACCTACACTTAGTTTTGTTACTATATCATGATATTATTTCAGAATTCACTAAGTTTCAAAGAATCTGCTGCCTGTTAACCTCAATTCTGGATTCAAAGTCGTTTTAGATATTTTGCAGTGCAAAATAGTATCCAGCACTTCACTGCGATGGTCACGCCTATTTTCACTCATTCAACATAGAAAATAAAGAGTCTAAAAAATGTATTACCATACACTAACTGACTTCTATGATGAAATTAAGCGAGCCTTTAAGAGTAGCCGCCCTTGATTTTTCAATCATTGGTGTTTGGCTACTTTGCCATGAAGTGTCTTAATTTCCAAATAAACTAACTTCCATCAAAGTTACATAAATCAATAAAGAAAACTTTGACTCATACAAAGTCTTCGTTTGTCGATCTGAGATCTCCAGAAACAGGTTTCTAGAATCATCACGTTGACAAAGCTAGACCAAAAGTCCCACCTACTATACCTCTACTTCAACCAACTAGCAACTCATACCATTATTACAACCTGTACTTTGGAACAGAAAACCCTGAACGTAGTGTGTCGGTCTGCGAGAGCCATAAACCAGTTTATGGGATCAGCAAGTTGGCAGCACTTAATCAAAAGCTTTACTTCCTTACCCAGTACGTTGTACTCCACGATGTTGCCACGCTGACGGCCGAACTGTAACTCCGCATTGACTCACCGTGTCACTGTATTTATACTCTTCTACCTCCATTTTTGAAGAGTCAATGAAAGCCCCGATATAATCATTGAAATTCGAAGCGGTTCTTCAGTTGATATGAACAACTGGGTAAATACGTGTAATTGTACAAAACTACGGCTATTTGAATACTGTTAATAGCCACAAACTGAATAAAAATCTCTAAATTTCGATATGATAAATCTACTTACATAGATCTATATTTAAAAACAATTATTTCTTGAAACGACAACGTGAACTATGACTTGCTTAATTTTTGTTTGTATACGCGATTTAGATTACGGAATCTTTTTTTTTTGTTTAAGTGACATAGGTATATCTGGAGCAGTAATTGATGGAATGAGAACCATATATGCGAAAAATACGACATTTGCAACAGTGGGAACAAAATGAGAGATGCTTTACAGCCACTACGCTGAACATAGAAAAAGAAGACATTGTTGACGAAACACCCAGCAGCACACCAGTATAGGGATGAGAGACACGAATGTCAAATATCACTTCTGTAGTAGGAGCAATAACACGACAGAACGTTTTGACTTTGCGACTTTAAATATGTTATGACGTATTATAAAACCGCTATTTATTTGCAGGTAAAAATTGTTGTCAGCTTTAGTAATTTTAATATTATATGCCCATTTATTCTTGAATTTATCAAACGAGTTGGTAAAAATATAATGTGCGAGGCTTTGCCGAGCATTATATCATTTTTGCCAACAAATAAGAAAAATACTAATAATAAATGAGCACTAATGTAAGATTCTTTTAATCACATAACTCAGAAAAATGCTAAATTTACCATTAATTTAACAGATCACCTCCATAAGGATCGATAAATAATTGGACATACTAGTTTCTGTGAGTCATCGTTTGACGTAACCATGACAAATCGACATATTTATATATCCTGGCACGTCGGAAAGTAGATTTACGTACGAGAGCCAAGTTATACAGTAAACACCGAGCATTGAATGGGAAGTAATTTTACACATCTACATCGTAAATCATGTGATATATAACTTTAGTAAAATACTCGTACATCGACAACACGAGACGTAACATCCAATGTTTAGTTTAGTGCTATGTTACATACCTCGGGTTTCTCCGTTTTTCACACTGAAGAGCACCATAGTTGAAGAAATCCCATTGGATGTTACTAATATGAATGGCGACAAATCGAAAATTTACAGGAAAATATACTAGAGGAAAATAGAAATGAAAAAAAAGCAACATTAGAATAAGCGCATGCATACTTAAAAGATATACGTACATGTATAGTTATTGCTTTAAATATTATTTATTTTGTTTTGCAAATAGAAACCCATAAGAAATGTTTGGTGCAAAAGGGAAGTAATTTTGGTTATAGTTGTTTAAAAGCAGTAAAAGCGTTCCCGCCTTTCTTCTTTTCTTATATATGTAATGTCATCCCACAAGCTCATAGGCAAAGTACCACCGATGGAAACAGAAAATACCCGTGGGGTAGTCGCATAATGGCGGTTATAAATAATCCTTGTTTCGTCTCTTTTATAAAACCATTTTCCTTATTTTAATGCTCATTTTTTATTTGAATGGTATTTTGAACATTTTGAAAGCTTTGCCATATTTGAGTTGTGAATATAGGAAACAAACTGATGCTTGGAAATTGGGACAGGAATACATAATTTCGGAAGTCTTCTTTCACTTTGTCAACAGTGTACGCACTGAACAGAAAAAAATCTCTACGATTACATATGACCCCTTGACCCCTTACTATTCTCAAAATATTTTGGAAGTGCAGATTTTGACAAACAATAAAATGTAAGTTTTGCTTCTTTCATTTGGGCCTCTCCATAAATGACAAGCAAGAACACTTTTTATATACCAGAAAATAAAGAGTAAAAACAATGGTGGGCTTACACCTATACTCATATTGGTTACATGTAAGATATCATACTGACTTGCAAACCAGTTATTCTGCTCATCACTTTTTTATAAATTACATTTATGTTAAAATACTAACTTAGCTGCCTGGTGACGTGTACGGCATGAACTTCAAACATTTCCTCCAGGTCCACCTGTATCCAAGGCTTCTGCTTCGGTCGTTCTGTATGAAAGGGGTCGCCACCTGAAATAATTAAACGCATATTCAGTATGAATACAATATGTCCAGGTTTATGAACATATCTGGTATATGCTATCGTCCATGTTTATAAATACAGTGTAGCTGTTCTTATACATAGTTTTAATTTACATTGTAAAGAAATCATAAGTCAATATTTAAATCGGTTTTACCTATATTGAAAATCAAAATAAACAAGTATTATTTTTCGGTAATTTCATATTCAAGAAATAAGTAAACCTTTTACAAATCTGGCGGCGGCACGATTGTCTTAAACGTTTGAATAAAAAAACACATCCTTGTTTTTTAATCATACATGATAAAAGTGATGGATTTGTTTACCACATGGCTATTTTCAAGGGGAATAGAAGAAAATAAAATGTTTCCATACCTACATCATCTTGTTGTATTATTATTTGGTACTAAGTATTTCGTACTTCTTTACTTATTCTTCTCAGTGATTGTACTCTTCAGAGAATATGTTTGTTTTCGCTTCAGCATTGAATTTGTTTTTAAAAGCATAACTTTTTAATAACTTTTAGCCATGCATTAATTCTATGTATTATTGTATTTAGGAAATGGTCACATCTAACGTTGTAAGAACTTGTGACCCATCCCTATTGTAAATATATGGCAATACAATATTATTTCAAGAAAACAACGGTAAAAAGCGCTTAAATTGCCATATGCCAAAATTATATTACGTTGCGTCAACTATTACATTAATCAAAAAACAAAAACTAATTCGATGGTACAGTCTCGAAATTGATTATCTATTTTAATAAATATCAACAGAATAGTATTCGATAGTACAATCAGTAAACCGATTATCTATTTTAATAAATATCAACAGAATAGTATTCGGTTATTTATCTAATAAATATATCAACAGAATAGTATTCGACAGAGTTATCTGTAAATCAGTTTTTTATATAAGTAAATATCAATAGAATAATATTTGATAAAACGATATGTACATTGATTATATAATTTTAAATAAAAAAAAATCATTTCAATAATTAAAATATACATGGTCATATCTAAAGATTACTTCAAAAATATTTTATATACCTTTTGTCTATGATATATACAAATAACATTACAATTCAGCGAACCTGATATCTGATCTGCCATACCTACCAATGTTTCCATCAACTGCATGCTCAGCAACCATATCATTATACGGCGCCACGCCATAGGCTGGCTTGAATGTTTCAATCACATCTAAGGCAGGATCGAGAGCTAAATCGGAAAATTAAAGTAAATGACATAACAGCACTGGTATTACTCTAACATTACTCTGGCATTAACGGAATTTATTCAACAATTAATGTTTAGTATGTTAGAAATGACCTGGCATTAACGGAATTTATTCAACAATTAATGTTTAGTATGTTAGAAATGACCGTAGAGTAAAAATCATTTAACATCATTTAAAGAATATATAAAGATAACTCGTCTACTTTTTATATAATATATAAAATATTCAATCTCATCATCATATGCAATATGTTAAACTATAGTTTTACAACAATTCTCTTTATTTATAATTTAAATTTATTTCATTAATTCACCATTTTTTCAAATACTTTCTGAAACACAGGCCGCTACCATACGGATATACTAGTCTCGGTTTGTTTGAATCTGTTCGTCAATGAAAATTAAAAAAACTTATCTTATCTTAGTATGATATTTATATACTTTAGAATGTTATTAACCTTGACATTTAAAGCATAGACAAATCACTTACTGCATGCTGGAATATCACATTGTTCGAATACCGTGTTTCCATTTCGCTTAACAAAACACACCGGTCCGTGGTGAGAGCTGTACGGATCATACTTCCGGCAGTGGTTATCTTTGAATTCACCAACAAATTTTTTATTTGGAATGAACTGCAAATCCACCGTTGCCCAATTTCTACATGTCTCACCAAATCTACTCTTATTTGCTGTGCCGGTATATGAGAAGCCGAGGTCAGACGGGTAATAACACTCGCGGGTAGCTGTAATATAACCCACACAATCCCAACTTAAATGTATACAATGATTTGAATGGGCTTTAACGCTGTTTTCAATACATATCAGGTTATATACTGCAAATCCAGTTTTATTGGTGGAGGTAGATCTCAGTATGAATCTGAATAGAACCACTGTCATTCCGCAGGTAACTGGCAAACTTTCTCACATAAAGTTGACAATTACAGAGTACATGACAAAATACTCTACAGCCGACAATTTATAACAACATTCACAATAAAAGTTGTTGTTGTTGTTGTTGTTTTTATACAAAAGTTGTTCATGTATAAATATAAAACATATGATTTTGAAACTTAAAATATTGTAGAGTAACTGTAGATAAATAACAACACATCAATACAACGTCTTACAAGTTTTATTCATAAATACAAATAAATGAAGAAAAAAAAGGAGAAAGAGCTGTATACAGTTTAGTTTTCGTAGTTTTAGTTTAATGTTTCCCCATTTATTTTCGTGTGAACTAAGTTTGTTTTTGTTTATTGCAATAAGTCTTTCTATTTGCTTGGTTCTTTGTAAGTATGGTAAAAATGCTGCAATACTGAGAATTGTTCTCGGGATATTTATTTTTTAAAAAAAGTACTTAGCAAGTAAAATTATACAGTTTAGTAGGTTAACGTTTGATGAATTGTATAATCCAAACGATATATTTTAATTGTTTTAATATCTAGCTGCCAACATGATTTATAAAATAATAAAATGCCTTTCTTTTTAATGAAAGAATTATATATGTATTGTTTTACTAAATTAACATCTTCAATATCATAGTTAAATTGCATTATAGTTAAGTCAAATTATACTGAAACCAAGCCTACCAGACCTAGAACTATCCTCTAGCCTTTAAATACTTTTTAAACCAATAAAGGAAGCTTATATTACCAAGCCTTACGTATGACCCGGTCGGGGATCGAACCCACGACCCTCCGCATTCGAGGCGGACGCTTAACACCTAGACCACCGATACAGTTAACAATTAAAGAAAGTGTAATCATATAATTTAAGATATTTGTATTATATATCACCTTATGAATTCATTATTAAGCAATAAATGTATTATATAAATGTTATATATGTATTATAACTTACAAGTATCGTCAAAATAGCATATTCCTAGCCGTTGGTACATATCTACTCTATTGAACATCGTATGTTGACCTTGGAAAACAAATAGGTCAAGGTCATCTACTAAATCAAATCTTTCCTCAGTCATTATCATTTTGGACACATTGTTGCAGTTGCTGGAGTTGACCTGTAAAACAGTGATATGTAAAACATGTAATGTCTTGGTATTGCTGATATTTTAAAAGAGAAACCATGAGAGCAATTTGAATGAGTTAGATTCAAAGAATCAACGTTTGCATGCTTAACTTTTTAGCAAAAGGAACCGTAAATATCTTCTTACCCCCATGACACCGTACAAAACTACTGAACTGGGCTAAAATTCATTAAAAAGGTGAGTATAAAAACTCAAACTTACTATTGTTGAATTTTAAATACTATTTATTCAAACGTTTAGTTATAAAACGTATTTTTAGATTTTGTATGATATTGTTACAGTGAATCTGAAGTTTTTGAAAGAAATTGTTTTTCATTCTTGTAAAACTGTTTGCAAGACAATTTACAAAATTTCAGATTTATAGTTTGAGACAAACGTATTTAGACTCAAAAGATGAATGTTAAGATGAATCTGTTATAAAGGTCACTTGGAAATGCAATTGTACTTGTGACATACTTAAAGGCGAAATTTTAAAGATGATGAAGCCGTTTGATATTCCACTTTATTAGATCAAATGTTCATTTAATTTTTTATGGTTTAACAATAATTCCAATCGCACATATATCTAAAGCATTCATTGGCTAAGGTCAATGTTTTCAAGACTTTTCGATAAAACCACATGAGCCGGACAATTTATTTTTACATTTTCTAGCGTAAACAAAGATGGCGAACTGTTGATAGGACGCTAGAAAATAAATCCATTAACATTTGCTATCATAGTCGGTTATTATATAAACGAAGATGACGTGACCACGGTTCAACACTTATTGAAATAATAAAATATAACACAAATAGTTGTTAATCTTTTTTATACTTTTAGTGTTTTATTAACATCACCTCCGAAGTGGTCTCTGCTGAAAATGTTTATGTTACCCTTTGTTATAAAGAGAAATTGTGTTCACAGTAGGTTTGATGTTAACGATTTAAGATATATTTGACGTGTGTCATATGTAATTTTACCTTCAACAATATAAAGGGAAACTCCGCTGGCAATACCATTTCGTTCGTGTCTTCGGCGCTGTCTTCTCTGCAACAGTAGGTTAGCATCACCTCCGAAGTGGTCTCGTTTATAAACATTGTTGGTAATACACCGTCGGTATCACTCGGGGTAACATTGTAACCGCCAAACGTGACAGAACTCTCATTAAAGCCTAGGTGTGTATGTGTGTGTTACAGCGAGTTATACAAACAAATGTACATAATAGCATATTTTAAAGACAGCATGGAGAATGTGAAAATACGGTGATAAAAAAATTTATTACATCGGCGTATTTCACAGTTTTCGAAATAGTTATTTATGGCTAAATGGCAATGAATGGATGATTTAATTTCTTATGAAATTCTAAAAGTATATGGCACTATCAAACCGTTAAGAACCAATTCAAGTACATACTAAGCACTTAGTTGTGGCTAATAAGCTGTGATATGATAAGTTATTATTAAATTTTCCAGACGCAGCTGCACATTAATGATCTCAATAATATGATAATTACATTTATATATTCATTGAGTTTACTGAAAATCTTTCATTTTGAATTAGAGTACATTGTACAGCAATATTATCCATGATAAATGATTTCGTTGTTACTGTAGTATTCATATAAACATGCAGTCAATGGCAGTTCTAATTATAAAATTCACGTTACCGGATGACTTATTACATATACTGAACGGAATAGCTAGCCTATTTGCTTTTCTAATATCTTTGTCAAAATAATGAGTAGATTGTTATCCTAAATGTTCTTTTTCAAGTCCAATTAGAAAATATATAAAATGTAAGGTGACGGGTTAGCTGATATATGTTAGGTGGTTAGCTGTTCCGTTCTGTATATATGTCCCATTTACCATAATATAAACAGTATATTACAAGTAAGGTTGGTTAGCTGTTCCATTCAGTATATATGTCACATTTACCATATTATAAAGATTATATTATATGTTAAGTGGGTAAGCTATTCCGTTCAGTATATATGTCACATTTACATATATTACATGTTAGGTGGGTTAGCTGTTCCGTTCAGTTTATATGTCACATTAACCATATTATAAACAGTATATTACATGTTAGGTGGGTTAGCTATTCCGTTCAGTATATATGTCACATTTACATATACTACATGTTAGGTGGGTTAGCTATTCCATTCAATATATATGACACCTTTACCATATTATAAACAGTATATTACAAGTTAGGTGGGTTAGCTATTCCGTTCAGTATATATGGCACCTTTACCATATTATAAACAGTATATTACAAGTTAGGTGGGTTAGCTATTCCGTACAGTATATATGACACCTTTACCATATTATAAACAGTATATTACAAGTTAGGTGGGTTAGCTATTCCGTTCAGTATATATGTTACATTTACCATTTTATAAACAGTATATTACAAGTTAGGACGGTTAGCTGTTCTGTTCAGTATATTTGTCACATTTACCATATTATAAACAGTATATTACAAGTTAGGTGGGTTAGCTATTCCGTTCAGTATATATGACACATTTACCATATTATAAACAATATATTACAAGTTAGGTGGGTTAGCTATTTCGTACAGTATATATGACACATTTACCATATTATAAACAGTATATTACAAGTTAAAACGGTAAGCTGTTCCGTTCAGTATATTTGTCACATTTACCATATTATAAACTGCTTACACAGTTATAACACGGGTCTCCTAACATAGTTATTTAACCTTTCCTCAATCACCTACCATTAAAATGAACCATAATCATGATGTATGTTATACAGATACATGTTAAATTATAAGGCCTTAAACGATATAGAAATGTGAATATCAAATTGTAAATTAATATGTTATAAACCTTAGCAAAACTAAATTACCACGCCTTCTATAAATGGTTTTACTTTTAAAGTAATTGTTATGTCACAGCCATCTTAGAATTTAGACATCTTGAATTTACCATATCGTGATTGGTTTGTTGAAGAAAGTGATCAAACTTGGCCATATATGATATAATGATGAAGTTCAAATATATAAGTAATTACATGCCTGCATATTTAGTAAAACGTGTGCTTTAAAATAAAAAAAACATAAGCATTTATTACAAATATCATTATTATTATAAATGCAAAACTGTTTTTCTGAAACCAGTAAAATACTACATATAAGATATATAATTTTTTTTTATAAAAAGTCAATTTAAATGTACTATTTTCTGTATAAGACTTTTTCATTCCATTTTATTCAAACATTTTATTCTAGAAAGTTTTAATATTATGAACTTTAAAACTAATATTTTGATAAAAAACTAAAATCTACACACCGGGTGGACATGTATCACCAACTTGAAATATGCAGTAATCTCCATTAGGCCATGTCATTCCGGAAGTGGTCATCTTTCCCTCGTCGTCTGTGTCATCCAGGCGCGTACAGAAGTTCAACTGCAGGGAGTGGAAATAGTAGGGACCAAGTATGTGAGGGTCATCTGTCGTCTGCGGAGTGTCATCTATACGTGGTAACTTCCATCTCTGCGCTGGGCGTGTTGTAGGGAGGGTCATATTTATGTACCCTCTGTAATATATTCGCGATATTGTTATTAGAATATTTTTTTTATAAATTAGCATATTGTTATAGAAAAAAACATTAACAACATAGCACATTGTTTATAACATAACATATTGTTGATACTGTTAGATCTATTAGATATAAAATACTCCCTATAATTTTGTTAGAAAAAAAACATTGATATTATAACATATTATAAAATATCGTTTTTAGAGAAACATTCACAACATAATTATGTCATTGAAACAAACTGATTTAACACACACCATGCAATTCAATCAGTATAACTATAGTATGTGATCGCTAGTCAATTTTTGCTTCCTGATTTTTAAATCATATCATAATTAAATGCATTTTTCATTAATATCATACAAAAGTTTTTGACATACGTATTTCTATAAAGTAAAATCAGTTCAATAAATCTATAATTTTCATAAGTTCAAAAGTTAAATTGATTTGCGTTCATGTAAATTTGATATTAATTGTATGGTGAAGGGACGGTGAAGTTGTGTTCATCTAATTTTGATATTAATGGTATGGTGAAGGGACGGTGAAGTTGTGTTCATCTAATTTTGATATTAATGGTACGGTGAAGGGAAGATGAAGTTGTGTTCATCTAATTTTGATATTTATTGTATGGAGAAGTGATGGTGAAGTTGTGTTCATCTAATTTTGATTTCAATGGTATGGTGAAGGGACGGTGAAATTGTGTTCATCTTATTTTGATATTAATGGTATAATGAAGGGACGGTGAAGCTGTGTTCATCTAATTTTGATATTAATGGTATGGTGAAGGGACGGTGAAGTTGTGTTCATCTTATTTTGATATTAATGGTACGGTGAAGGGAAGATGAAGTTGTGTTCATCTTATTTTGATATTAATGGATTGGTGAAGTGATGGTGAAGTTGTGTTCATCTAATTTTGATTTCAATGGTATGGTGAAGGGACGGTTCAGGACTCACACCACTATTATCTCCCTTGAGTACTCCGAACCTACAGATGAAGGAAGTAGAAATAAAACTTTAGTTCTCTTTTTCTTCTTTTTTTCATGGTTTTGTACTGAAATGTTTTTTTTTTGCTAGCATGAGTTTAATGGTCAGTATTTTAGAAATCACCACTGAAAATTTGATGCTGATACCAGCTTTCTGGACAATTCTGTGTCATTTCAGAACTGTTGGTTCGAATCGCATCTAGGGCGAATAGTTGACATATTATTACTCTGGAAATTGATAGGTCTCACAAAAGCACTAAATTAAAAAAAAACCAGGTCAAGATATACTTTTTTTCTTTATAACTGCATATCTTGAATCAGTGAATAATTTGAGCCCAGACACATGCTGCAGAATTTAATTTTTCACTCTGTTTTGGACATAAATGTAACAATGGAGCCCTATGGGAAATGTAATAGTGGTGTGAGACGTGAAGTTGTGTTCATCTTATTTTGATATTAATGGTATGGTGAAGGGACGGTGAAGCTGTATTCATCTAATTTTGATATTAATGGTATGGTGAAGGAAGGGTGAAGTTGTGTTCATTTAATTTTGATATTAATGGTATGGTGAAGGAAGGGTGAAATTGTGTTCATTTAATTTTGATATTGATGGTATGGTGAAAGGATGGTGAAGTAGACATTTCTCGAGAAGATTCTGAATTATTTGATTGATGGATTGAATAGTGTGCGTCATGTTTATTCCATCGAGGACTAACAAACAACCATTTAACATAACCTATGTTTCCTGGGATTCTGAGTTACTACTATCACAGACACTTCAACACAATGACAAGGTAGCGTGATACTAATCGATGACTTTCCAAATGGTCCAGAAAAACTTTGTAGACTAAGATTACATATTCAAAGATTCAAAACTTTTATAAATAAAATACCATCACTATAAGCAAATAAAACTATTACTTCAGAATAGAGTAAATATACCAGTAATACACGATATTTGACAACATAAGCATATTCATTAGCATTAACTTCAAAGTTAATGTATGATCACATATAATACATTGTTGCATGGGCCTAACATGTGCTTAATCAAGTTTTAGGCATCCTCTAGTCCTTAAAGCGTAACTTGAAATTATAGATAAATCTTGCAGGTTAGATTTGTTATATTAAAGTACCTTAAATGTATCTAAAATCCTCAAATAATATCTGTGGTGGAGATCTTTTGGGAACCAAAAAAGGTAACTAACCAGGAAAGAAAACTGTAACTCTGATATAATTGGACTGTTGATATGGGACAACCCCTACACTACAGCGTGGCCTAGTGGTAGAGCGTCAGTCTCGCATGCGGAAAGTCGTGGGTTCTATTCCTAACCGGATCATACCAAAGACTTGAAAAATGGTATTGGAAGCTTCCTCGCTTCGAGCTCAGCATTTAGAGGAAAGTTCTAGGTCTGATCGGCCCGGTGTCAGTATAATGTGACTGGGTTGGTGTATCATACCATGTGTCTTCGGTATGATACTCCAGTGTAGCAACTCTCATAATACTTTCTTAATTAGACACCGTCGCGATGTGACTGAAACAGTGTTGAACGCGCCGCTAAACACTATGCAATATGTTACAACCGCCACAACTCATGACACAGACAGTGTTCTATTTCGATATTTGGATAAAATAACTATGTAATAATTTATTCTCTACGTTTTGTAAACATTAAATATTGAAGAATTTTTAGATAGACCAAAATTCCTTTTCGGATTAAAAGAACATATTTTGATACATCTGATATAGAGTAGAGAAACAATATAAAATGCATTTTAAATATGGTTGTTCATATTTCCTGGAATCAATAGACAAACAGCATACTGTTATATAAGTATACCATTTTATAAAAGATATTTGATGACGAGAATGGTCTTGTTTACTCGTTCTTTCTTACCGCACATAAATTAGTTATTCATCAGGTAACCTCATTTAGTATGTAAAACAAACCTACTACAGTTGACCTGGCACGAGAACGACCATCGCTCCGCCCACTGGTCACGTGACATTGTTTTTGTTTTTCAAGTTCTACAATACAGTGTTTACTTAAACATTCTAAGCTTGTCTAATCGTCTGATTGAATAATCGATATGCTTGATTGACAACCCGTGTCAGATCATTGATAAGCTGTTGTCGTTAAATATGAGCTTTCCATAAACTGATACAATTGTGTTCTGAACAACAACATTTGTAGTTACCTATACCAGCCGTGGTTATCATCTTCGGGGCATCCAAACACTGTTGAAAGTAAGGAGTATTTCCCTTGTGGCCAACTAGATGCTTTCAGTTCTTAAATTGTTTATTAAATATGTTAAAATTAGTATGAATAAAAAATTACCAAATATAAAGGCAATGTCAAACACTTTTATTACTTAATATGCTTATATTACGACAAATTATATTGCAACAAAAATAGTTATTTACTGATATAATCACACTACTTGTTATGCTTATCGCAATGTGTAACGGATAATTCCATTTAATAATGATGCCAAAATTTTCTTTATCGGAAGTTTACACAGCAATCACAAAACAAATCATAAATATATCATATACAAAGATATCAAAATAATCAATAATATGGATATCAAACATTATTTATTATAGTCAATGTGTAAACAATGGTATAAATGATGCACGCATTCGGTGGGAAAAGTTCCTTAAGCAGAGAGATCTCAAAAAGAGTATGTATTGCCTAAGGAAAAAAGCACTTGCCTACATTATCTTTTTCCGAAACACAATGACTAAGGTCAAAATATGAACAGAATACATTCAAATATGAAACTAAAATCTGTCGTAAGGATTATCGAAGCTATTAATTAAGCGTTATAACTGACTTTTTTTTAAAAAAAAAATACAGGCATTCCTTTCATACACAAATATATGTAGATAAAATAAGACATGAACATTTGATATCATCATTACTTTGTCGATGTAAGTGTTTTTAGCTAAAGTTTTTCTGTTTTAACAATCTTACTTTGATTGATACAAGGCGACAGTCATAACATAAGGATTGATTGATTGATTGATTGATTGATTAATTGATTGAATGGTTGAATATTTAGCGTTGTTTTATGCCATCGAGGGCTAACAGATGATCAGTTAATCCCAACAACTGTTTCCCGGGATTAACCAGTACTCGAGCACACCCAATCACCGCAAGTAACTGATATTTTTCCCACTTGAATCAGTGATGAGAGACGTTGTTCTAAATATTCGAAATCATTATTCTTATTTTTTTACTAACGAAGATGTTACCCTTTTCGCAGAATAGTCCGGAATAATACTTCGGACAAAAACATGTGCAGGTCTCCATGGACAAGATGCCGTCGTTGTAGCATGTGATATCTGGACAAACTGCAAATAATGAGTATCCACAATAATAATACTCTTTAAAGTGTAATACTTTCAATAACTCTATAAGACGTTTCTCGTATAACATGTTAACAATCAGGATTCTCACTACACAGTTGCTCCCCATTTTCGTGACGGTAACACGATTCTTGCTCTAAAAATGAGTTTCAAGTATTTTATTCTAAAATATAAAAAGAGTACGATTTTTTCTTCGTTTGGTTCTCGGCTTTAAAGAAATCATTCTATCAGATCTAACATTTCTTGATGATCGTGAATGTTCTAAAGGCTGATATTTGATTATAAAACGTAGAACACATGCAACAAAAATAACGTCTTGCCTCAACCCTTATTCTAATATTGATTGATATTTGTTACCTTACCTGGTTCCTGTCCGCTTGATTTGATAAAACCATTGACGTGTGTGATGTACGCGATAAATTCAACACCTATGACGTACAAAGCCAATCTTCCATACATGGCTATGACATTAAGCGACACCTGTAAAATAATCAGATACAATCTGAATCTGTTCAATTGCTTGTAGGTACAATTACTAATCAGGGAGTGTTTTATTTCCTTGAATACAAATGCGAATCCACATTATGTAACGCAACTTGATACATATTCCTAGTTATGTTGATAAACAAACTGTCAGGACCGTTGGTCAGGAAATATATCATTTATCTAAACCATGTTTTTTTTGTTTTTTTAAAAAGCGATACAGATGGAAAAAAAATATCTGTGTTGTTTAAGAATAGTAAAAATACAATGATCTAACTTGCTAGATGAAACTTATTCACAAAAGGTATTACTAATGGACTGACCATTTTGTTGAACACTAAACAATGCCATTTTATTCGGTGTTACAGTTTGTTTTAAATTCACTCATGAATAGTTTTATATAATTAGTTGAATAGCTTGGATCAATGGAAATTATAAATGTACTCCAGGAAATTGGAAACACTATAACTTTGCTAATTGCCGCTTCCTACATGGGAGGTAATGGGTTAGGCATCTGATAGTAATGGCCTGTCAAGAGAATAACGGTGACCAAAATGTTGTTAACTTTGTATATTAATAGGAGTTGTCACAATTTTATGACAACTTGGAGTCCAAGTAGATTTCTGATAGAAACGCTGGTAGTGAGCAGATAGTTTGGTTTAAGGCAAGGGATCGGACAGGCTAAGCGAGAGAGTTTTTTGGTCGGGAGTATCAGAAGCGAAAATGGGGGAGTCTCGTCGGAACTATGTTTTAAAGCGTATATGCGTGTTTAACAGCGATCAATAAAGTTTAAACAAAATATGTTGTAATAATGTAGGAATAATGTAGGAATAAAGATATATCGAAAATCACAGCGCTTTCTGAGTTAGTTTTGTGTTGATGATGGAACAAGTTAATACAAATATTCAAAAAATATATTGGTCAAAATGCGTATTATATATTAGAGAAAAATGTTTGGCCCTTGAATCATAGCAAAAGACATGAACAAAACTGGTTCCCATAACATATTTGAATTATATTAAATTTTATGCATTTAAATGTGTTTTACTTTTTTAAAGGAAAGCTCCTATTTTTTGTAAATTGTCTGTTTAATATTTTATCTTTATTTTTTTAAAAAAAACATATATTTTCATTTGCTTTTAAGTTTGAATAAAACATTGATGTTATTAAAACTTATCACAATCTGTTCAATATATTTGTGAGATATTCCCGTGTGAATTGAGTGTTATTTCATTAATACTACGTGCATTGCATTCCCACATGTAAGACACAACACATATGTTGAGGTGTATTAATGTATGTGCAAATCGTTTAATCGGTTTACGAATCAATCACAGTTTGCTTTGTACCATGACAATAGCAACCCGGGGCTTTAACATGACAAGCAACGTAGGCTGTAATAGTTTTGTAATATGTTTGTATGGTATGTTTAACGATAAAGCCGCCATGAAAGTGATCGTAATTGAAAAACAGTTTTAGTTAGACGCATCGATGCTTATCAAGTGCGAATGCAACTATTTTACAACAACAAACGTTCGGTGGTGTATGATAACAATTAATTAGTGTTGCAAGAACTTTAAACAAAACTATATTGATATTACTTTACAGGAATGAAAAGCTGATGTGAACAAGATCCGAGTTTTTCCATGCATTGTCTCATTAAACAGGATTTTGGGTATGAAATGGTTATGGAAATTTGTTTCAAAAATAAGATGATCTTTGCATACACTTAAAATTAAACAGGCAAATATGGAAGAAATAGTCAAATATATGAATGTGTTGTTAACGTGGTTCTGTCCGATTAATGCTAAATCTCTACGTTTACTATTTATACTATCTCGCTGTGTGAACATAACGTCATTGTATTCCTAGTCTACGACGTGTGCAGCTATTGTTCAATATACTTTAAAAATATATATTTACTAGAGCAAGACACTTTAACATGAACCTATGACGTAAAATGATACATAAAAGATTAGGCGGCCAGTTCATGTTTGTCATCAATAATCATTTTAAAAAAAACGTTCTGTCTTCAGATGTTATTTGAATGTATTACTATAACATTTCTTTACGATTAGGCCTCTTTGAAACATGCAGAGACTAAAACAAAGGATAAAGATCTGACAAGGATCTTAAATTTAACCTACAAAATCATTAAACATTGATACTTGTCACAGTTGAGCATCATACACCACAGTGCACTATTGGCGTGTGGTAAGACGGTATTTATATCGTGACCGAGTAGTCGAATGTTCCGTTGTCCAATGACTACTAATCTCTTACCACCGGGGTTGTGGATTCCGATCAAAGTTCAGTTAAAATACTTTAAGTAAAAATGTTTGCCAGTAATTAGCAGAAAGGCAGTGATTCGTTCTGAGGTCTTCCTCCGCCAATGAAACCGGATGTGCTATATTTGACCTGTCGTGCGTTGAATATAGCATTAAACTACATTCACAATAAAATCATTTGAGTAATTGATAACAGTAAATGTTGTTTCACTTTAGTCTGAAGACAATATATATATAAACGATATTGAAATTCGTACTTGACAATCTTTCATATGAAATTGAAATGATTGCATGAACATCAATAAAATCATATACATAAAATGGGAAAGTGATATCTGCATTTGATGTTGTATGCTTTGCCATTCGATTTCTCAAAACGAACTTGTCTTAAAATTTCAATAGAGAAGTTAATTATCCCATTGCAAGAGCTCTGAATACAAGTATTAAGCAAAGGCTTATGTTAAAGAATCACAGCGTTCATTATAAATATGTGCACTTTGATTTAAATTTGATCTCAATTTGCAATACAAAACATAATATGCAAGCATTATACAGAATATTTTAGATAGACCCTTTATGTATATATTAGTTCCTTTCATAATACCCTGTAACCATGGTAACCTACGTTCTTATACAAATACGTCATCATTTAGAATTGAATTATATATTCCCAAAATATATTTAACTGATACATGTTTATTAAAAATAGGACCACTGTGTACAAGAACTAATATGGCATCTCATTGATCTTGTAAATGATAACATTTACCTGAACGACAAATAAGCATTTTCCTTGAAAACAAGGCTTGCATACGTCATATATTCATGATACGACTATCCAATCGTACAGAAAGACTAGAATAAGTTCGTATTTATATTTTATTTTGAATTTCATTGAGGCATAGGATTTCCATCGGATTTTGAGGATGAAAGTTAGTAAAAAAAATTAGTTAACATGTTGGCGTCCTATCAGTTTCAAGTGCTTTACACACATTTCATTTACAACTAATATATTAAACATTCTACTCCATAATTATCTTTGTAAATAATAAACATAACTGTGTTTATGATAAAAATAAAACTACCAGGCATGTGGCCTTTACATAGAATGCCATAGGATGTAATTTACTGATGCAGTTTCCGTAAATTTGTATTTTGATAGCCGTGAGTAATATCGAATACTAATAATAAAAAAAATAACATTAATATATACAAAGTGGATAACGTTATATATCATGAGCATCTAATAAAATCACCATATTCTATTGTTTTCTAAGATAGATTTGACAAGCTGTTTCCCCCCAAACGCAACGTTTGAAATGTAAATGCAAAAAAGTATATAAAAAATGCAATTCTAGCACAAGATTAAGCATTCCGAGGACACCAGTCATACCCTGAAGGGTCGGTAGGTATTTACCATTAATGATTTCCACTCCTGTTGAGTTATTTCACACATAAGAGAGAGAAAAGTGAGGTGTTCAGATGTAAAATGACCAACCACCACATATTTAAAAGACGCTGTAGATTTAAAAAAAGTTCAGGTCTCACTACATAGTTGACTTTTGTTCTTTGTTCTATATAACATAAGTTCTAGGGTTTCATAGGTGAAACATAATCTGCAGAGTATTTTTTACATAGCTGGAATATATCCCCTATAAAAATGCACACTAACTGATAAGCTGGCTAGCTTGTTTGTTTTTAAATGGTGCAGTCACACTTTAAGATTGTTTTAAAAAAGAAGTTCCTAAATGCTCATAAATATATGAATCTGTTAAAATCCTATACAATTCACATTTTAACATCAGTGATTTCTTATTGCAGTGTATATTATGCCAGCTTTTGCTCAACTCATCTGCAGCAAGAAATCACAGCTACAATGAACTATTGTGAAAATATTTAAAACAAAATTAATAGGACTGTTTTTAAGCACAAGAATCGTGTCACTGTGGAGAAAAGGGGTACAACTATGTAGTGAGATGTTAAACATCTTTTAATTATTTTTTGATAAGCTGGGTAAATTTATTTGATTGAATTGAGTTGAATAAACTGCCTTTGAATCAGATATAACAAAAGTGCCGTAAATACACAAATATACATTTATTTAGACCCGTAAGTAAAGTATGTATATAAGGATAAACACACGATACATTTATATAAGATAAAAAAATAGCATTAAAATATATAAATCGGCTACTTAAATATATAATTCATTACTTTGAAACAAAAATAATAAATATATAAACAAACACACAAAAACAATGACTAATGGCAAATAGATCTAATAATGGTAATAAAGATTGTGTTCATTAAATGTTATGAAAAATTTATTAAACCACATTAAAATAAAAAAAAAGTCATTAAAATATATTCGTAATCAAATATAAATGACACGAGTACTATACCTTTAAAATATCGAGAACCAGTCGCCTGAAAGCCAATCAGTCATCAGATTAAACGGAAACCCAGATATGACGTCCGTGTATCACTTTGCCTGCAATAATATAGGAAGGAAATTCAGCTGGAATGTACATTGATTAAAACGATTGGATAATGCGAGACTTCACATTAACTCTGCAGGGCAATCATCTCAAAGTCACGCAACCAATATCCATTTAGATTATATCATAAGAGAGACATCGCTTACCTGCTTTATTTCAGTTTTACAAGCCACTTTGGAACCCATAAAGCGTAGAAAAGCGAGAATAAGATTGTAATTGAAAGTTGGCTTGATTGTTCAGGAGTTCGTGTGCTTCATTACGATAATGAACATTTATTTATACATTATAGGTCATAATTACAAGATCACGCTTTGGTTAATGGGAAACGTAGTTTCTGATTTAATGATGAAACACAGTGAAACAGCGTTTTGTTATGAAATTTAAATCGTCATTAATTTTATTTACAAAAATGACGTTATTAATTTACATAAATAACGTCAATATATTCACGTATTACCATATATTGCAACAACTGTCGAATGTCAAATGTCGAAAAGGCAAATCAATAATTATCATTCTTTTCTTTTCTATATTGAATTAGTGAATTACTATGAGTAGTAGTATAAATACACAGATCGATAACATAGTTATATAACATATTTATAACCGATCTGTTCTATTCAATATTTGGAAAATAAATGCCTCATACGCATATTTCAGAAAGGTTATTTATTCAGATTCATTATATATTCAAAATTATATCAAATTAATAAAAACAAAATATGAAATAATAGGGAGGTATGGTAGGGGAAATGAATTCTAACCAGATAGTAATTTAAAAATCAAACGTGTTTGGTTAGAACAATGTCACCCAACAAAGAGTACAGATGAAAATTATTCCGAAACTGTTTACAAAAACATTTGTTGGCAACCTTTGTCATACAAGAACTAAATATGTAACTTTTATATGAGTTATACATCCATGTAAATACATTTTATACCATAAGAATTGCGAAATATGACATTGATACACTAAATATTAAATAGAATGTGCTATTGTAACTACTAGTACGTGCGGGGCAGGGGACGACGTCGCCGGTGTCTCTTGATGCTAGGATAACATCGTATTGATACTTACAAACGAACTAGGTGAAAGCATTTCTAGCGTCGTTTCGTTCATGTTGCATCAATTGATTATTACAATTGAGCACCAAACCTTCTGACAACTTGTTTCACGTGCTACCAGCATGCCTGACTCCTTTAAGTCGTCTCGATAATCTTCTGTGGAGTTTTAATTATTTGAAATTCGTTTCGTTTTCGCTTTATGTAAAAATTATGTTTTGCGCCTAATCAACGCCTCGCTTTATTAGTATGTAACTATAGGCATATTAACATAATGTCTTGAGTCTGATGTAAACGAATATGATTTATAAATCAGTCAAATGGAATTTTACAAAATTGCGTCCATTTTCCGACAATTAATAGTGTCCATGAACTTTATGGACTCACCTCTCACATACAGTATAGTACAAAGTCACATACAATCATTTATCATAAAATATATTTTTATTTCAAAATAAAATGTATCATATACTTAAATAATAAAGAATTGCTTTATTGTTTTGTTTTCTTTAATTTTCTGGAATGTTTCTCTTGCGCCGTTATAATGCTTTTCATGTAAACATTATGATTATCATTTTCGCCTAAGTTCATAATAAACATTTTCATCAAATATTGCCTTTTTTAAATGGTTAAAGTGGAGGTAATTTAGTTCGGCTTGAATGCCGAATGTTTCATTATGAAACTTAAAAAATATATACAGATGAAAATTTTGATTTCAACATTATTTTCATTTTTATGACAGCCCAAATTACAGGTAAAATGGCTATTTTGCTTAAAAGCTAGGCTGTACTTACATATTTCGTTTAAAATTTGTTAACATGAAGGAGACATACCACATCAACAATAAAAATCCACATTTCGTTCTTTAAAATTGTACACTATTTTGGGAATACCGAAAGTCAAAATTATGATTTCTTTAAATTTCCTCCTTTTCTTTGAAATGCGCTTGATTTGAGAAAGTAATTTATCAACTGAATGCATTAAATGTAACAACATTTTAGACATCTATTGTTTGACGCAAATCGCTTATAACAAACACGAAAAACAGTAATAAAGTCAAGTTGTATGAGGTCGAAACTTCTGTCGCTCAATATATTTTAAAGATAATGATATTGGTTAGGTCATTGCTTTCCAAATATGATGTTATATTTGTATTCTTCATTAACCATCTTATTATATCGGTATCTGTAGTTTGTGTCAGCACACGTGTCTACCAGAGATAAGCATTAAATACACATTGAACACAAAACGTTTTACAGTTGCTTGTCAGAGAGCAAACGGAGATATTTTACATTTATTTTATCTGAATAAAAACAGCCCATCAAGCAAGTACACACTTAGCACCATAAGTGCATAAAAAACAAAATTTAATGTACCCTGATTATAAGCAAATAACGATAGCTAAAAAAGAGGATGAAATTACATAATTCATATTACCTGTATTGATTTAGATATAAACATGCATTATCGTACCGTGTTTCAATTAACACTAATGATTTACAGTGAAGAAATTAATATTGTATTTTGTTCAACAATAATTGATTTAATGAATTGTCCAATATCTATAGTAAAATAGCGTTATACAATGATATTTTGCATTACGTATGAAATCCTCACTAGCGTTATTAAAAACAAACAGATCGTTTGTCATTTGTTTCCTGGCATTTTCACCTTTGTAAAAAAATGTGGCAATTATACACGGTGAACGGTGCAATTGTTCAATGAGTTAAATTGTCTAAATTTGTTTCTAGATGATATAAATTGTAAAGTAATATCAATTTTGTTAAAATAAAATAGAACCAACAACTGTATTCTCGCATGATTTATGATGACATTAAAATCTCCCCGTTTTTTTTTACAAAGATTATACACAATTATTTTAGCTTGATTATAAAGAAAGCTTAAAGCTTATTTGAACCGCCAAAACAGGGTTCACAGTGCATGCTCGTTTTCATACATACGTGTTTTATTTATTTTTCTTTTGTATTTTGAACTATGACATCTGCACTAAAAGTTCAAAATATATCGTTCCAAAGTTCGGAGCTATGTATTGCACAATTTACGATGCATTGATGTAATAAACTTGTGATATCTTAATATTAACCTAGCGTAGTACCATTATCGATTCAACGCTCGACGTTTTCCTGCACGTTAAATGCCTACTTACTATCCGACTTGTCTGAAAATAAAATGATGATGATTTCTTATGTAATATATCAATGATGTTATTTTGAAAGTTATTTGTCCAATCAATTTTTTCCCTCATTCCTTATACAGGTGATTTGATTAATAGTAATAATTTGTAAAAGTGTCATTTTCCTGAGTCTTATGAATTACGCGCTTTACATATGTTATTTTAGTAAGATAATAGATTATTTTAATAGTTTTTCATGTAATGGCGTATGTTATTGACTTCTCTAACACCCTTCAGACATTTCCTGTTATTTCACAAGTTGGCGCTCTTAGATTTGCAGATATTAGAAACTGCATATACCGTCGGTAAAATTACCACTTTTTGCGTTCAATGTAAGACAACGTCATTTGTTTATAAAGGCGAACGACGCCGTAAACAGTGTTAATAGTAGTTTAAATGGATAACAAAATTTGTCGATTTAAAATTACTATTGAATCGAAAAATGTCAAAAATGTATTTAATATTTTGAACAGTTTGACGATTTTGTTTGATTTACACTGTTATAGCGTATCTATTGCTAATATTCGTTGTTGGCTAAACGGTGAATTCAATTTGAACACTGGCCGCTGAAGTAACTTGGTTCAGCGAGCAAATTTTAATGATAAATATATAAGTGCCTTAAAATAGAGTCAAGTATCTGTAATTTAATATAATAGAGTATAAATAATAATAAAAAAATTGTAATGATGTACGCAAAATTGAGATCAAAATCTGTATAGATGCATACATAAATGCACAGTGGTGTTATTTCACTGACACAGTAACGTGTCAATTGAAAAAAAAACACACTAAAAAAACAAAACAATCGAGGTATTTGTAAAGATATATTACAATTAAGATATATATATTATAGAGTACAATTAACATGATTACAACAACACATGTCATATAATACAAAAAATTATAAATATCGAAGACCTTTTTGGGGAAGATGACACCTGTTTGTGGTACAGATTCACTGAAAGTGCTCACTGCAACTATGGACCTGTAAAGTGTGAGTCCTTGAATATTTACGCATATTGGATTACGATTGGTGGAGAAACATTGTACTTGATGAAGCGCTGATCAAAGCTTGAGCTGAAGAAAGGCGTCTGACAAGATGTGCCAGCCATCACGGTCTTTTGTGATTGTGGCTGGAACAAACGACCACACAAGCAAACATATAATGCTCTGGGTGGTCAAGGTGCAGATAAAAGACTGCTGCATATTAGTATGAGAAATAAATATTACGTATTACATGTATGTAGTTGGTTGGGAGATGATGCCCCAGGTCATACATGCTCTGAAAATTGGCATGGGAGTTCACAGTCGATGTAGGCCAACAGCATAGTAAAAGTATTATAGAGGTTGAATCAAAACATAACGTACGTTACATGGAAATAATAGCAGATGACAATAGCACGAAAAGTAACTATCACGGTTGCACATGTAAAGGAACTAGAATATACCAATCTTCCCTGTAAATGCTTGAGGTACAACTTAGAGCGTCTGGTTGAAAAAACACATGCATATAAGTAAGGTAAATGGAGGTTTACAAAGGTGACAAGAGTTCGACTTATATTGCTGTTAGGTGTGTCATACGAATGCGAAGCAAGGAAATTCACAATTGTAAGCTAACGACATTAGAACTTTAATACACCATGTTCCGTGATATTATAGAAATGGTAGCGACAGTTGATGGTGAAGACATTGGAGAATAAGGAATATATTGACAGTGTTTTCGAAGAGCGGAGTTCATTTTGGTCCTTGCAAACACAGGAATAATTAGATAATTCACTCGTGTTTTTTATTAAGTAATGAGTCGGGCCATCCTTCTGATACAATTATTCAATATGTAATAAGGGATCTGACTGTTCTTCTGATTATATTGGCGGTCAAAAGTAACAGGTTAATTTGAAATTTCACTACTAATTGTTCTAAATGTTGAGTGGTTATTACGATGAGTCTGGACGGAGAAACAGTGGAGGAGGATCTTGGTAGACACGTTGCTTTGGTGGTGTGCTAAGAAAACATCTAGGACCAGTATGGTCACTTATAGCTTTCCAGAGGGCGACTGGACAGAAACCAGGTGATGCCTTTATTCACAATTTTAAGCAGAGAGGCAAACTAGAAAGGAATACGGGCCCGATGTTTTAGATGATAATTCTGATGTTTCAAAAGAAGAATTACAGAAGCTATGCAATTATTTTATACAAACAAATGTGCAGAAATCTGAATCTGCAATAGGTATTATTGCATCAAAAACCTAGCTAGTATCCAATGTTTTGAGGACTGAGAGAAAGGTACGATTAACCAGTTCAAATTTTGAAAAATAACAACCAGCTCAACAACTCAAATATAATTCGATGAATTACTCAAGAGAAAAACACATAACAAAATTAGAGAGTAAAATGAAAAGGAAAGGACGGGTTATATGCAAACAACATCCTTTCCTGGTATCCTACGCAGATGGAGTAGTCACTGGGGAAAGTGGTAAACAAGGATTGATGAAATCATAAAATTTCTATAAAGGAAGTGGCTGTTAAATTGCCAAGTTTCTGTTTGACACTGTTGATTTGAAACAAAGACACCCATATCACTACCACGTTTAATGTCTGCTGAAAGCTTTTGAGTGGTCTGCTGAAAGTTTTTGTGTGATGCAAATGTTGTATTGCCAAGTTGACATGTTTCTTCATGAGTTATGTATTGTTAGAACTAGCATTACACAGACAGACTACATCTCCAGGAATTAAATATTCAGCTTCATCATTATGTTTTATAGTTACTTTAATTTTTTTTATTAAACCTGATATTCCTGAGACATATATCTTTAATGTAACAGTTTGAAATGTAAAATGACTTCATTATGGTGTGTATGGCATATACTCTGCCGGGCTTGGTTAGCCCAGTAGGTAATACATTTGGGAATCAATCCAGGGATTAGTAGTTCGAATTCCTTCCTGGTTACAAACTTTTCTATGGTTGATATACAACATTGCTACTCAGTGGTTCTCATCACTGACTCAAATAGGACAGTTATCAGTTACTTTATTAAATACTAGATAACTGTCCAGAATCCCATGAAAGAATGGTTAACTGATCGTTTGTAAGTCCCCAATGACATGCAAATGACGCTAAATATTCAAAACTATAAGGCACTGCTACCTATTGCCAGTAATTAGCAAGTGATCTATTTTCGAAGTTGAAAAAGTGACAGCATGTTATATATAAAAGCAATGTTACTATTTTTCGTATTATTTAGAATGAACTTCTTACTAACCCATGTTCATTTTATTTATATTTACAACTCGGCTTCCACATTAAACAGACTCCTACATGTGCAACCACACAAAACAAAACAAATGTTCAACTGCAGCTACTAAACACGTAAATGAAACATGACTTTTGTTACATTATCATTGTGTTGAATGATACATTTTGTCAAAATTGTGTATGTATTGTATATAATACATACTTTATTATTATAAAGCCGGGTCCGATTAATTCAGTCGGTAGCGTGTCTTACTATCAGTAAGATCATGCGTTAGAATCCCCGCCCGACCACATTCTCCGTGATGATTGATATGCGACATTGCGGCATTGCGTCTCATTACCATCGTCTCTCACCGGTGATTCAAGTGAGATAGTTATAAGTTACTTGCAGAGATGGGTGTGCTCGAATACTGGTTATCTTTTCAGGATCCCAGGTAACAGTGGTTAACTGATCGTCTGTTAACCTTCTATGACATAAAAACGACGCTTAATATTTAATCAATCAATAAATCAATCATTATTATAGTTTTAAACAGTTTTAAGATAAAGGGTAAAAAGACAAAAAAATATACTTCTCTAGCAGTAACAAGATCTCAATGAATGTACACCAACATTGCAATGAACAAACCTGTTTTTGTTATTTATACTACACTATGTATATATATATATATCTTTCTATTATATAAGAACAGAGCTGCTAGGAAAATTGAACAGTAAAATAATACAACCTGATCTACAACAAAGCACAAGTACAGATATTAAAACAATAGTCAGATTTGCTTTTTTAACGTTAATAGTTATCGGTTTATATATTATTAACGGCTCATTAAACTTCCGAATCGGTCGCTTTTAGTTTTGATTTAAGTCAATTTAATCTTCTAGATGATAGCTTACATGTTTATTTGACCACTGAGAAAGTTTGCAAAAGAAAAAAAAAAGTACAATACTAGTATTTATTTTAGAATGGGTTTTGTGTACAAATTAATGATCATCTTTTTCCGATAAACATCTTCGGCAGAATACAGTCGGTTATACGTAGTAGTATTATTAGTATTATCTTTTTTTATCTCAACTATGTACATATCACATAATAATATGAATGTTTAAACTTGTATATAACCATTCTAAAAGAATTTAAGAGAAATTTTAAACATAAAATATGCATACCAATACAAAGTACAATTATTTGACATGATAAAGCTATGTAAAATATTGCTAATCTTTATACTAAAAACTACAATAAACTAAGTTTTTAATTAAAAAGCTGACGAAGAAAAAGAGCACTATTGCGCATATTAAAAAATATCTTACAAAACAATTATCTTCTTTGATCAGATCAATTAAGAACTTATTAGCAATATTTTCATAGATGAAACAAAATATAGCAAAAACTAAAATAAAGATAGCATTATTTACATAGGTAAAAAGTACAACGTTGCAATATTTTAAAATAGGTTTTGGCACATACTCGAATCAATGCTAGATGAGTAAATAAAGTGACTAGTTTAGCAGGCTTTCGCATTGTTAAAAATAAAAGCTGTCTTAAATCATCATAATTGGTACATTCTAAAATAACATGACTTCCACCCTCTACAACATTACAAAACGGGCATTTACGATCATCTTCTTTAAGATGTTCATACCTACCAGTTTAAATGCGTATTGGAGCTACTTCACATTTGAATTTACTGAAAGCTGAACGATGTCTTATTGGTAAAGTGAAATACAATTCGGTTTTAAATTTATGTTTTAAAAGACGATATGTTCTTAACTTATTTCGACCCTTTCCAGAAGCACTTCTATTTCTCTGAATAGAATATTGCCATTCCATTAAAAACTAATTTGAACATCGTTCCCTCAAAATATTGACAAAACTTTGATTATTTATACGTGTGTTTATAGTTTTAAATTGTTAAAGACCAAGTGAGTCTAACATCTTTTTAACATCATAAAACCAATTTTTACAAGAACTGTTTGCTTGAATGTTTGTCCATTGTGCAATTTGTTGATAAGTCGATTACTACCCATTGCCGACAGTCTCTGCCAGTAATACGAAATATTAAAACGCTGACGTACTATTGCAGGCTGCCAACCCATTTGCTCGATTTTGAATAGCAGAAATGGGAATAACTTTTATGACCCCAAATGGCAGATCTATAACTAACAACTGGCCAAACAATGGAATCAAATAATTTTGTAGAACCATTGTGTGGAACTCCGCCCATTAACTTACGCTTAGCAATAAGAAGACCTAATGCCCGGTTAGCACTTTGAGAAACATGTTTAACTGTAACATAAAAATCTAAATGTTCGTGCAACAATATTCCTAGATATATATATATATTTATCTTCAATTTTTAATGCATACCCTCCACACGTGAACTGTTGATTTGACCTTGCTACTGAGTTAGGTCGAAAATGGATGATATTGCTTTTTGTACTTTTAATATGCATATCATTTAAACTACACCAGTCATTTACTGCATTTAATAACATTTGTAAATCTTTCTGCCAACAAAACAATAACATCAGCATACATGAGCATACATAAACATTCACCATTTATTTGAAACCAATGTTAATAGACTTAAGATATATTGCTCAATCGTTAATATAAAGTTTGAATGATAAAAGCGATAAAATACAGCCTTGTCTTAAACCACACTGAACATCGAACCACTCAGTTGTTAAAGAATTTACTCTAACACAAGAAGATACAGACGAATAAAGCGATTTTATTGCACATAACATTTTCACGGATATACCAGTTTTTCTAAGGCGTATCCATGACTAATCTCTATTAATAAAATCATATGTTTTTCGGAAATCAATAAAAGCACAAAAAGTAGATTTTTTTTATAGAATCAACTTTACTTGTTATAGAGGTAATATGGTCAATGGTGCTTCCTTTTTTCCTTAAACCATTTTTTTCTTCAGCAATCATATCATTTTGTTCAGCCCGATAACTCAATCTATCATTTGAAATTCTGCAATATATCTTATACATAGCAGAAGCTAAAGAAATACCCCTATAAAACAATGGATATCATGGATCAGATATTTCAATTTGGGTATCGGGTGTATGATGCACCTTCCCCAAATAGTTGGAACAAATCCGTTAGAAAAGCAAACATTAAATAAACTATGAAAACACAAAACAGAGGTATCGTTCTTTAATACCTCGCTCTGTATATCATTTACTCCACTTGCTTTTCGACTCTTAGCCTCGTTAACTGCTTTTTGAACCTCCAAAATAGAAATATTATTATTGAATGACAAATATGGGTTATTATTATCAATGTTAGTACAACTAAATTACTAGTTTCTATTGGAAAGTGTGTTGAATTTACATTTTTAAATAAATCACTAAAATCAAATTTCCACTTATCTAGTACATCATCTATGCATATAGACGTAGGACCGTCACTTAATAAAACTTCCATAGGAAAGATTTAGTCTTACTCTGGCTAAGACCTATCTTACCAAATGATCTCCAAAATTTAATCTGATCAAAATTACAATCCGTCAAAAGCTGGTCCTGTAATGAATACCAATATGTACGCTTTGATCGTTGTACTTCTCGATCAAACAGTTTGCACTGTTGCGTAAACTCTGCTTTAAGCTTAAGTTTATGATGGGTGTTAGTACATTTAACCCACGCATTTTCATCATTACACACCTGAGACCACAGTTCAGTTAAAAAATTGCTTCACCAGGGTTTACCTAGTCTAATTTCTTAGTTACTATAACCTGAATTAATAGATCTGTAAGAAACCGACTTATACATACTTTGTTTCAGGATATTACACCAGTCATTATAAACAAGGTCAATATCATTTTGCTACCTAAATCCCTGTTCAATTTTATTTATAGCAACATTAATTGTATCACTTAAAAAAGAGATAGGTATTTTCGTCACATCAAACTTATCATAAACGTTATGCACTACGTTACTGTTCTGACACAAGCTTGTGGGTGCTGGGTTTATATTGATTCTCCACGTCAGCAAAGAGTGATCGGTAAACAAGCAGGAACTAGTACACCGAGGGGACCCGACTGATTAAAAAGATTAGAGTCTTGTCACGGAAAAATCAGAGAATAATGCTTACTCATCATGGCTTGTTATACAATTATCAACTACTGACAAACCATTTACTGAAATGGAAGTGAAATCATTGTTAATACAATTTCAGCTGTTTGGAATACACACTTTTGTGTTTACTTAAAATTCATAATAAGTTCACCATCAAAATTTGTTTTATAATCAATAACAGTACGGTCAGGTACCTTGTACACACCGCTTATAAAAGCATCAATGTCGCCACATCTACTATTAAAATCACCACAAACAAACAGTAAACCATCATTTTGATACTGATATTTATTTATTAAAATAAAAGCAGTTGACATCAACGTGCCAAGATGAATTTACAGGAGGTAAATAGCAAACACATGGCATTAAAACGAAATCAACATATTTATGGTACAATTTTAAACAAAAAAAACCTTCAAATCAAGACTCTAAAAAAGAAATATCAAATTCATTACAAATTTCATTTTTTACAAAGAATCTCACACTTCCTGAGCCAGCTTTAGCATTAACACATATATGTTTGCTTTTAAAACCATACCATTTATAACCGTCAAGTTGTAAAATGCTAACTTTTAAAAGGTCGGTTTCTGCTACACCTCATATATCACAATCACTATTTTCAGCACAAGTATGTGCTCAATTCATTTCAGAGAGAATAATAACCTTGGGGACTGTAGCGGAGTGTTTAGAAATATAATATCCGCTAACTCAAGCCGAAAGCGGCTAAATACTTTTTATAACTTCCTTTTTATTCTCCTCAGCGTTTTAGTGAACCGGAACCCGCGAGCGAGCGTATTTACTGCACGGTAGTGTCGAATCGTTCATGTAAAAATTACACTAATGGTGACTGTATGTGAAGTTACAGCACTTCTAATACATGAGATGAGGAGCATTTTAAGTTGAAATGTTTATTGAAACTGGGACCATGGACCCGTTTCATTAACATTCGTAAAATATAAGAACTCCGTACAACAAATTGTCACACATTGGTAAGTTTCATTTACTGAATTTCCCGACGTTGTTTTCATAACTTCAAATTTTACACTGAAAAGTTCGCTAGTTTGTGACTGTTAGTGAAACGGGCCCGCAGGACCTACGCAGCGTCTAAATCAGACCAAATACAGGTAACTTTCAGATCGTGTCACAGAGAAGTAGGAATACAAACGATATTAAAAACTGCTGATACATGTGCATGGATCCTAGCGACGTGATGGTGCTAACATTTAAATTGACCCACTGGTTCACTGATTATTATTAAAAATATATTAAAATGACCTTAATTCAAACAAATGAAAGACATTCTACAAACACTTTTCGCAAAAACTGGTTAATAAAATATTCTTTAAGAGACGTAACACACAGTTGGTATTGCTAAATGTTAATTAATGTGAATATTTTATAATCATATTATAATATTGACTTTAACTCTAGATTATTCGTATGATATATATTTCATCGTGATAATTGTAAATACATAATCCAATTAAAACCTCAATTTTTATTCAAATTAAAGATTGATGGATAGTAAAAGCATAAACCCTTACATGCGCAATACTAACCTTAAACAGGTGTTAAATGTAATCATTCGTTTATTTGTTTAGTCAACGATTTGGCATTTATTTTTATGGTGGGGTTGAGGGTTAACGCCATTTTCAACACATGAAGGTATTTCCATTTTTTTTTGGTCGCGGAAAACCTCAGGAATAAACTGAGTAGAACCACCATCCTTCTGCAAGTAACTGGTAGACTTTCACAGATAAAGTTGTCTGAGAGAGAGAGAGAGAGACCCGAACGTACGACCTCAGCAGTGAGGAGTACGTGATCATTAAACTACAGCGCGTTAGACCACTCGGCTACGGAGGACTCCATGTGACATTTATAATGGCAACTTTTCCAATAAGTGTATCATTGCAACAATGACAATAGTAATTATATTTTAAACAATAATCTATCATTTTACAGATATTTACAGGGCGTGTCATTCATTATCTAAACAATAAGAAAGAAATGTTCCCAACAGCAGACGAAGCTTTCAACATGCTTGGCGTGTCACCATACCAGAATAGTTTGAAAATAAACTTCCAGCCAGACATCTTGGAAGTATACGTTAATTGCCCAACAAAGATAATGATTTTATATCGTTCGATGAAATAGTCTCGTGCGTATTGAAAAAAGCATCGTTCGCCATATGTTTTAATTGGTATCACGTGTATTAAAACGCTGAAAGGATTGATATGTAATGATAATTGATGTTCATGTTTCATTACCGATAATACGTCTTTCAATTTAGAAATAAATTGTGTAATTTACAAATGGAGTCGTATAAAAAGCAAGGTATAAAATATTGAAACCAATCTAGATTTTCGACATTATATGTCTCCCTTTTGGGTTTGGTTTGGGCTAATATCAGTAATGGAGAAAAAAAATAGTAAGTATATTTTGACGAACGTGCTAAATGGTAATTATCTACAAAAGAAAAGTTCGATATATTTGAGCCATACTTTATTTTACTGAATAGTTGCCATAATAATTCAGAAAATAGTCGCAGTCGTGCTTTGATGCATATCATAACATTATATGCACTTTGTAACCCATCGATATACGATGAATGGCATTTCGATAAAACGTCCGTCGCCAGCTCTGACCAATTTGTCGGTATTATATCAACGGTGGGATAGACTCGTGAATTCTTACGGAACAAAACTACTTACTTTTTGTGAAGAAAGTCATGTAAGTATTGCCAATGTTTATCAATGTGTGCACTCTCGCTTGACAAAACTCATGTAATTCACCTCTGTTCAGATCAAAGTACGTTGTGATCAGATTATCTTCTTCTTTTAAAGTGAATAAAGACAAAATGTAATAAAAACATTAATCATGATAAAAGTATAAAACGATATGTGAAATAAATATTATAATACAAAACTAAAGCTATGAACTCCTGGACATTTTTAAAAAAGTTTTGTTTGCCTTTTTAGATTAATCTTTAGAGCCATTAAGGAGCTTTGGATTGGACAAAATTACGGTTTTTGAAACATTGTAAATGATTGTTGCGTCTAACATTTTGAAGCAATTCGTTCCAGTTGCAGAGGGCAACATAGTCTTTATAAAGGCGTGATGAGAGCTTAGGTACTTTCAGTGTCTAGTTTATCTCCTTTGTTATATGTTGCACGTTAATTTACATGTACAAGGAAGAGCTAAGATTAAAATGTTACGGACACTAAGAAAGTGTTCATTATATTAATTTATATTCCGTACGTTGATTAGCGAGTGTTTCCCATTTTAAATCGCCATACTGTTAAGCTAAACTGCATAGTTTGGTTGTTCCAGAAAAAATTCGCTGCCTTGGTTTGTACATTTGTACATATGTATAGTTCCAATAAAATTACTTTGTTCTTAGTTACATTAACATCATATAACATCTCCGTATTCCAAAGATGTTAATATACAATATGTTCTTATGTGTTGCCCTAAGTTCGAAGAATACCAATACGTTTCCACATACGGCCGGTAGCACATGCCATATGATCATGTCCATTACCATTGTCGGGTGAGTTTCAACCTAAATGTCTATGTTGCTTGACTTCAAGAATCATAATTTATTCATAATTAATATAGGGTCATTGGGCGAGATTCCTTATGGTTACTATGTTTGTTTCTGTTGTTGATGGTTCGACCAAGTATGATTTTTGGTAAGTTGGGAACATAAGATGTATTCTGTTACAGTTGCATTGTCAACGATAAGAAATAGACCAGTATTATACACAGGTAATTATAACTGGGATTCCATTTTAGAAATAATGTCATTAAATTAAATGTAAATCAAAAAGAGTGTATGTCCTAAGTTGGAACCTTGTAGTACAACAACCGTGGTGTTATTTCGGATAGGCTTAGTAATGTTGTATAAAACACGTTGTGTTCAGTTGGATAACATAAAAAAGAAAAACGTTCAAGAAATTTTCTGTTATGTCATTTGGTTTAGGTTTGAATGTACAACTGTATGCCATACACCATCGAACGCTTTGGAAATATCCCAGAATACTACTTGAATGTCCTTGCTACCGCCGAGAGCTCTAAAAATCATTATAAAGATAGGATGACTGAGGGGCAGGGATAAGAGGTTTGACAAATCACCAATTTTTTTATTTATACGGCTTAAAAGTGAAAATGGCCCATAATTAATAAGGTTAGATGTATCAGTCTTATCGAAAACGGGAATAATATGGACCTGTTTTCATGGAAGAGTGAAGTGAGACATTTATAAAGAGATGTTGAAATAATCAAACAACGGGTGGATAGTTCGACAGAAGCTTCTTTAAGAATACGAGGACTAATCGTTACCTGCGACTGTAGATCCGTCAAGTTTTCTAATATCGACCTGTATATTTTGGGTGTGAAATGGTTATGTCCGACAAAGAGTTTTTTATTTAAAAGTAACGGTTATACGTTGTCTTTGTTATAAATATACGACAGGCTTCAAAATTAATTGTTTAGCATGTAATCTTTGTCGAAGTCGTAAGTTGCTTTACAGTTATTTTAGGACAGCTAATATATTCTATTTGGAATTTGTAATTTATTTAGAATATAATTAACTATTTCGAACCAGACTTTTATGAGTGTTACGTTTATCTGTCTTCGCGTTGAAATACTTGAACTTTGCTTTAAGAATGACTGTTGTTACAGTTTCTCTTTTTTTGTCTTAAATTGAAGACAGGTAATATTTTAGATCGTTTGTAGAGACGATTTCTGTTTTATAAGTGTTCAGAGCTGCTATATAACAAAGGTATTTCGCCTGACTGGACAGTAATTGTAATATTCCTGGCCTCTAGAATAGTGTTATTAAAAGTGATAGCTTAGTCATCTATATATCTACAAGTTAAAAGAAAGTCAATATTTTGCAAGATGTTCCGAAAGGCATAATAATCAGATTACAGATTACAGATTACGTTCTTTTAAGAAAGGAGAGTTGGTGTTACATGTAAATTAAGAACTACGAATATAGAACAGTGGTAGCGTGTAAGGTTTGGGTAATGGTTTTCAACAATTGTATTTATATAATTATATTGGTTTTATCTGTTACAATAGTAAGGTCTAATAACGACGAAAAATGAGTAGGTCAGAGATAAGTAGATTAGTATCATATGAGTTAATGATGTTTGTTATTTTGTTGTTTTTGGTGTGAGGAAGTTTAAAAATAAAGTCCACCATGATGACTAAATCGCTTGTGTTGGTGTTGTAAACTCTGTTAATGTTTTCTTTAAGAAATTATATAATCATATAGACATTGTATCTCACAATAGTTTTCTTTTTTTTAAAAAAATCGTTTTATTTATTAACGTATATATCAACTTTTTATCTAGAGACATGCTTAATAAATATAAATGGTACGGTATTAATCCAATTTAAATGCAAATGGAAAACAAATACAACGACAGATGGAATTTAATGACTGACACCAACTATATAATTTACACTTCACGATCGAATCAATATAATATAATCAAAATCGGAACTTTTATTTTAATTCCTCTAATGCTTATTCCCTTGGTAGGTCTACTAGCGTACAGGTAGTTAATATGCCTATTCATAGGTAAAAGTTGATTAAATTCCGTGAAGAATCTATATAATTGACTGTTGATGGTACAAGATTAATTATGGATGCCAATACTGCCAGTTTGCAGGATTAAAGATAAAATATTGAAGACTTAATACTGTAATTAAATATAAATTAGAAGTAACAAAAAAGTATCCACCGTATTTTGAAGCTAACGTTTTATTTTGACGACATGCAAGAAATGTCACATCCGTGTATATCGATTTGACCTTTATATTTTTAGTCGGTGAACCACGAGAGCAAGGGCTTTGCACACTTTGTAATCTACTTCAGATCGAAGATGAAAATCATTTTTTTATCCAATGCCCGTTTTACTTTGATTTTAGAGCAGACATTTTTAAGAACAATTCTCAAATATGCAGTTTAATGGTATGGATTGTATTGATAAATTTGTATATCTTGTCACACATGTTCCCAGAAAAGTAGCTAAATAATTAGACTTACATGAGAAGGATAAGTACAAAAACAACAACGCAACTATCCTAAAACAACTGGCCAGAATAAACGGGCAGACCAATTATCAAGGACAAGACTATCGGCACGACCGTCGTGTCGATTATTTTTTTCTTATGGGCACGATAGAATCATTTTAATTACATAGTACATGAGTGGGGAGAAATAACGAATTGAGGGAATTAGACAAGACATGAAAGGAGTAAAGAAATGGAAAATAGACAAGACATGACAATACATGCAACCAAAAATTCGAAAGACAAAATAGTATAAAACAACATGCAGCAGACAAGACATCGCAAGACATCCCCTCTGACAATACGATGAATGATGCCATATGAAGACATCAGAATAACAAGAATTGTCCTAGGCATAACAGGGATTTAAGTCATACATCGCTGACGTACGCTTTATTAAGAGCAATAACTATTTGGTTAACTGTGCAGCTGGAGTTGGGATTTTATTGGAAACAAATTATGAAAATACAACATGACCTCTAAAGCATATGAAAGCTTTAATTCAGAGCATACATTTTTAATACAGGAAAATAACTAAAGCACTAGCATGTGATCAGTAAACGTTTTAAAATATATGGTTGTATTTTCATGGAAACAATTAGGTTGTGTGGTAGCTAGTTTTAGTACCTGTTTTTCGGAATATTTCAAAAAATCTTATGGGTGTATTACATAACAATGTAGAGAAAGTCTCAAATTTTATAAGTAATGCAGATGCCTGTGAAAAATCCATTAAATGAGTGACGATTTTTACGTCTCCATCAATCAAGACCATATTGTTTACATCCGGATGGAAGCTCGAGCCAGCCTTGAGAGAAGAAGAGAGTAGCGGTAGGAAAAACTGTATAAAGAGAAAGGAAACAGGACAAAACAAGCAACAACAATGTATCTACCTTTCTTTACCTATTCCTCTCTATATTCGTCTCATATCTCTCTTTTATTCATGTTTATCATATATCAACTCTTGTTGACTTCAACCATTACGTTTATTGTATAACACTCACGTGTAATACAACTTTGAACACCTTTGATTTGATGCCGATTCACTGGACCTTTGTATTAATTCGCGCATTTATACAACTTCAGAATTTAGTTAAATTCATCCAAGAAAATTTTAATAAGTGTGATTTGCGAAAATAATTAATGTTATTGTTAAATTAATGTAAAGTCGAACGATAAATGTGTTTTTTTAGTTAAAATTATTTTTAGGCCATACTTACACATCTCTGTATAGTTATTTGGCCCATGAAGGGGGTTTGCATATATATTTCCTTTTGTAAGTTACTAACTTTTTTCTGTACGTAGGAAATGTGTTGAATAGAATCTGAAACTTGCTGTCAATTCATACAGAACTTCATTAAACTTGTGCAGAACAAGTGCTTTTTCCTGAATTCGTTTAATAAAATTCTGTATGAAATGACAAGTGTCAGATCCTATCAATCTCCAACTAATTTTGAAAATGCTGGAAAATGCCCGGATATATACTTACACCCCTTAACTATCTGCCATGATTTATTCATTTGTCGAACACCTGCCAATAAGGAACAATATCGACATAGCCGTCGTGCGGATAAAGGCAATAATGGGCACGACTGTTGTGTGGATACGAATAAAATAATGGGTACGACCGTTGTACCGATAGACACTTATAATTCGGATTTCTTGAATCAGTCCCGAATACAATTGTTTACAGACGATTGTTTAACATTTATTTCTAGAAAGTAACACATGTTGAAGTTGAAAATCGCACCGATTTCTTCAAGTTACATAGGTTTCTTTCAGACTATGTACAGTTGGATCACTTCGTGATCATAAAATATATAGGCGAGGCCTCTTTAAAATTCTATATTTGCTTATCATGTTACATGTACACATGTCACTATAATAAAATATTTACTTAATTATATTGTGTTTGAATTTAAAATTTTGTTTGTATGGTTTACATTCTATTCAAAGGTCTTCCGTGAGATGTTGTCGTCTAATTAACCTTGACCACTCGACGTTGAGGTCGTGGGTTCCAGTGCTCGGTCAAAAACTTTTATGTGATAAACATTGCCAAGTCTACCATCACTAATAAAACTGGATATGGCATATATAACCGGTTATGTGTTGAAAAATACATCGACCCCCGTAAAATCGCACTTTTGGTGGACTAGATTGACGTTAATCAAAGATCTTGTGACAAATGACTTTCATCCGTTACTAAGCTAACGCTTATAACAGATCGTTAGTACGACAAGATAAACGTTATCTAAAATGGCCATTATTTGTTTTTTTCAATATATTATAAAGTATAGATCCAAATGAAAGACATGCCACATTTTTATTACACGTTTCAAGCATGTAAGTGCTTTGAATTAAGGAAAATATCTATAATGTTAGGAGATCATGCTCGAAACTGTGGAAAATAGAATTATAATCTATATACTTAAAATAGACCTAGAATTTATATACTCAAATAGACCTATAATCTATATACTCAAAATAGACCTAGAATTTATATACTCAAATAGACCTATAATCTATATACTCAAATAGACCTATAATCTATATACTCAAATAGACCTAGAATTTATATACTCAAATAGACCTATAATCTATATACTCAAATAGACCTATAATCTATATACTCAAATAGACCTATAATCTATATACTCAAAATAAACCTATAATCTATATACTCAAATAAACCTATAATCTATATACTCAAAGCATCCTTTTCAGGTCAGTATTATAAAACAATATATTTATGGTGATTGGTGGAGGAGAGCTATAAAATTAGTAAGAGCAGGTACGTAGGCGGAGTGTTCTGTATTTTATCAATGCAAACGAGGTGTATGAAGGCCGATAACATATAATTGATTGCATGAGAGGTTGGATACAATATACCTCACAAAGACAAGCCATTCAGAGAGGACACATTTACCATAACTGCACAAAATATACTTATACCATGCATGTCCAACAGGAGAAATGTAACCAATATACAAAATAAATAAGGATCGCCTGTGGCCGACCGGTCTAAGGTGTCATCTCAAGATCATTTACCTCTTACCACTAAGGAGAAACCTTGCCAGTTACTTGCGAAAAGGCGGTGGTTCTACTCAGTCTGATTCAGTCTGAGGTCTTCCTTAACCAATAAAAATCTGGATATGGCATATATAACCATAAATATGTTGAATATGGGATTAAACCATATTAAAAGTACAATACAAGCTTAAAACAGGGATCACAGCCTTTACGATCAGAAGCAAAATGTGTCATTTGGGAGCCTAAATCTCTTTAAATGATGAAGCCCACCTCGTCCAACCCCGTCGACAATCATATATTATATGGATTAATCGTTCATAAAGATTAAAACTTTTATTCAACGGAAAAAAAAACACTTGTACGGGCCTCTCATTTACATAAAGGAAGTGACGTCAGTCGACTAGTTTGATTGTGGAATCACTTTCGATAGGAACTGGAGAAGTTGAGGTGGGTTTAAATTTTTTAGAGTAGGAAATAATTATATTATAACCATATGATTATGATTTATTTATTACCCTCCCTTATCCCTCCCGAAAGGTTCTGTTTTGCTTTGCTTATATTTTATAATTTCAGCACTGGTGAGAGCGATGTTACTTCGATCAATTCAAGTGTTTGAACAAGTTCCCGTCATGGCTGGTGTAAATTGACAACGTTGGGAGACAAACAATTAGTTCTTAACGATCCTCAACATCCAATGTCGGGGTCGGAAATAAAAGTGCGCATCAATATATATTGTAAAAACGGATAATTGTGACTGTTTTTCTTCTGGATTTCCGATGCCAGGGTCGAGACGATTTGTGACAGTGTAAATAACAGATAAGTAAGTAATTTGTGATAATTCAGTCGTTCTGTTTCTCCACCTTTGTCGGATATTTGACAGTTCAATTGGGCATTTGCTTGCTCAACATAGGTTACATCCATTGTCGGGGTAACTAATAACTTATTTATTAATGTTCTAAATATTTTTTATATCCCTTATTGTAGTTGAATAAACAAACGTCAAAATAAATATACAAACAACAATAATCTTTGTAACCTTGCATGAATGATTTTATAAACTACTTCGGAGAGATTGATTGATTGATTAATTGATTGATTGATTGATTGATTGAATATTTAGCGTCGTTTTTATGCCATCGAGGGCTAACAGACGATCAGTCTAACCACTGGTTTCCTGAAATGTTAACCAGTACTCGAGCACACACCATCTCTACAAGTAAACGATAACTTACACGCTTGAATTAGCGTTGAGAGTCGAATGATACTGAGACACAACGTCTCATCACGGAGACTGTGGCCGGGGGAAGAATCGAAGCCAGACACGTAACCGACTGAGGTAATCGGGCCCGGCACTGTATATTTTCGTTTCAGTTCTCTTTACTATAATGTATATGTTGTGGAATACGTAAGCACATAAACTATGGATAAAATATCCATAAACCAAACACATGCTTTGCTAACATTTATGGAGCATTGCAGTATAAACTACAGTGAATTTTCGTTACTTTTGTTGTTCGAACCATCTGCTTTTCTCTCACAAATATAACATAACTCAACAACGTTAGTATAAACTGCGTGTTATGAACTGCACTGTAAATTTCTTAATCAACTGAGACATTCCCATTCAAGACAATCTCGACTTTTATCTATATAATAATGTATAGTATCAATAATTCACCATTCCGGAATCAACCTTGAAAATGTCACTTTAGACAATGATTATCGCCAAATTAAAGGTTCGTTTTATCTAATTTTACTTTCAAGAATTACAATTTGTTTTTGTGTTTAGTTGGTCTTTTTGTTCATTATAAATATCTGTCTCTGCTTAACAGTGTTTTTTCATTGTCGAAAGTAAAGACAACTAATACTTCGAAGTTTAAAGTTTGTACTCGTTAGATTTATAAAATAATCTCGACAAAAAGCAATCATATGCATATATTTAAATAGAAAATACATACGATAAATAACAGTTAGCAAATTTATAGAGAAAATGTCACAACAAAGCATATGTTTGGTATTCTAAATAAAAATATAAAGATGTGTATCTGCTAACGTGTCATCAAATCTAATCAGTTTAGTGATGCGTTTCTTTCCTATCTAATTATTTAGTTGGCTAGAGGTTTATACAGTTGTCTAACATAAAGCATGATGTCGATCTCAGTTTATTTTAAAAACGGCCAGTGCAGCGGTAAATATCAAAACGATATTAAACTCGTTAGTTGGTTATCATGTTTGATTAATTACATTGATTAAAGAAATTCCAATATGATTTTTAATTTATTATCTTCTTATTAATTTTAGAATAGAATATAAGAATATTTTATTAACTTTAATTGTTACAGTTTCTCATTACAAAACATAAAAACACAAATATTTACATGTTTTCAGAATATAAATATCATACACTTTTTTATAATTATAGTATTAAGTATGCTATTAAATGTATGAGAATAGTAATGGGAATGAACTTCAAAGTATGAGTTTATCTTATATATATGTTATTTCATATTTATAGTATTCGTAATGCTTCGTCTAATAGCAAAAGTTTCCTCAGTAAATGTACTGAAGCTAATAAGAAGTTTATTTATAGATTGCAACAGTAATATAAATTTAAACATACCTGGGTGACTGATATCAAAATTACGAAAAAAAACTTTCTTATGTCATTATATGCAGAACAAAATAAAATAAAGTGAAATTCGTCTTCTGTATTGCTAGTATTACATATAAGTACGTTCATGTATCTCTACTCTTGTTCTTGCATATCTGCCGGTTTCAATTCTTAAGCTATGTGATGATAACCGTAGCCTGGCAAAAGCGTTTTTTTTTCATTGTCAAAAAGAAATAACAACTAACACTTGGAAATTTAATAGTTGTACTCTTTAGGTTTATGAAATAATCTCGACAACAAGCAATCATATACATAACTGAATATAGAAACTACATACGAGAGTTTTTAGCAAATATATAGAGAAAATGTTCTAGCAAAGAATGTGTAATGTATTTTTATTATCAAAATGAAATTGAACTTCTTTATATAAATTTAATATTCTATTACTATTAAGGTAATAGTATTAATTAAGGTCTGCCATCCAATTTTAAGTAAATTTGTCCAGAAAACGTTGCCAGAATGTTGATAGTTAACGGTTCATACCATATGTACATAAAACCGTATTTGTTTAAGACATTTTTAAATTTGTCACTCAATTTTTTAATCCCTTTACGCTATCAGCAAGAGCACGTTCGTAAACAGCCGTCAAAATGATATTGTCTGTGTCAGTTATTTCAAGTCAATATTTAACAATCCTAACAAATCTACCTGAATAAATTGTTGTTATTTTTACTCCTATGATGTGTTTGCAAAGTCGTAAGTGGATTCTTTCTACTTCTTTAGATTAAGTTACACCCCATACTTCGCATCCATAATTTAGAACTGACATTACAAATGCGTCAAACAACTGAAGCGATAGTTAACGGCTTAAGTCATATAATTTTTTCATATTCAATATCATCGTTTTAAGAGTTTTGACACAAATTGCCTGCTGGTTTAAACAAAATGATCCCCTATATTTAAAAATAATACCGAAATAGTTAAAATCATTAACTACTACAAGTAAATAACCATTATAAAACAAACTCTTATTTTTCTTTACTGTACCTCCTTTTTTAAAGATGATAACTTTCATTTTATCTGTATCAACTTCTAGACCCCATTTTTCACAATAAGTGTGGAGATAATTTAAACTATCTTGTTAGCTGCCTGGACTGAAAACAATATCATCGTCAAAACGTAAAAGGACAAGCGTTATGTCATGTATGTCATTTTGAATAAACGCATTGTCTGATCTACTTTGCAATTAAAGCTTCAAGTCTTGAATGTATAGTGCATACATAACCGGCGATATTACTTTTAAGGCCAATCGCTATATCAAATAGTTCTAAAAACGTTCCAGAGTATATGACACAAGATTTAACGATATTATACATTGCTCGAACAATCCTTAACATTTTACCATTAATACCCAGTCAATATAGCTTTTACCATAACGCATTTCTATTCATTGAATCCAATGCTTTTTTCAAACGTTTTTATCATTAAAAAATTGTTCCATTATATTTTGAAGTATAAAGGCAGCGTCAACTGTTGATTTTCTTTTTCTGAAGTTAAGCTGTTTATCAGAATATCGTTGATTTCGCACCAGTTATTGATACGCTTATTTAGAACACTTGTCAATAGTTTTCCCATGCTGCTTACAATGTAATGCCTCTATAATAGTTAACATTTTCATCATCGCCCTTTTTATGTAATGGTATTATTACCCCACTGGCTCAATCCTCTGGAAAAATTCTCGAATTAAAAATTTTATTAAAAATGTATGTGATATGTGCAAATATTATGTCACATGACACGTTAAAATATTCATTTAATATGTCATTAGATGTTATCTTATTTCTATTCAATAATTTAATGGCAGACTCGACTTCCGATATAGTTGTCTTCAAAACATGGGTCATTATCATAAATCTCATGACTAGCATTTAAATCGTTATTTGCATTTTGATTTTTTCAGAAGATCTGCACATCAAATTTATTCATTTGATTGTAGATTAAAACATGAAATTAACAAACTGGTATTACCGAAATTAAAATCCAGGTTACTGATTATGAAAGCTTAGGAGTGTATATCGTAGACATACAGACAATATGAAACATAAAAATAAAACAAATACAAATATATCCCTTGATAAAATTTACTCTTAAAGCATCTATAACCACCAAATCATTTTAAATAGTATTCAAGAAACAAATAAACATTATTTAAATATTTTTTTTGTCTTAACATATATTTAGTTATATTTTTCCAGATTACTTTATTGTAATACTTGAAGACAATTTAAAAGTAAGAACAACTTATACTCTGATACAACAACCCCCAATTTATATACTTTGTAATTGTTCATCTTTGTAAATCTAGGTACACACATCTATAATTATTTGCTTCGTTAACGTTTTCTATCAGTAGAAAATACTTAAAAAAGCATTACTTGTTTTTTTATTCAGAAAGTTTTAATTTCATCAATTGTACACTTATTTAAACCAACACTTGTTATACGTCATCAGTTTAAGTGTAAAATGCACGTGTTCTCCTAAAGAGGGATACTAAACAGTGTTTGATATCTGATTCATATATATATATATATATATATATATATATATTTGACATTTCCCAGGATGACCGGAATTATCGCAGGGCATTTACTGCACGTGGGGCTGATTGTGCTGCACATCACAATTGTCCAATCATATATAAGAAGAAGTGGTCGAGAACCAGGTACCGTTTTACCGTTTTGTTTGCATCAATTTTAAATAATTTAGATATTTTGATTTTTCACATAATTGTTTTGGTAAATTTATGCTCATTGAAATTACCAACATGTTAATTGTTTTTCAGAAAACCAATGTCAATTATTAACTTTTGCTAAAACCTGATGATTTCCGCGTACTTTAAGTGTACTTTCAAAATACTTAACTAATAGTTTCAAATTGAAATGTAAAGAGTTTGTTTATTATAGTGTTACCTATTGAAAGGACAAGGTACAATGGGCTTAGGAGACATATATATGTTGTACACAGTTACTTCCCGAAAACTATCTTTACTAGGTGTCAGACATTCGGTACTCCTCAATTTAATTATTAACTGTTGGTTGAGCAACCAGCCGCATGAAAAAGTGCTTCGTTCGGAATTCGAACATTCGATCTCCCGCTGCCGAGACGGAAGCCTTAAACACTTGGTCACAGATGACGATGTATGTGAACATGTATTTGAAATCACAATCCGCGGTCCCAGTGTAAAGATACACGATCAGTGCGTTTAAAACAACGCCGTTCATACCGACCTCACGGTCATTTGACACCACAAGGCTAAACATGACTTATTTAATATCTTAAAAATGAAAAAATGAATAAAACATGACAATAACATATAAGTATGACTCTGATGTTTAAATGATTGTAACATTATTGCAGTTTGTCCTGGAATCGACTGTTACAATGACGGTACTGTAGATACAAACACTTGCACGTGTGTGTGTACTGACGGTTACACGGGTGTTTTCTGTAAAACAGGTAATGCTTTTTATATAACTGTATTCATAGTGTTCTTTAGCTTTTCATGGTAAGGGATTTGATAATTGGAATTACCTTCAAATGTATATAACAAATAAGTTTGCTTTCAAGAAAGAAATAAAAAAAACTTCAGTTTTCCAGCTAACCAGTAAGAACACATTGTAGATATATGTTGATTTATTCGGTTTCTTCAGGTTAGAGAAAAAAAACCTTACCAATTGTATTTACTAATGTTATCCCTTGATAGTAAGAAGGATTAAATACATCTCCTCTTTTATAAAAAAAAAAAGGGACAATAACACCGTTACACCAAGCCTCGGAGTTAATATTAAATATTAAAGATCATACACAAATAAAGACTTATAAAGTATTTGCTTCAATAAAGAAATCGGCAACATTGTTATAATGATCGTATTTCTTCAATACTGAACTGGGCATCTAATAATTCAATGCAAAATAATGTCGTTGTTTTATAGCATAAATGTCTGTATATAGCAATTATTATTAGAAGAGGTAATAAACTCTATTGTTTTTGCTATTATTATACAATATTATACCAGATATAAGTTTTAAAAAATTATTCTTCATAAAAAGATGAATGATACAATTATAATCAATGATTGATAATTATACTAATCATGAATCATGAATTGGGCACCATTTTTAGATAGGTGCTATCCTGAATATAAAGTCAGAGTTTTCATGGTTCGGGCAAGGACGGTTTACTGCTTTGTAATAAAGCAATACCATGTTAGGTAGTTTCTTTCGACACAAGTTGCAAGAAGTCTGCTTGAGATTTAGGCGTTGGGAACGCTTGTGTTTGAAGCTCATAGGAATATTTACTGTGCTGGAACTGGGTATTGTTTAATGCACATAAGTTTAGTCTGGTGCTTTTAGTTTGAAACCGTTCTCAAACAAAACAGGTTAGTTTTGTGCTGGAACTGGACTTTTATCTAAGTTAGAAGATTTAGGTTTGGAACAGTCTCCAAACGTATATACAGTGTATATTTATGCTGGAACTGAGCATCGTTCCCAGCATACAATTTTGTTATTAGTTTGAAACCGTTCTCAAACAATAACTTTATTTTTCGCACTGAAGCTAGGCTTTGTTTCATGCACTTTAGGTAAGTTTAAAGACTTAGATTTGAAACAGTCTTCAAGCATATAAGTCTATTTTTTTATGCTGGAGTTGAGCATTGTTCCAGACATAGTTTTGGTTTGAGTTTGAAGCAAGTCTCAAACATATGCTGTCCAGACACGTTGTCTGAACAGCTGGACTCATTATTAAAATAGTGTTGAACAATAGTTAGTTCAACTCTACAGGGTTTAAAACATTATACTGTAAATATTCTGAACAAAAATGAAAACTTTACACTTTATATGTTTGAATATTTCTTTTTTTAACATACATATTACAAAACGTGCTTTATATGGCTATCAGAATTTAATTGGGGATAATCATTATGCAATTATTTTTCGAAATTTACGAAGAATTAATGCGCCCGATTACAAAAACGATTTTCTTACTTTGCACGTGCGCAACATCCGGTTTTTCATTTACAGCTTTTACACCGACAAGTAATCATTCGTTGCTTAGCACAGATAAAAAAACTTAAATTTGTTTTAAAAAAAACACTTTTATTTAGGATGCAAGTCTTTCTGAAACTGAGAGAAATCAATCTCTTTGTATGCGTCGGGTCGGGTGATTGGCAAATACCGTTGTACGTAATTTTGGCTGTTCCAGATAGACTATTTTTATTCTTGCGAACCGGTACACTACTACTGGATATGTCAGAGATCGTGTCAGACCCGGTCGCGCACGTGCAACGTTACGTACTCATCGTGCTATTACGTTGACTCATCTACGTAATCGTTTTTTACCTGTAACATGTACTCATTGACGTGGCAGTATTCATGTACAGGCAATCATAAATCGTTTGAGATAAAAACGTGTTCCGATTCGTGCTCGTCGGCCCTACACTGGCCAGGTTCCGACAGCGCGCAACCGAGCTGATATGAGCACGACTCATTTGCAATACACGCGAAACCAGTGGCAATGTCTCTAAAACCCCGAGTCTGAACCCTATAGAACACGTATGGAATGAATTACATCGGTGGGTCAGGCCCAAACATCAAATTAATACCATACACACTCTCTGTTGGAATGGCAACGAATTCCAAACACGCTCATTTAGCGTTATGTAAGTTCACACGATGACTTATTAAGGAATGCATTCGTTAAAATGTAGTCCACACTGGTACTGACGTTTTAAAAGAATCAGTTATTGCACTTAGTCAGCACTTTATGATTTTTTTTGAAATGTTACATGATCATTTTCAGTGTTCTGGAATTTTCATTTTGACCCTTCTTCACTTAATTGATCAGAAAAAAACATGCTATGTCTGATTTTCTTCCATTATTTAACACTGAAACATTAATTTAGCCGTAAAGCTTCGATGGAAACTTTTTTAGCCCTGAATATTTATTTATCAGCAAAACAGACACTTTTGAAGTCAATGTAAAGTTTTCACTTTTGCTGAGTATAGTTGATTGATATGATTGTTCGTTTGATTTCTAAACATTAGAATCATTTTATTATATTTTTTGTTTGAAGTTTACGAATCATGAGGCAAGAGGCCTGAGGAAAATTTATATATATTATATAGTTTGAACAAAATTATTTAACATTTATTCAAGCTAGGCTGTTTTACAGCTTAAGCAAGTCAAGACAAAGTCGCCTTACAGAAGATCCCGTTTTAAGTTCAAGATACTCACCCAACATCTTGACAAATGCGTACCATCTCATCACGAGTTCGACTATAATCATCAATGTTTAAATGGTGATGAGGTGTATTAGAAATTGACGTAAAATCATTAATTAATTCGCTTATACTTATATCGTTTTGGTTATTGTTTTTATTGTTGTTAGTGAAATATCCCACATAAGTTTTTATCATGGTTCAGATATTACGTTATTAAATAATATCAATATTTGATAATTGACTCTAGAACAGTCTCTGTAAATAATAAAATATCAAAATCTGAAATGAAGTTTAAAAAGTTACAATCATGAAGTTTTGATCTGATACTCTGAATTTTCCACAACAGAAAACTGTTTCGACTTAAATTCTTAGATCCTATGGCCTGGTTCTGGGATAGAGTCCACAATAATCAACAGATCGTTTACATACAGTTTATCGCACGAGAGAACGGTACATTTATTCTTTGGATAACGGGGACCAGCTTGCGTCGTCTCCATTGTTTAGTTTTTGGAAATTAGCCACTCACTCAGAACTGAGAGAACTATAGTATATCGTTATTAAATATGTTAAAACATAATTGCATTTTATTTAGAACACTTTTTTAGAGTACATAATTTTGCAATGTGGAGTTTTATATGCATAATGGTGTGTCATAGTCTATCGCAAGCCATTCAATCTTTAGATTTGCAATTAAGCAAAAAATATCTGCAATTGTCAAATGCAAAGAAAGAAACAAAGATCGTGACATATCTAAAGTTTTTTTATCTAATATCTTAAACGATGTATATGTATCGTTTTATGATAAAAGTAAGAAGATAATTGCAAAATTCAATCAAATATTTTCGCATGTGGAAGGCCGTGGGTTCGATCCCCGGGCCAGGTCATTCCAAAGACTTGAAAAAAAGTACTTAAAGCTTCCTCGTTTGGTGTTCAGCATTTAGAGGATAGTTCTATGTCTGGTCTGCCGGGTGTCTGCGGCATGATACTCCAATGTGGCAGCGTTCAGAATACTGTCTCAAGTAGACACCGTCGCGATATGACTGAACAATTGTTGATATCATACATCATCATCACAATTTACTTCTTGACAGAATTGAAGTCATCCAAATGGCCACGTGGACACTATTCACTACTATCTACAGTTTTTGGCTGTCCGGAAAGTGACAATTACGGCTGGCACAGGTAAGCTTGATATTATGTAACGTTATAGATCAGGATTCCTTCATCACGTACGTCTTTGCTATGTACTTGTCAAGACTATTATGTAGCGTTATAGATCAGGATTCCTTCATCACGTACGTCTTGGCTATGTACTTGTCAAGACTATTATGTAGCGTTATAGATCAGGATTCCTTCATCACGTACGTCTTGGCTATGTACTTGTCAGGACTATTATGTAACGTTATAGATCAGGATTCCTTCATCACGTACGTTTTGGCTATGTACTTGTCAAGACTATTATGTAGCGTTATAGATCAGGATTCCTTCATCACGTACGTCTTGGCTATGTACTTGTCAAGACTATTATGTAGCGTTATAGATCAGGATTCCTTCATCACGTACGTCTTGGCTATATACTTGTCAAGACTATAATGTAGCGTTATAGATCAGGATTCCTTCATCACGTACGTCTTGGCTATGTACTTGTCAATACTATTATGTAGCGTTATAGATCAGGATTCCTTCATCACGTACGTCTTGACTATGTACTTGTCAAAACTATTATGTAGCGTTATAGATCAGGATTCCTTCATCACGTACGTCTTGGCTATGTACTTGTCAAGACTTATCAGACAATTTTCAAATAAATATATCGGGTATTATTTTATGACACTGAAAATTTGAACTGCGGAGTAATAAGACTTTTTTGTTTACATGAATATTAAGTGGCCGTTTTTATTGAAACAATATACATGTCACACGTACACGTCCTTTTCAATATGCGCAGGTATTTATAATACCGAATGCCATACAACATATAGGTAGTATCAGCAACGGTTGGTTTCTGAATGCCGCTGCCTTACCAAAAATATAATATAGTTGTGCACTATATATACCTTTAATAGATCATATAAATAATTAAAGCACATTTTATTTTATTTATTAATTTTAGTAAATATAAATAGATGAGAATGGATTAATATCTAATACATATTCACAACAATTCATCTAATATTGATTAATTGGATTTGTATTAAAAAGATATACACAATATCATAACTTTAATAATTTATAAGTGGGGTGGTGGTGTTATATAGAATGTTGGCCGCTCACACGAAAGATTGCGAGTTCGATCCCTAGCCCGATCCGATGCATCTTAAAAAAATCAATAACACTCAGTACTGGTTCTACTTAGAAAGCGGACTCAAGAGCGGTTCATATAAGATCTGATATTTCATCAACTAAGTATAAACAATTTGAAGATATTAAATGCCATACATTTGACTCCGGGCCCGATTAGCTCAGTCGGTTGCGCGTCTGACCGTCAATCCAGGGCTCGTGATTTTTAATCCCCGCCTGGCAACGGCCTCCGTGATGAATGATATACGACGTTATGTCGCGTTATCATTCGTCTTTCACCGCTGATTCAAGTGGGAAAGTTATCGGTTACTTGCAGAAATAAGTGTTCTCGAGTACTGGTTAATATTTCAGGATCCCAGAAAACAGTGGCTAGGGTAACTGATCATCTGTTAGCCCTCGATGTCAGAAAAATGACGTAAACTTCTCTATCAATCAACCAATCAATCAATCATTTTGCAGGGGGTTTATCAACATGACGCTTCATCAATCAAGGCCAGAACAAAGATGGAAGGTTCCAATTGAAGATGAGGCTATACAGATGACTGCAGATCCTCACATACTCGGGCCTTACCATTACCATTCTTTACAGCTAAACTTCTGTACTCGACTTGATAATGTAACAGTAAACCAAGATGACAATGAGACTATCACGTGGCTTGAGGGAGACTATTGTATATTTCAAGCCGGTGACGAATGTCCGATCGGTATGTATGCTTTTAGTTAAAACAATAGTTTTTATTCACGACATACCTTGTAACCATATATTCAAGCTTGGCCACTATTGCTGTGGGAATGTTTGATTTAATTACAGAAATGTATTATTGAAATTTTAATAATTACATATTATGAAAGTTATATAGCCATGTATATGACAATCTACGCTCAGTATAATATAATGTAATTGATTAAATATTACATCATAGTCATTTTATTCAAAAAATAAAATGACATGTTCGCATAACATGGTATTAATGTATATTTTGATTCCCATTTGCCAATCATGCTGCATATTGATGTGGTTGGATATTTGAGAGAGAACTAGTATAAATTTATGAAATTTAATTAAAAAATAATGAATCAGAGAAATAGTTAGATAGATAGGTTTGAGAAAGACAAAGAAGAGAAAGCATGGGAAAAAAAGAAAATTATAATGCATAACAATATATTGATGCATTATACATGTATATCAATTATCTTCTTAAACAGCCTAAACTGTAATGTCACAAAATGCATATCGTGAAAAGTTAGTCTTTATGGCAATTCTGAACCCCCATATAGCTGTTTTATATTTCTTATCACCTTACATTTTTATAAGATAAATTCTATATCATAATTTCATGCTTAAACGATCTGATGTTTTGGAAATCCTTGTCCACCAAAGAATCAATATGTACTGTAGACTCTTGTATTTGGCATCATCTTGGTACTTCATAATTTTATTGTTCATGATTCGACATTCTACCCATAGAAGTACTATTTATCACCATGACCAAAAAGGAGGATATATTTCTGTTATTTAAAGGAATTCAAATCAATATTGTATTACCGAAAAAAGACCTTTGAGTTTATGCGATACTCAATATAAGGCAACAATTATAATTTCATCAAAATTAAATATTTACAATGTATCACTGACCAAACTTCACTAGAATTCTTGAACAATAATTTCATATTGTCATTCTCACCTCATCTTGTATTAATTTTAGTATCTTCACTTCAAAAAGCCATTTTCTGTACCCATGCAAGGTTCCAGACATTTATGTAACATTATATGTACATTTTCCTTTCTTAAAAAAGCCAGTACAGCTGACCAGTTACACTAAAAAGGTGTTATCACTTGCGTCTGTCTGCATCACAATGTTTTTGATCAAGTCAGGGTTAATTAAAACCGGATATGATGTAATTGCTGACTTTAATATGCCAGACGCCTGTTGATGACATGTTAGCCATTTCACTTTATTTGGAAGCTTTTTGACAGTTAAGACAGTCAAGAGAGCCGCAATTTCTGAAAAATGAGGAATAAATATTCTGTAAAAGTTCACTGTACTGATCGTACTTGCGGTTTAGTTGTAGAATTTGGAATAGTGTTGATTCAGTTGATTTTATTTTGTGTTGGTTTCACGGATCCTTTTACTACCTAGTTTGCCAAAAAGATTCAAGTTCTGTATATCCTAGCATACATTTAGATGGTTTTGCAGTAACTTTAACATTCCCTAAAGCCTCAAATATCTGGCGAAGATGTGTTATACGTCAAGAAATGTTTCACTGAACCCAAAAATGTCATCTAAAAACGAAATGGACATTTATTCTAGCCCATGAAGAAAGATCTCCATCATCATGACGAAAGTTACTGCGGAGTTTTAACTTTCGAATGGCATAACATTGAAATGGAAATGATCAAATGGTGTTTTAAATGCACTCCTCTTTTTAGCATCATCAGCAAAAGGTATTTCCCAAAATCTTTTTGAACAATCTATTTTTGACATATATCTTGCTCTACCTAATTCATTCAAAATGTCAAGTTTTAGCATAGATTGCGGATCACATAGTGTCTGTTCATGTAACCCGCGAACTTTATTTTGTAATCAACCTCATTTACTTCTCATTCTGTTACTATATACGGCCTTTTCCATTGGGCTAGAAGTTAGTTTGTATTTGTTGGTAGAATGAGAAATACCTTGTAACTTGTCTTAAATTGTCTCTTTTCTTGTTTTGCTATCCAAATACTTCTTTTGTCGGCATTTTTCAGTATTTTCACGTTCGTTTGCTAATTTTGTCATACGTGTCAGTCTATCTCTTGGCTATAAAATGTTACTGACGTCTGATTCATTCCGTTTATCTAAACCTGACTCTTCCCAATCCTCTTCAAGAATTATTAGAGGTCCACGAACATGTATGCCGTATAATAACTCAAAGGGTGAATAGCCAGTGGATTCTTGGGGTTCATCCCGTTATGTAAAGAGCATATGTAGAATGTATACATCCCAATTGATTCGTCTTCGTCAGAATTACGTTGAAGCATCTTCTTCAGTGTGCTTTTTAAGTTTTCTACTAGTCCATTTGCTTGTGGATGATATGGCGACGTATTAAGGTTTTGTATATGTAATACCTTACATATATTCTCTATAAGCGCAGACATGAAGTTTGTTCCTTGATCAGATCTTTCCTTTGGTATTCCTGTTCTTGAACAGGTGTTATTAATGCATTAGCTACGGTTTAAGCATTCATTGTCTTTAATGGTATCGCTTCTGGATATTTACTGCTATAGTCGCAAACCAAAAGAATAAATGTTGCCTCGCTCTGTCCTTGTTGATGGTTTAACTATATCAATTGCAATTCTTTTAAATGGTAAAATAAAATGACATGTTCGTATAACATATTATTTGTGTATCTTTTGATTCCCAAGCTTCATATTGATGTGGTTCGATACTTAAGAGAGCTGCATCAAGCAAGCATAAAATAGCTTATATATATATCTGTTTCCTTTTACAAGCGTTATGTTACATTGAACTCAATTTAACCTCTTTCTTCTTATTCCATCTACTATTTCTAAATAAAAACCAAATATCGTGTTGATTTGTATATTTATATTTCAAGATACATTTTTAATAATTTCATTTGATCCAATACCATATAGTACAGTATAACTAACATAGTCACGTAGAGGAAACAAAACTACAAATTTGTCAACAGCAATCACATATAACTGTTTTTATCAGTGATACTTGTTTCGTAAGTTTGGAGATAATCCATGCAGGGGATAAATGATACCATGTCTATCATAATAGTTTATACACGACAATGTTATTATTATTTCTTTATATGAATCTCATTCAGTTTTTCTCAAAAATGTTATATCACTTAAGCAAGTGACAGTTCGCATTACTATTCTCGCATACAGTCAAACCTGTTGTAAGCAGCCAGTCAATGGAAGGAGCACAAATTACTTTTTAAGACAGTATGCTGCTGAATATGATGTTAATTTGCTCTTAAAGCAAAGTTATGAGAAAAAAGTAATGTGGCTGCTTAAGACAAGTGATTGCTTAATAGATGTGACCGCTAACACGTTTGACTGTTTTGGATTACCTCTCATAAACAAACTCATTTGCTTCCAATTGATCCTTTTTTTATCAGTTATTTATTGCATCTCTCTCTCTCTCTCTCTCTCTCTCTCTCTCTCTCTCTCTCTCTCTGTTGCTATCTTGTAAAGGGAGACCATTCTTGCAAATGGCTGAAAGGCATCATTTCCGAATAACTGCGGACAAGTACCAATCAGGCAATTGTTTTCACAAGAAAATTTTACTCGTATTTTCAGGATTTTTTTAGTTAACATGGTAAATGTTATTAATTCTAAATGTAAAGTTTCAGGTAGAAACACATTCGTTCATGTATAGTTAAAGGCTGATAAGTGACCAGCATGCATAATTGTCAAAAGGGCACAGTTTGTAAATTTTAAAGTTTTAAATAAAGCATTCCTTATCTTTGAAAAACAGGTTTTAATGAAAGTAGTGTTACATTGGGAGGGTACACAGTAACTTGGGATGATACGGACGGCACGTTACCGAAGGTCTCTATCAATAACACAGCATCAGTGGTAACGTTGGTATACTGTTGCAGAGAAGACAGCAGGGAGAAACAGGAACTTAACTTTCCACATGACTTCCCCTTTATATTGTTGAAGGTATAATTTACTACCTAAGTTCCCCTTTATATTGTTGAAGGTATAATTTACTACCTTAGTTTTCCTTTGTCTTCATAACGGCAAAGGGAGTGAAATTTGTATTTCGTTTACAATTCTTCTCTATTCCATCCATACATGTGTCATTATGTTTAGTAAACGAAACAGTAAAACACCATTTCATACATAATATAATTGCTAATCCATTGTATATAATGCAATAATGTCCTTTTGTATTGATAAATCAAAAATTATAATTTACCATTGTTATTTTGTTTATAGTAGTTTTTGTTTTATGTAAACATTATTATAATGTATTAGACAGTTCACAATACGGATTTTTATTGTACGAGTCAATGTTGTTGCGAAAACCGATATTGGACGAAATCCCACTGGCCAAAATTGACGAGTACAATACAAATCCATTTTACAGCGAACGATATAATGACCTTTTTATCATTCAACTCGTTTTATTTTCGAATGAAACATAATATCAAATTAACATTAATAAAGTTATAACTCTTTTTATTTTAAATAAAGTGTATGGTGAATTAATGCTTATCATATTTTTGATAATATTGAAGTTGGCTCTTATAAAAGTTACTTAAATAGATATATAAAAAAAATGATATAATTTTCTTATCACAGATATTTATTGTTTTCTTTTTAGCTAAAAAGAAAATTAATATATATCTATTTATATCTTTTGAAATAATATATACTTCAATTTCTTATAATATATATATATATGGTGCTTTATGGTGTTTAAGACGACACTATATACCATACCTCGGTATTTTCTCTTACTTTATACATATCCGAGATACGCGGAGTATCATTATCGTTACAGTCACAGTTATCTCATGTCAATTCGAAATTATTATAGAATTATGGAAAAATACCTTAATATTTAGGGACGCTTCCGGTTTGAAACGTACAATAACGATTTCTTATGTACAAATGCTCGAAGCTCTTTGGAATATATATTTTAGGAAAATAATAACAATAGGTTACTTAACCTTGTTCTTTACAATACAGAAATTTGACGAGTACTCATCTCGTCCATTGTTTTTTTTTTCAGCAGGTTACGTGTCCAAATATATTTTTGTATTATACAGTACAATATTTTATTTATTCTATTTTTTTTTATGCAACCAGAAAACAGTCAGCGGAATGCGATTCCAAATATATCACATACTATACAGAATGACAAGAAATCAAAGATGTTTGGATGTTATTCATGTACTGTATCTTACTTTGACTCCTTGTTCTCTTTTAACGTCTGTCAAAAAGCAAACGACAATGAGATCATGGTGATTCAAACGACTGTAACGTAAACGTAAAAAGAAGAACAGCGTTTGTTGATATTCATTTAATTCGGATACTTTTATCTGCTAAGAGCTCAAACTGAACCATATGGAAAATTATGTTATTTGTGTATTCATTTAATTTAGGGAAATATAATGTAATGTCACGTGTTGCAAATACTTATCGCTGATTGGAAGAGAATTATTACGATATGAAAGTGATTATGTTGTGCATCATTTGAATTTGTAAAAGTTATTATTGATGAAGATTGATGTATTGCTCTACACCCTAGATTAACACCAGCAGCTGTATAGGTGTTAAAGATATGGAAGTATCAGAGGAGCGGTTTGACCTTGTCGATGACCTTGGTTTGTTCACCTTTGAAGGACATTTTAGCATATTCAAACAAAATGATTCATACCAACGACTTGGGCTATGCTACTATGCAGATACAGGTGAACTGAGCTTAAGTTCAACAAATAAAATTGTAATATCAAATATTGCGTTTCACAAATACACTTACGACAAGTATTTACCAGCGGCGATCTGTCAAACAATTAGATAATCCAATTAGCGATTGATATTAGTTGCTACCCTGACACTTTTCCAAGTCAAGCGCACCGTTTCTAAGTAAACACTACATTGTATTACATTGCATTTACTTGGACAAACGACGCCACGTTGTCAGTGACGCGATAGCCGCTCTCGCATCAGATCAATTGTCGTAAACTAAACCCTTACGACTGAACCCTAAAATTGGCTCAAATCGTGCAGAAAATTACATATTTTTTGGATTTATAATTCAACTTGGATATTGAACTTTCTTTTAAATATATACATCTTGGTCATCGCGGAGAATGACAATTTTTAAGTTCATCGAATTCAACTAGGAGATCGAACTTTTTTTATAATACATAGCATAACTTGGATATGGACTTTTTAACTAGACCATTAAACTTCAAGATTGACTTTTATAAAATATATAATTCCTTTTAAGAACAGAACTATTTCTTTTTTAAATATATACATGAAGATCATTTTTGGAGATTGTTTTAACATAAACAGTAATGTTAACTTGATTGATTTTATGAGTATACTATATAGATCAACTGGGAGGGTGTTCAACTGTCTTGGGAATATATGTAAAATATCGATCTTGGAGACTTAACTATGAAATAGTAGCTTACTTTGATTATGTAATTTTGTGAAACGCAACCTAGTGTACTATTATAATCCAGGTGTTCGTGACTGTTTTGACGAATATGATGATGGCTTCTCTTACCGTGGTACAATAAACACAACTTACTTAGGGGAACCATGTCTAAATTGGATTGAAACGTTACCAAACAAATTTTCACCTAGCAAAGAATATGTTGGAGACTTCCCTGACAATCACTGTCGAAAGCAAAACCCATGGAGTTCATTGGAAGTGCTGTGCCTTGTATACAGAGACAGTGTTATATATTATGTTAATTGTGAGATACCAAAATGTGGTAAGTTAATTTATTTAATGCCAAATATGCAATGCCATTTCTTTCTTGATTTGTAAGAAATTCACATGATTATGACGAATATAACGAAACAAAAAATTATTATCTGAAGTGTCGACCGGATCGCCACGTTAGTAAATTTCGTTACGGTTACATTGGATTTAAACCACCGGTTAGTATTTATTTTAGTATACATGTATACGAAATTTACAAATACAAAGTATGGGATCTTATAATGGTAAAATGACGTTATTTCAGACGTCACGTCATGCGATCATTGACGATAACTAATATGTGCGATCTTTCATCGAGATCTGAAAGGTACCAATCCTGAATTATGTGCTAAACGAATCTTACATGTGTGCTCATTTACTATTGTATTTATTAAACTTGTTGATATTATGCTTGGCAGAGTCCAGACTGTTGACTCTCCTGTTACAATTAATTATAAAACTAAAACAGAACAGCATAAACATAATATATATATATATATATATATATATATATATATATATATATAATGACCATACGCTGTACATTACATGCTTACAAAAGAGGTGACACCAGGAGATCACCGAGGGGTCAACGCCTTTCAACGATCAGTAATAAAACCACCACCACTATGAGCTCAAACCCGGTCTATGTGTGAAGAGTCACATATCTACATAATAACATAATTCACAATTAACTATAGCACGTTATTATGAGATCGTATTTATATAATATCATGGGATTTTCTAGATGAATCTAACAACTAATTTTATAATATTGATTTCAGATAGTTACCATTTTAGGTACGTTGAAAGTTGTATAAATAGCTAACTTAACAACCATGTCCTGTTTCTCATTCGTCTAACATCAATATTCCGAAATAAAATGTGTTGCATCTTAAAAAAAAAAGTAAATATTTGGTGAACGGAATAGCAACGACCACGCCTTTTCCGTCACCATTTGTGTAATGGCGTAAAACTGTAAATAATATTTCAATGTTGTGATCAATAAAAACCATGACAAGACTAAATTTATCCAAAATTATGCCCAAAGCTAAACGTGACCGTTCATGAGTGTTCGTTCATGGGAAATAAACAGTTTGTCTTATGTAATTAAAGAATATAAAAGCGATGCTGTGTTTTTGTTGTTTAATTCACAGTTTCATGTTTTGTTTCATAAATGCAGGTATTGCTGTTCCACTACAATATTTGTATGAAATATTTCTTTGCATTGTTGAGTTTTGATTCATTAATCTATGCATTTGCACCTAAATTACTGTGTGTCATATTTCTTAGTTATATCCCATGTAGCGCATTTTGATAACATGATTTGTTTTTTTATAGAATCTGATCAAACCGTGGAGAAAATTGGAACATTCAAGCCAGTGTATGCTGTACCACATTTTAACGACAAAATAGCAGAAAACGCTGTAGACGGAAGCACGTGTAGGTAGACGTAAACTTCGCATGTTGTGGTGAACACACGTTGTGTTAATCACATGCTATAATTATTATACATGTCAAATTGTTTCACTTATTGTTATAAACATAATGTGTAATATTGACTGTTGAGATACCATATGCTTCAGTCTTGCCTAAACACTGTTAATACATTAACATAAATTGTGACAGTTGAGATGACATTTGCTGTAGTCTTGTCAAAAAACCGTTAATAATTGTTACATTAACAGTGGCTTTTGAGATGACAATTGCGTTTATATTTTCTAACCACTGTTAATAAGTGTTACATTGGCCGTGACAGTTGAGATGACATATGCAACAATGTTAATAAATGATGCATTGAGAGTGAATGTTGAGATGACATATTCTTTAGTATTGTCTAAGCAATGGTAATAAGTGTTACATTGACAGTGACGGTTGAGATGTTACATTAACCGTGACGGTTGAGATGGCATATGCTTTAATATTGTCTTAACAATGGTAATAAATGTTACATTGACCGTGACGGTTGAGATGGCATATGCTTTAATACTGTCTAAACAATGGTAATAAGTGTTATATTGACTGTGACGGTTGAGACGGCATATGCTTTAATATTGTCTAAACAATGGTAATAAGTGTAACATTGACCGTGACAGTTGAGGTGACATATGCTTTAATATTGTCTAAACAATGGTAATAAGTGTAACATTGACCGTGACAGTTGAGGTGACATATGCTTTAGGATTGTCTAAACAATGGTTATAAGTGTTACATTAACCGTGACAGTTGAGATGACATATGCTTTAGGATTGTCCAAATGGTGTTAGTGATTGTTACATTGACCGAGGCTGTCCAGATGGCATATGAATCAATCTTGCTTAAACGTTGTTAATAATTATTATACTGAACGTGACTGTTGAGTTGACATGAATCAATCTTGCCTAAACATTGTCAATACTTGTTATACTGAACGTGACTGTTGAGTTGACATATGCTTCAGTCATGTCTAAACTAAACATTGTTAATAAGGGCTACATTAACCGTCCAGATGACATATGATTCAATCTTGTCAAAACGATGTCCAGTTTTTTCTTGCTGTTATTGATGGCTGAAACTATGTTACGAGCGTCATCTAAATTCATAAATCATTGAAAAAACTAAAATTGCTACGGAAAACAATGAATATAAGTACTGGTTTTGATATGCTTCCTTAATTACAGATACACTGTCAAATTAAAACATATTATTGTCGGGAGTGCTAAACTGTAATTATATTCTAAGTGAGATATGCACTTAAAATATATACAATATCCAAAAGTAAAGGTATGCAATTGTTTTCCGTTGTCTTAAAGAATATCGTATGTTTTATTGTTAATTTCTTAGCTATCATATTTAAAATATATAATGAAAGATTGATTATTGTCTTCGATGAAACCTTTTCAGCTGGCAATCCGTTTGAAAGTGACCGTCCAAGACAGAAATCTTGGTTCCAAGTAGACTTAGAAGAAATGCTTGAAGTACACTCTGTACTTGTTCATAGGAAGTACGGTAATGTGTTATCTTAAAAATGTATAAATTATAAATGTTCTTTACCAAAGAAATATACCCAAAAACCATCAATCATATACTTATGATGGGTAGCAGTTAATCATAATGTTTCGGTTACCTGTTATGTGTTGGAAATGGCGTTACACTCCATTAAAAGAGAAACAATATCGTTTTGACATTTATTTAGGGGAAATAATGCAATTTCCGAAATCTTAAACAAAGTTACACTTTTGTTTTACAATCATATCTGCATGACGTAAATATGAAATTAGACTGTATAACGGACTCAGCTCTTCCGCCTGGGTCCGTTAAATAGCGATGAGTTTGAGCACGTTGACTGATCAGTTGCTTCAGGGAAATTGAATTACTTCACAGTTAGTTCGGTATGAATTTTGGGACCGGCATAAAATGCCTTGCTTTTTCATTGAGATTGTAAAGACCTGGTTCAGGAGAAATCCGGGACCGGGATAGATTAATATAAAATCCAGAGGTTATAAAAAGTGCTAATCCCTATAGTAATAAGTTACATCCGAGGGTTAAAGTATCGATTCCGTCATGTCCAAATGTTATCTTAAATTATATTATACAAGTCTCTGCTCGGTGTGTTTCATATTTCGACAGTTTTATGTATTCTAAATGTCGTGTGTATTTTATGAAATCTGTTCATATCAGACACATCGCTTCTAGGTTAAAATATGTCTGTTTTACGGTTTATCTTATTTTAATTCGTCGGGCCCGGTTAGCTCAGTCGGTAATGCGTTATACTATTAATTCATTCGTTTCTTACCACTGATTGAAGTGGGAAATTTATCTGTTACTTGCGGAGATGGGTAAACGTATTCTGTATATCTAGAACGAGTGTAAGGTTAACTAATTGTCTGATAGCACTCGATGGGATAAAAATGACGCTAAATTTTAATCCAAACCAAGTCAAATTATAAATTATTCTAGTATACACACACATAAATAATGTTTATATATTTCATCTTGTTTTTAATTCGTCTTTCCGTATGTGTGGTAAACTGAATGGAACTTAGAAATATTGAATAATTTCATGGAATCTAAACATTTTGTATGAATGAATACTGATTAAATGATAACATTTTACGTTTATAACTGTAGTCTGGTTTCCTATCAACTTTCGATTCGTTTCGGTTCATATAAGTAATTACCAGTGGGACTTTTTCAACTACGGATCTCTCCAATGTGAAAAAAGGAAATATCCAAGGTCGGTATAGTAACGAACACATTACACGACGTTTAAACATAATATTAGTGTGTAGGTCTCACTACACAGTTGGATTTTGTTCTTTGTTCTATATAAAATAAGGTCTAGGATTTCCATGGTAAAAAAAAATTTCACATAGAATTTGTTTAAAGTATTTATCTGGTAGGTTGACCAGGTTGTTGTTTTTAAAAGAGGATGCAGTGACACCTTGAGATTGTTTGAAAAAGGAAGTCCTTAAATTCTTATAAATACATGCATAAAGTCACATTTCTAACACCACTTTGTCTTATTGCAGTGTATGCCATGCTAACATTTGCTCTACTCATCTGCAGCAAGAAATCACTATGAACCATTTTGAACATATTTCAAAACAAAATAACATAGGCCTTTTTTAAGCGTAAGAATCATGTTACCGTGGGAAAAAAAGGGGCGTAACTGTGTAGTGAGACGTATAGGTTTATGCCTTAAGCAAGTGTTTACTCCATAGATTAAAAACATTATTATATAAACTACATTACTTTAACTTTCATGTTGGCAATTTTCTGGGAAAACGTGCTTTCCGGTGCAAAATAAATTTCTGATTAAAAGGTAAAACAGGGTACATATGTTTAATTATACTTCGCTCAAACGCCTTTAATGTGAAATTAGTAAGCTTTGTTCTTTGTTTCTTATACTATTTGACATAAAGGCTATTTTCAGATACAGCTTTGATATCAATTTCGTTTATATTTTTATTCCAAACCAGACAAGCATATGCATTCCATTTCGTCTGCAGCCGACCGATTGTTGGACAGTACGTCACCATACGTAATTTTGACGACCCAAATCCAGACAACACCTGGGGAACGTATTATTTTCTTGAGATCAGTGAAATACAAATATTTGTTAAACGTAAATATTTTTTCTATATGTTAGTATTACATAATCAACAATTATTCCATTATAAGAACAACATGTAATATGTTTACACCAATAGTGTCATGATAGTGAATATTAGTTTCATTAGATATTTGATATAAACATAATTTCAACAAAAGACGAAATATCTCAAAATTGTATTTTAAATAAAATAAACATTGCAAATTCGTAATTTAATTTGTTATTTTAGACTGTATGTCTGAAAATCAAAATAAATTAAAGTTTGCATTTTCGGTTTGCTGTATTTTATTTAGATGTTAAACATGATGGAACTCATATTTAAAGCTCGGTCACAATATGGCATGGATTTTACTCCATTATTTATTATGCTGATTCATATTTTCTATATGCCGATATATCTTTTACATGTAAAACACAATATCTTGAAAATTTCTTTATTTCTGTAATGTTTATAGGGAATATTTGCGGGAGGCGACTAGGTCTTCTTTCAGGAGATGTTCGTGATTTCCAGCTATCAGGTTCTGATGACCTAGCGACCAACATGTTTTTACAAGGCAGGCTTCTCTTACCTGGAATCGGCTGGTGTAGCGAGATTGTCACTGGTGCTTACTTTATGGTAATCTGTCACGTGTTTCACTTATATTTGTTTACACCTCACAGAAAAAAGTTAGGGATGGTTCACAATAAATGCCTCATATCCCAATCTTCAGTCACCGGCATAACCGTATTCCGTTTTCTTGTAGACTGTAGAACGGACATAGCTTTCCCGCTTGGGTCCATTACTGTTAGCAAGTTGGTTGGTTAATTGCTTCAGAGACAGTTGAATGACATCAAAGTTTTGAAAGTGTTAAAAAGCTATAAAATGTTGGATAGACATATAATTCCCTGCTTCGTCTTTGTGGTACAACAGACCTGATTCAGGAGATGTCAGGAACTGGGACTACTTTCTGGCAAATCGGGACGAGCTCACCAATTTTAAAGAAATCCAAAAATATAATAACAACAATTGGAATTATTGTATTTCAATAAATGTTTGATCAATATAAAAACTTCTATAGAAAGAAAATCAAGTTGCAATCGAGTTTGTTCGATATATAAATTTACCAAGAGACAACGGATTTTGTAAGCAGTAATTTAGATATTGTTGAAGATGATATACATTTTATATTTTGGTGTATTACGTGAACATTTGAACGCGGTAAATTGATGAATTATGTGATATATAGGTACAATTGACATACTATTACAAAATAACAGTTCAATAATATCTCTCGCAAAATTTATAGAGAGCGCTTAAACAAGGCAAATTTTAACACTCATTTTTCTTTTTGTCATTGCATTGATGGATTAATGTAATAATTCATTTTATTTTTATCTTGTTATTTTGTTGAATAATGTCATGTTAGTTTCTTGTTATTTGTGTTGAAGAAATTTCAATTTTGATAAAATACTCAAAAGCCTTATAAGGCTGGGTATTACATAACATTTATTAATATCTTTGCTTATGTTGTTAATGTATTGTACCTGTCACTTTGATATATAATGTAAACATGTACAATACATTAACAACATTAGCAACAATGTTAATAAATATATATAGCTTCAATAGGTTTTACAATGTCCTGCACTCAAAGTGCACTGATTAGTGCTATGAGCGTGTTATGTTCATGAGACTAACTATCGTTGTTATCAATTATATCATTAACACACTTAAACAGATCTAAGTCTTTCCTTTTCGTGTTCAGAACGTCCACGAAATCTTTTTAATGATATTTTATTTTAAATATATTTTCAATGTATTTTAAATGTATTCAATATTCAATGACAATACGCTTTACTTGACACGAAGACACTGTATTTAAATCAAACGTCGAAGTGAACGAATGTGTGACGATTACAATGAATAATATTTATGTTTTTTTTATATTGTGTGCTTTACAATGTTTGTAGATCGACTTGATAGTCCCAATGGTAGTACGAGGGTTAGAAATACAGGGATGGCTTGCAGGGTTGAAACCGTTGATCGTGACCAAATATACATTAGATTACGGTGTACATGAAAATGTGTTCACACCTTATGTTGATTACCGTGGTGAAGTCAAGGTAAGACGCGCAGTTTTCTAAATATAACCATTTCAAGATGGTGTCCATGTCACTTATTATGTATGCATGTATTTAACGAATTATGGTTATTCTATGTATTGATTATGTATCTGCCGTTGTCCTGGCTGTATCCTGACGAATATTTTGGATTTACTTTATATGTGTGGAAGATAAATTGCAAGATTTTCATATTTTTAAACAATTTTACAACCAACCTTAAACTAAAGATGATCTTATTTAGACTTTTATTCATTTCAATTATATAAATATAGGACATATTGTCAGGATGTTTTTTATTATATGTTTAAGTAGTATAAAATTAATCGACCTTTGTATCAGTGTGTGTGATTAATTGCTTTACTAAACTTTACCTTAAGACGTCAAATAATTCGGCTTTTCTCAAATTCATTACTTATATCATATCAAAGACTTATTACTTTTCATACTATTATAATCTTCTATATTTTACGAAAAGAACATATTATGAGCTTTGTCTTAAAGGTCTCACTACACAATTGAATTGTGTTCTTTGTTCTATATCAAATAAAGTCTTGGATTTCAAGGAAAAAATCTACATAGATATATCTACCCTAAAATTTGTTAAAAAAAAGAAGTGCTCAAATGCTCATGAATACAGGCATATGTTGAAATCCTATAAAAGTCACTATTTAATACAAGTGATGTCTTATTGTCAACATTTGCTCTTCTCATCTTCAGCAAGAAATCATAACCTCTATGAACCATTTTAAAAATATTTCAAAACCAAAATACGTAGGTCTTTTTTAAGCACAAGAATCATGTTACCGTGGAAAAAAGGGACACAACTGTGTAGTGAGACGTAAATTGACAAAGTATGTATGTACACATGTATTATTATAAAACTAAGAAGATATATAACCGTCAAATTACGTAATACTCGAATACAAAGCCACCAAAGCAGCATCATCATAAAGTGCCTTTTTTATTTTGATCTTGTAATTATTTTTATTATTTTGTATAAATAAGTGAAAAATATGCGACAAACACAAAATGTTGCAAATATAATATTGATTAATCAAAACAGATTGAAGGTAAGTTTTGTCGTTCGTTTATCTAAAAACTATCTTAACTTTAAAATGTATATTACCTTATCGTTTATGATACATAGTTGTATAAATATTGAAATCAAAATATATTATTTAAGTTAAATCCAATTACCAAAACATAATAATTCTCATGAGACAATGTCGTTATTATATGTTTATTCTATACTTATTTGCAAACAGATTCTTACAATTTACGCAAATCATGCTTTAAGTCTTCCTGAATAGAACCAGTACTAAGCATATGCGGATGAAGTGTCTTGCTCAAGTACACCACACATAACCGTGGCGGAAAATCGAACCGTAAACCCCCGAGCATGAATCTGATGCTCTACCACTGGACCACGCGTTCAACATTTTTTTCTTTCTTTATAGGTTTTTAAACTTGACACTTCATTGCCGACAGACATGATACAACGATTCATTCTTAGTGAGGAAATTATTGCCCGATCCTTGAGAATAAATATCAAGGAATATATTGGACGTCCTTGTATGAAAATGGAAGTACTGGGATGCCCTAAGACAAGTAAGTTATGTTTATATTTGAATGATTAGTTAAAGTTGAAAATATACATTAAGTTGTGTTATATTTGTAAAGTATCCACAGCTCGATCCGTTGGCCTCTCAACACCCAGTACTGATGTTACCCAGGAAACGAACTCGATAGCGGTTCATATACACTCAAAGTTTGCTTCGCAGTCGAGCTAAACTTAATTAGTTGAACTAACATAACACTTCAGAAAGAACACAATTAATTTATTTCTTGAGATCCGCGGTGATGCAAAGAGTATGAGCAGTAAGTTTGATAAGTTGGAGCAATCTTTACATAGTGTTTCAATATCACACATAACTAACACAGAAAGCAGGACTTTATATATGTATTTATTTTTTACATAATAACAATTGTCATTTAAACTTTAAGAAATTCTATTCTAAACATAGTTCAAACACGTTCCCCATTTTAGTATAACATTTCCTATTTAAACCCAACTGCATTTCTACTCAAAAACTCAGCCACACTAAAAACCATCTTAACCTATTCACATCTAGAAGTAAAACTGAGCTTAAAAACTTTGTAGCTTGCACACTTCCAATTAAGGTGACAGCTAATTATCCCCCCCCCCCCCCCCCCCACACACACACACACAAACACACACACAAACCCCCCACCCACATATTGATGCGCACATGGGCGTACATATGCTGGCAATAAAACTTCCCATAAAACATGTTAACATGTCTATTCTTACCCCTATGTAAGCTATTGTTGACAGTGTGTAATTTATCAGAAATGATACTTTTAAGGAACAAAATAAAATTTTAACCGAAAAATTTGATACCTTGTTTTGATCATTTGAATATGTTAAAAAGATGACAGATGAAAATAAATTGTAAAATGAATAACTTTAAGTACAGTCACGTCGCAACAACTTAAAGTTTTACGGTATTAATGATGAGAGATATGAAACATGGGAACAGTCAGAAACTAAGTTGGGGCAGTATATATCTGATATTGGGCTGAATGAAAGCTCAGTTCACATTGATTGTGCACATCGGTTGCCAAGTTCTTCATCTCCTAGGCCCGTTACTCTACAAAGACAAGGAAAATATTCTCAAACAATACCGCCAAGTCCGTAAGGACAGAGATCTTGCTATTAACTCTGATAGAAATGTGCAGATTGTGGGAGCTATTACGGAGCGTGTCACTAAGCAACGTTTGCAGGAGAAGAAACCTGCCTATTTCTGTTATGATAGGCTGGTAGTAGATGGCATATTTTACGTGTATAACCAGGAGACAAAGCGTCCCGTTGTCGTTGATCACTAGGAATCAGGCCAAGGCTTGATGGTCAGCACATTATCTCTGGAGAATAACATAACTGATATACATTTATCAGGCACTAAACTAGCGAATGCTGATGTGTGAAACTTGGGGTTGTGAACTACTGACTTTGATGAAAAGTTAACCGGCTATACACATTATGCCCATGTGAGGCGAAGGTCGAAGAACGCTCGTCGGGACACATGGAGTGCAACTTAACTTTTGAAAAAGTCATTTGGTCGATTCTGGGTAAATCAAATATATTTATGAGCATTAAGAAAAGCGGGCAATACTGCTATCAGACGACAATTTTAAATAACCTGAAGTATATTTGTTTACGTTCCCGGAAAACTATCTGATTTATAATAGTGCACATAATGATAATGGTATTGAACTGTTAAATGAAAAAAATCTTAGAAATCATTTTCCCGTCACTAATTTAATCATCGCTGGGGACATGAATAGCCGGATTAAAGATTTTCAAAACTTTATACCTTTTGATTGATTATATTTCTAATTATTACATAAATTACCCTGAATATGACTTTGATATTCCCAGAAACTCAAAGATAACTCTTATAACTATTATGGAAAATAATTAATTGATTTGTGTTGCAATTATGGTGTTCATGTACTCAGTGGCTAGCTTTTAAATGATAAAAATTGGGAGTGTACATGATTTGAGATGACGGAACAAGTGGTGTTGACTACATGATTACCTCTTCTAAAATTTCTCTGCATGTAAAGTATTTTTGTTTGGATGAGTATATATTTTCAGTCCATTGTGGCCATTGAATTATAAATTGAATTTTATGTTTAAGTCACCTGACAGACAAGAGAGTAGATAATTCTGTAAATGACTATGAACGTATTGTATGGAAATATGCTTATAGACAATATTTTATTGCGCTTTCACGAATCATTTTTTGCCCTTTTCAGTGTTAATGATGATACTGCAATTTACAATGTTTAAGAAAATTAAGATTTAAGACACAGAACATACTTTTAAGAGGTGTATAAAAATTCTACATATCTATTCCAAAAGTCAAATCGTCAAAAACTTGTCGAATGCAGTAAGAACCAAAAAACGTTTTGGAATAAAATTCGAACGTTAAATAAGTGGTAAAAAATCTATCTGTAACAAGAAATGGTTAAATCATTTTCAAAATTTGTTCAATACACAAAATACGGATTATGATACTAATAATTTTCCGAATATTTCGCGTAATGTTTATAATGAATATCTGAATACAGATATAATTGACGAAGACATTTTGCGAGTTATTGATCAAGACCGCAGGGCCGGATTGGTTAGTTATGCTTCTTTATAAACACACGGCGGTTCTCATATTACCATATCAAACTCAATAATTATTTTTTCGAGTGGAAATGTACCCGATGCATGTGGTGAAGGTATTACAACACCTATACATACATGGTTCAACATTAGACAAAAATAATTATAGGGGTGTCTCATTGATAAAAGCTCTAAGTGAAACATTTACTTGCGTTTTAAATAAAGTTTGAAATCCTGGTGTGACGAAACAATATTAATGATAAGTCTCATGCAGGATTTCGAAAACTTTACTAAACCATAGATTATATATTTAGTTTAATGTCAATATCTCAAAAATATTTATCAAGATCAGAGAGCGATTGTATTGAATTTTTGTTGATTTTAGAAAGCTTTTGACATCACAATATTTCATGGGATGCAGTGAAAAGGAAATGTATATATGGTAAAATATATGCTCTGTTTCAATCACTGGACAGTAAACTAAGATCATTTGTGAGGGTTGGACATGAGCTTTCAGATTTTTTAAATGAAATATCGAAAACTAAAGGACGTGCCACCTGGCATGGAATATGCTTACAACATACTTTGTTTATGTCTGTTGGCATGTACTAAAGGACGTGCCATCTGGCATGGAATATGCTTACAACATACTTTGTTTATGTCTGTTGGCGTGTACTAAAGGACGTGCCATCTGGCATGGAATATGCTTACAACATACTTTGTTGATGTTTGTTGGCAAGTACTAAAGGATGTGCCATCTGGCATGGAATATGCTTACAACATACTTTTTTGATGTCTGTTGGCATGTACTAAAGAACATTTCATTGTAATTGTCCGTTAGTTTCATTTGATTAGATAGTCACACTACATGTAAAGTAGGATTTAATTGATATTTTGATGTATCTTGTTAATGTATCTATTTAATGTATCCTTTTAATGTATCTTTTTAATATATCTTTTTATATGGAAAAGTATCCCGAGATTTAATGTGTAGCAATACCAGTATGGATTTCGGATACGAAGTGAATATTAGAGCCGGCTTCTGGATGGAAGATTCTCCGCTACTATATGGGAGCGAAAATGAAACGGTTGATTACTGCGATAGCAGTGATGAGTGTGTAGGGTTTTATCACACTGTAGATGAAGCAGACATATTTACATCAACCAGATACAATCCACACTACCAACACAAGTGGGTGTCAGAACTCGGTCCCGAAGCTAGAACTTATATGAAACTTTGTTTAAAAGGTTAGTTGTTGCCCGTGTTCTGCTTCCGGAACAGTATAGTACATAATTTATCTGACACCAGAGTGACTATCGCTCCGCCCACTGGCAACGTGGCTTTGTTTGTCCAAGTAAATACAATGTAATACAATGTAGTGTTTAAGTTACTTAGAGACCATTTGCTTGTCTAAGGAAAATGGCGGCCCTGGAAACAATATCGATCGCTGATTGGATAATCGACCTGTTTGAACAACAACCCGTGTCAGTCAATTATGTATTTGTTAAATGTAAGCAATATAGCAAACCGAGATGATACACAATCATTATAAAAATGTCTGTGTTAAAAACTAATTTAAATGTACCTGCTTTTAAATCATTATTTTAATATGATTATGGAACTAGCTTAAACATTTCTCTCGAATTTTCTTGGGTAGAACAAAAACTTAGCATATGCGGATAAAGTGTCTTTGACTAGGAACACCATACATGATCATGGCGAGGAATCAAAGCGACACGTACGACCTTCCGGTCATGGCTTTGATGCTCTACCATTGAACCACCCGCTCCGCTAATCAAAGAAAATGATCATTAATGTTTAAACATGTTTATGGACATAACTATTTTCGTTTTCAGTAAAATTATGAGAAAAAAATATGGTAATAGAAATGTCTTTATTGCTTAGTGTATTTTGTATTTGATAGATATCAAAAGTCACACTGAATGTTCAAGTACGCTCACGGAGCCGACTATCCTAGAATCCCCATCGTACCCCTTCTACTATGGTCAGCTTCTAGGCTGTTCGTGGTCAGTTAGATTTCCTTCTGACAAGTATATACGTATTGAGGTTGTTGATATTAAAATGGCTGCTCCGGACACAGATTTAAAACTACGGGAGGTAAGATTAAAGCACATGCGGTAATATCTTTACTCAAAAACTCAACACAGGAAGAGATATTAAAACGCAGAACAGGAAGAGATATAAAAACGCAACACAGTAATTATTGTCTGTTGGTGTTATTGGTGGTTTACTTGAGATGTTACTAAATAATTTGGTTTCGCCTGTATTGGTGTCACTACGTCCATTTCCAAGTAAGTTCCTTCTAAACCTTGTGTTGCATTTTCATATCTCGTCTTGTGTCGTGTTTAATATCTCTTCTTGTGTTCCGTTTTCATATCCCGTCTTGTGTTGCGTTTTCATATCTCTTGAGTGGTTTAAACATATACCTGTTATATTTATAAAAACTAGATTGATTGACACTAGCATGATTAAAACACTTTCATATCTATTATGTAAATGAAAACTATATGGATTTACAGTATTACTAAATTCTAATTGATTAATTAATTGAATATAAAGCGTTATTTCATGCCATCGAGGGCTAACAGACGATCAGTTTACTTAACCAATGTTTTCTGGGATTCTGAAAGGTAAGCCAGTACTCGATCGCATCCCATCTCAAGCAAGTAATTGATAACTTTCTCACTTGAATGAGCGATGAGAGACGATTGATAATGAGAGGCAATGTCGTGTATTAATCATAACGGAAAATTGGCCGGGCGAGGATTGGATCTCACGACCCCAGGACTGATAGTCAAACACGTTACCGACTGAGTTAATCGGGCCTGGTACTAAATTATTAAAACATATCTATATCAAGTATACATTTATTTATAAAACTATATTGATTGACACTGGTGTGTTACCGAATTATTAAAACGCATCTGTATCAAGTATACATTTATTTATAAAACTATATTGATTGACACTGGTGTGTTACCGAATTATTAAAACGTATCTATATCAAGTATACATTTATTTATAAAACTATATTGATTGACACCGGTGTGTTACCGAATTATTAAAACACATCTATATCAAGTATACATTTATTTATAAAACTATATTGATTGACACCGGTGTGTTACCGAATTATTAAAACACATCTATATCAAGTATACATTTATTTATAAAACTATATTGATTGACACCGGTGTGTTACCGAATTATTAAAACACATCTATATCAAGTATACATCTATTTATAAAACTATATTGATTGACACTGGTGTGTTACCGTATTATTAAAACACATCTATATCAAGTATACATCTATTTATAAAACTATATTGATTGACACTGGTGTGTTACCGAATTATTAAAACACATCTATATCAAGTATACATCTATTTATAAAACTATATTGATTGACACCGGTGTGTTACCGAATTATTAAAACACATCTATATCAAGTATACATCTATTTATAAAACTATATTGATTGACACCGGTGTGTTACCTAATTATTAAAGCATTTATATATATATATATATATATATATATATATATATATATATGTGTGTGTGTGTGTGTGTGTGTGTGTGTATAACTATTGCAGTCGGATTTGTATTAAAAACATATTGTTGCCTTAATTATTAAGACTCCAATAATAATTTTATTATTAAAAGTTATTTAAAATGACAATACAATCTAAAAATACATTGTTTGATATTATTTAGACTGGAGTTCTGTACATACACCCGGGCACGTGTACTGACACATTACATTTGGGTGATATAACCATAACCTCTGAGAACGAGGCCACATACAGACGAGCAGTCATCCTGTCAGAGTCTTCATCCATGTCAATATCGCTACAGAGTTGTGCTCGATATTCTATGACAGATGCCATTGGTTTTATGTTCAATCTTACATATTCAGGTAGGTGACGTGCATGCTCTATTGATCAATTTTATGCTTAATCCTATATATTCCGGTAGGTGACGTACATTCCTTATTGGTCAATGTTATGCTTAATCTTACATATTCAGGTAGGTGACGTACATTCCCTATTGGTCGATGTTATGCTTAATCTTACATATTCAGGTAGATGACGTTCATTCCCTATTGGTCAATGTTTTGCTTAATCTTACATATTCAGGTAGATGACGTTCATTCCCTATTGGTCGATGTTATGCTTAATCTTACATATTCAGGTAGTGATGTACATTCCCTATTGGTTGATGTTTTGCTTAAACTTACATATTCAGGTAGGTGACGTACATTCCCTATTGGTCGATGTTATGCTTAATCTTATTTATTCAGTAAGGCGACTTACATTCCCTATTGATCGGTTTTGTGATTAAACTTACATATTCAGGTAGGTGATGTGCAGTCCCTATTGGTCGATGTTATGCTTAATCTTATATATTCAGTCCGGCGACGTACATTACCTATTCGTCGGTTTTGTGATTAATCTTACATATTCAGGTAGGTGACGTATATTTCCTGTCGGTCGGTTTTGTAATTATTTTACATATTCAAGTAGGTGACGTGCGAGCTCTATTAATCCATTTTATATTTAAACTTACATATACAGGTAGGTGATGTACTTGATTTACTGATCATTTTACTATGTTATTTTGTAATGTAAAATGGAAATAGACAATATATGTTCAAAAAAAGAATTAACATAGCGATCACATTAGATTATCATAACAAGTACACACACACACACACGTACGCACGCACGTACGCACACACGCACGCACACATTCAAATTAAACGGTATAATAATTATGGTTATCCAAAATGGCGACTTTGTTTTTTATTTCAAAATACATTATATTTGACCTACCATAATTGATCAAAATTGCAGACATCCCGGGTTGTTATACAAAATCAACTGAATGTTTTGCAACGTGTACAAAACGACAGGCTGGAATCATGAGTCCCGGTTTTCCATCGGACTCATTACCGCCAACGTCATGTCGTTGGAGAATAGAGGGCGAGGTTGGAACATACGTCCACTTTAAGTTTATGGTACGTCAGTAATTTAACATTTAGTTTTTTAGATGCACGTCCTAATGGATATGCTGTATATATATATATTGTAATAATTTGTGAAAACAAGACATACATGTCCATAACAGTATAAGGCGAGTGCATCTAACTACAACGCAAAAAATGCATAAAAGACAATATAATCCATCACCTCAAATTGAAGTTGTTTCAATCTTAGCATTACACGTCTGGGCTGTAGGGACAATTTGCATAATGCTAGTTTATATCAGTAGAACCATAATAAGGTTTCATAACTCTTGGATCATAAGTTTAGTTTAAACTTATTTATTTACTTCGATTGCGACCCACGTTTTTACAGCTTATGCAAATCACGCTCGAAGTCTTCCTGGGTAGAGCCAGTACTAAGCATATGCAGACAAGTGTCTTGCTCAAGGACCCCACACATAGCCATGGCAGAGCATCGATTAATATATTATGAAATCAGAATAGTTTCATTTCATAAAGGGCGATAATTGAAATATACATTATGTTGTGCTTTCAAATACATCATAGTATCGCTGTTAATATCGTTGGTTTAGTATTTATGTAGAGGAAATCAGTCTGTGCTATTCAGTAAGCAAGTGCCTTATTTCCAAATTTGCAACTTCGAAATAATAATATAACTACGAAGTATAAAAAAGCAAATATCTTAAATGGACACACGCTGCATTATTTTGAATTATATTCTAAAGGATGTTCTTTCCTCCTCTTAATCGCTTGAAGAGATTTACCAACCCAAATCGTCGAAGAACACACACAAAGCAACGTATATTTCTCAATACGAAATATGTTATATAGGAGTTTAAAAATATTATATACACTGCGTACGGTTATCCTCCTGCAATTTTATGTATATCAGTTTAAACCAAAACCATTTCCAGCTCATCGATATTCCGAGCGACAGTGATGTATGCAGCGTTGCCTATGTTGCCGTCAACGACGTTTCGTTGTTTAATATTAAAACTGAGATCGGTCGATACTGCTCTAGTAATATTCCTGTGACCCCAATCAACTCGAGCTGGCAATTTATGGAAATAGAGTTTGTTTCTGGCGATGAGGTGACAAACTATGGTTTCGTTGCACAATATGTACTTATAGATTACGTGCAGGACGTCATAGAAAATTCTACAGAAGGTTTGTATTGAAACAATGATTAATAACTTTTTATCAAACTATACTATTGTCTATTTAGTCTCAACTCATATGCCGCGAAATGTGTCATTAGAATAAAGTAAGGTCAAATAGAACCGAAACATTTCAATACGACGACTTATTATAATAAGTAGTTTCAACGTAACAGTTTGAACGTTTATTATGCAAAAAATAAATTTAGATAATTAAGTTTAACATCTAGGTTTAAATATTTTCATATTCAACCTACCCTTGTCGTCACATTACAAATAGTGACAGTTATAAGTAATCTCATTAAACTATGTCCAATCGTGCATCAGGGCTGACATGTGCACGATGTAAAACTCACTGTACTATTATTTTATTTGTAGATGACGTCAATTACCCACGCAATGTGAGGCATGACTTACGTTGACAAACATTTACACATATTATACATATTATAATAGTACTTTGACCCATTTGTCTAACCTTTTGGTATCATGAATGTCATGTTAATGGCGGTGCACACACAACACCGTTCCCAGATAGTCTGTAGACCGGACCAAGCTCTCCTAATCGGCTCCGTTAAATATAAATGATTTTGAGCACATTGATTGGTCAGTTGTTTGAAAAACGTCCTAGTTTAGTAAGCTTTCAATAGCTAGGCATTTGGGACAGTCATAGAAATCGGGAGATATCAGGTTCTTGGATAGAATAGTTCCAATAGTATTTTTATATATTTTGCATTTGTCCTTATGAACACCTACTGTTTGCATTTAATTAGTGCGTTCTTTCTGCGCTTCCGAACGGTTCTTTGATTAGCTGCCATGAATAGTTCCATTTCAAGTTCACACAAGACAAAGCAATACAACAGCAACGATACAAATAAAACATTATAATCAAACTCTATTCCATTGAAACATTTGCAGATTGTGACACATGGCAGAGATATGGTTACCATTGTTACGAGATTTTCCGAGTAGATGCTGGTCTGACCTGGTTAGCTGCTGATTCCAAATGTCATAACTATGGAGGACATTTGATTAGCTTGACGTCCCAACAGGAAGTGACCTTTCTGCACTACATGCTGACAGAGCGATGGGTGCTCGTTGCAAATGGAGAATCGGATTTCTACATAGGTTTGCATTTGTTTGGTTCAGCTTAATGCTTTTTGCATATTTTGTTCATGTTTTCGGGATAGTTTTGTAATGATAACAATACTTTTATTGCACATAATAATTATATTTTGCTTCGATTTGAAATCGTAAACTTATAGGTATTCATATGGACATTAGTCTATATATAACCGAACAAGTAACACAAAAAAATAATTACGACGAAATGCTTAATAGCACGTTCTGTATCGTTAACATAATTTTGTTAAAAAAATAAATAGGTCTTTTTTCGACACAAATTAAGTTTTAACTATACTTTAAATTTTAGTGAGAAAATCGTTATTTTCAATAAACTTGATTACTAATAAGTAACTTCTTCGTAGAACAATTAGTGTCAACTACGTAGAAAAGTTTTGATTTATATAAAATTATTTTATTCATGCCGTGAGCTAAACAAAAAATTGGTTACATTTTTCGGCCAATTCTCAATATTTATTGAAAGATTAATATCTTTGCACCAAAATGTTCAGGGGTAGGGGTGTATCTTAGGTACAGAATACTGTATGTATGAGCAATGGGTATTTCCAATATTCTTAAGAAAATGGACAAATTATAAAGGCAAATTTATTCATCTAAAAGAATATGACATTGGTGTATTTATGTTTTTTTTATGTTATTTAGCCTAGCGATGTTTTTATTTTACATACTAACATTGTAAATATAATGACATTATGTTATAAAAAAAGGTCTTCAGAAGATTGGAGACAGTGGTCGATTCGGAGACCTGAGGTGGTCGGACGGTTCTCCGGTGACATTTACTTCATGGTAATAATACTATCTTCACAGTAATGCTAAAGGACTTAAAACATTTGATCCCGTTAATCTTTCATGAGTCACGATGATTAACTATGTTTCTGGTCATATATATTCTGTATAAAACAGTCCGGCATATCAAAACATATTATATAGATTGAAGAACGAACCCAGCTAACCCTGCTAGGGTCCATTACATAGCAGTGAGATACGAGCGCATTGACTGGTCAGTTGCTTCAGCGAACGTTGAATGAGTTACGATGATAAACCATGTTTCTGGTCATTTATATTCTGCACAAAACAGTCCAGTACATCTCAGATATTATAAAGACTGTAGACCGAACCTAGCTCTCCGCGCTAGTGTCCGTTACATAGCAGTGGGATACGAGCACGTTGATTGGTCAAGAGCTTCAGCGAACGTTGAATGAGTCACGATGATTAACCATGTTTCTGGTCATATATATTCTGTATAAAACAGTCCGATACATCTCAGATTTTATAAAGACTGTAGAACGAACCCAGCTCTCCCCGCTAGGGTCCGTTACATAACAGTGGGATACAAGCACGTTGCTTGGTCAGTTGCTTCAGCGAACGTAGGATGACGTCACAGTTTCGGTTGGCGTTAATGTGCTATAAATTGGGTCATACACTTCCCTACTTTTTCATTAGAATTGAACAGATCTGATTCATGATATATCAGGGACTGGGATAGACTAGGATATCATAATATCTGAACATTTGAAGCTAATATGCACTCATGTTGTCCGTTTCTTCTTGTAACTTTCACTGTTGCTGTTTATAAAGTTCCCACCATTAAAGATAACGAACATTTTTGTACATGCTCGATGGAAATAAATTATTTTCTGTAAATGTGTATTGTACTTATTTTGCTATTCTGTCGACTTCTTTTGTTAATGCCGTTGTGGTGGCAGTGTAGTTTAAATACAACACTTCTTGTTGGCATATGTAAACTAAGTCTTTCTAATTTGTATAATCATTGATAATTATCAGGTACAGTGATCCCACAAATGTTCGCGACTCGCAGCCAAATGGTTTAGACAATGAAAAATGTTCGTTACTACGACTGTATAGCATCCAATCCACCCACAACTGGCACGATGTTGCCTGTGCATACGACAAAATAAAATTGTTTATTTGTGAGAGAAAGACACATGGCTTTAAAAATGGTATGTTGATCAAATTACATAGTTGATTCGCCAGTACGTCACGAATCCTCTTGCTTTTGTAACTTGCATTTATATAATTAGCATGAATAGTGTGCCGTGTGCGCCCTAGCAAACTAATATGTTTGTTTATGAATGAAAGGTGCATGTAGATCGATAATGATCACTGGATGTAGTTTGATAACGTTTTAACGTTTCTATTTGTATTGTTAATTAACTCCTCGATCGGATGGAGATGTGCTCCAGCTACATCATACGTCTGTTTTACCTTTTCTTAAGACGTGCGTTTTGCTTGAGATGCCGCTCCGTTGCAGATTTTAATCAATATACTTTTAAGATTAAAAACTAGGTCTACCATTATCTCAAATCGGTAAATCGTTTTTAAAATTTGCTAACAAAATTCTCTTCTCAGTTGCAAATACATCACCAATTTGTGAGCAGTTTTGTAAACTGATTTTGGCTTTACCAGATGTATATCGTGATTCGACTTACATGCTTCGTAAGACTTTGGGCCTTTGTCACTTTAAACCATTATTAAATTGGTTATTTGCCTAGGCACCGCACTGAACGTACTGTTTGGTGATATGCCACTTTCCAGGAGACCTTTTCACTTTCTCCTTCAATTTAGCAAAGGCCGGAAAGATTAGGAACTCAGCGATGAATAATCCCTCTTAAAGCTGACGGATACAACGGATGGCAGTCCTTACCTCTGATTCTGTCGTACCTTTATATTCGATGCTCTGTTTTTTGTAAATACATCAAGTACATTAGCTCTTAGCATCACTTTTTCTTTTTTATATATATTCAAATGAGCATTTCTGAGTTTTACAATATTCACATATGCATACAGCTATATTGGTAAGAGAATATTATGGTTGTGATATCTTTATTTGCATCATATTATGGTATGGCGACGGGGGAAGAGCGAGGTTGGATGCACTTTTAAAACAGGGTTAAGGTTCGTAGTTGCGTCTTTTTAACAGACCGTTTCAAGGCGGTGAAACCTGATGTCACTTCTTATACATACATGTATTATTATTATTATTATTGTTAGTCTTTATATCAATTATGTTTTGCTGCTTTGGTGATTGTGTTCTTTGAATGCTATGTCTCATGTAGAAATTATATTGTTTATTTTATAACGCGTATCTTTAAAAGTTGATACACTTCTCCGTAAACATGTAAGAATAGACGGATTTAGTAAAACTATAAGAGACGTTTACGTCTCACACCTCTATAACATATCCCATAGGGCTCCGTTTTAACAGTTATGGCCAAAAAACAGTGAAAAAAAATCTGCAACAAGTGTCTGGGCTCAAAGTTTTCACTGGTTCAACAAAAGCAATTATAAAGGAATAAAAAGCAAACATTAACCAGGGTTTTTTTTAAAAATTCAATGCTTTTGTGATACCTATCAATTTCCAAAGAAATTATATGTCAACTATTCGTCCAAGATGCAGTTCGAACCAGCAATTTTAAAATGACACAGAATTACCCAGGAAAATGGTATCAACATCACATTTTCAGTGATGATTTCTTAAATCATTTAACACATGGTAGAAAAAAATAAATCGCTGCAATACAAAGTCCTGAAAAAAGAAGAAAAAAAGAATTAAAATTGTATGTTTTATCTCCTTCACCTGTAGCTCCGGAGTACTATAAGAGGATACTAGTGGTATGAGTCCTTATGAAGAAGTATTAAAGCAGACATTGAAAATGAAGCTAATTATATTCATTGCATTAAAAATTGATTTGTTTCAGACACAAATATGGCGATTTCTTCGATTATCGTGCCGCCATCTGAAGGTAATTTAATCGACATGTTCGAGTGTGCCAGCGGCGGGTTCATACAGAGTGTGTACCAATGTGATCGACACGCCGATTGTTTCGATCGCAGCGATGAAAGAGATTGTGGTAATTAAAATTTAATCACTTGAATATTATCATTTTTAAAATGTCATATAAAGGAACTATAATTAAATTCATTCATACACATATGTTTAAGAATATTCTGGCTGATATACTGCGAGTTGTATGGTTTCTATATATGAATTGCTGCTTCACTTAATTAGTGCATGCTAAGCAGGGACAGGGATCACGACCTTGGAACGATAAGAAGAAAAACCGCCACCACTGTTGAGCTTTAACTTAATAAACAGGTGCATCTAACCTCGCTCTTATCCGTCGTCACACCATAAAACGATAATACATAGCACTAGCACCCACAAATCTGCGCTAGCATGCATATGTGTATGGTATTAAACACAAAAAGACATTCTTCGGTTGAATTGAACATATTCGTTACCGGTCCAGTCAAATCTGTCTTAAGCAGCCACTTAAGTGAAAAAATTACTCCTTAAAGCAGCTGGCTGCTTAATACAGGTTGATTAAACTAAAAATAGAAAGAAAAGAAAACACGGCTGTTTGAGACAGATGGTTAATAGAGGTGGCCACTAACCAAGGTTTGACTGTATACTATTGTGTCGATCCGGACATAGAATAAACATCTTCTCGTCCTATATTCTGAACAACAGGAAAATCATTATGCCGAGTAAAACAGTGCACACGTCCCATGTTCGACGATACCATCTTCAAAATTTCCACACCGCTGTTTATTTGATAAAGTCATCCAACCAAATGACTGACTCTGCATTAAGTAGATGTAAGTTTGCAAGATATAATTTGATCATTTAATGAGTTTGGAATAAAAAAAAAAAAAGAGCGAAATGATTAAAAGAAAAGTTTCGGACTTTATTTTTTTCATCAATGTAGGTCGTGATAGATCAGTATATAGTGTATCAGTATTGTGATACGTGTATATTTATGTCAGTTCAAAGGAGTGTATCAAATGTGTTTTCTGAAGATGTTAAAGAAATATAGAAATGTCTATAATAGTAAGAATATGGCATGATTTAAATGTATGCATATATGAATCTTTAAAATCCCCATGGGGAAACCCTCTATGCCATGACCAAGAGGCTGCCCCAGTCCCATTCGGTAAATGGGATAATGAAAAAAAATGTTTTTGTTCAATAATAATATAAACGAGATATTGCAACGATACACAATTGCATTGCTTATGGCCTTTAAGGTCAGGTGCCCTATTAGATAAATGTGATTAATGTATTAATTAACGGTATTGTCATTACTTAAAATTTATTTTTCTTTACATCATTCCCATGATTAATAATAGAAATAGCATCTTTTATTTTTGTAGCAATATGTGAAATATCTATTGAAAAGATACAAATGTATTAATATAAAGAACGTTCTTTGCCTATTTCTATATTCGATACAACTCCATAAAGTGTACGTAATGAATTTTGAATAAAATGAACAACTCTTGGTTTGAAATAAATGTCAATTGGGTGAAAATGCTAATTTGTTTAAACAAAGTCTCGTATTTCGAACCATAGAACAAGTTTTTCCCTTGTGGCATCAATCCACTATCAAATAAATTCTGTTAATTATAGGTCTCTTTTTATTACAATGAAAAAAAAAAAAGATTAAACTTGATGGAGAAATTGGAGTTCAAGATAAAGCCGTTCTTTTTATCCCTACACAACGTTCATCTCATATGCCTAATTAAATCTGTGTTGTTGTTTTTTTGTTTTAAGTCGATGATACATTACGAAAAAAGTGGTTTTATTTCAAAAAGTATATCTTGTTACGATTTTAACAAGAAGGATATGTTTTAAAAATGTAGTAAAACTCGTGTTTTCATTTACGATAAAACTTATCTTTGAAATACTTTAATTTTAACTCACATAAATGTTCTTTAAAAACGTATTCGTAACTTGTTGAGTCTCGGTTGAGTCGAATGTTGACATTCCCATTAAGTTTGCCTATTCGTAAATAAATTTTCTTTCTTTCTTTCTTGCAGTTGTACTTTAATTGTTCAATTCTTACTTTTTTAAAAGTTTGGTTAAGATAAATGCCAGTTTTTCCCATTGAACCAGAAGCAAGATGTAGTTGTAAGTATCTTGAATTAAAAACGGAATTTGCTGTAAGGCGGTTTAGTCCTCTCTGGATAAAGCTGCAAAACAGCCTAGCTTGAAACTATGTTAAGCAATTTTGTTCAAACTATATAATAAATAAGTTTTCCTCAGACTTCCTATTTCATGGTTCATAAACTTCTAACAAAAACATAATGATTCTATATATAAACAAATGATCAAACCAATTATCTATATACAGTTTAATATTTGAAACCCTTATAGTGTTGAAATAACTTGTTTAACTCTATTTTATATGACGATACCAGCTGTTCAGACAACATGTCTGAACAACAATTGTTTGAGAATTGTTTCAAACTCAAATCAAATATTTATGTTTGGAACAATGCTCAGTTCAAGCATAAAAATACACGTATATATTTGAAAACTGTTTCAACCCTAAGCTTATACACATAGAACACAGTCAAGTTCCACCACAAAACTAAACTCATATGTTTGAGAACGTTTCAAACTAAAAGCATCAGACCAAACTAATGGGCATGAAACAATCCCCAGTTATACGAGTTTCAAACACCAAGCCTTCCCAAAGCCTATAGCCAGAAAGAACCTTTGTCGCAATGTACTCTTTAAAACCTATACTTGGTATATTATTGTATAATAGTAGCGTAAACAATAGAGTTTATTACCTCTACTTATAATAATTGCTATATACAGACATTTATGATATAAAACAACGACATTAATTTGACAAATCACCATTGTTTCTTTATCTGTTATGTTTATTTCATATAAATTTGTCTAATATGATTATAGATTCAGTTTGTACTGATGAAATGTTTCACTGTGACGACGGCGACTGCATAAACGCTGGTTTACATTGCGACTTCCGGCCTGACTGCAACGACACTTCCGATGAAAAGTATTGTGGTAAGTTGTATATGCTAGGAATATTAATATCTATATATATGGCACTTGATCTCATATTGATTAATGTTCACAGAAATGTTCGATTGATATGTGAATTTAAAAGGTAATTATAGAAAATCAATTTATATTTTGTTTTTTATCTTAAAAATATTTACTTTAAATAAATAATAGAATGAGCGAATGGTAAATATGTTAAACTCAATATTTGTCTTTTCTCAGAAAAATAAATATAAATATATATTTTATAAATAAGATTTCAGTTTGTGTTACTGTAAGTATACAAATGATCTTCATCACATTTTGATAATCAATTAATTTTTTTTTTAATATAATTGTTTCAACAGTTTAAACAAGGACTTATATAGAGAAGCATAGAAAATGTGCATGTCATGACTAAATGTTGATAACATAGCACGCAAAGAATTAATTTTTTTGGCAAATTAACCATTAGAAATTCACAGACAACTACTGCTTTCTTGGATATGACATGTAAGTTGTATGTTACCTAAATGATTTCATGATGTTTTGTAAAAGTTGCAGTTGGGCTAAAATGTCCAATAGTTTTGTTATTTTTAATTGCATTATGAAACCATTAGGTTGGAATGGTTTTATTTTGTAGATATGTCTTTCTGCAAAGTAATACTTTTTTAATTTGTTTTCCTGAGAAGAGAAGGAGTTAATGATTAATTGAAAATGAGAGTTCGTGAAATTTTGCTTGAATACACGAGCTTTCACTAAACGTTAGTGAGTTGCTTTTCCGTCTCTATGTGAATCCTTAGTTTAAATCATAAACTGGTAAATTATGAGCTGATATTAAATGTCAATATTATGCATTACATAATACTGTTTGTTAATGTAGTGTACGCAGACTGTCAAGCGCGTGAATGGAGATGCCTTTCGGGTCAGTGTATTCCGGATATATACAGATGTGACGTGAAACACGACTGTTTGGATGGCTCAGATGAACTTGATTGTCGTGAGTTAACATAATTTAACGCTCTATGATCGGTTGCTGTTTGAATTAAAAAAACAATTATGCATTGAGTGGTCATATGTCATAGCTGAATTCTTATGGTGTGATGTAATGCACGACTGTTTCGGTAAACTGAATATACTTAGTAGTACGAATCACGCGTATTTGACTGATAATTGTATTTTAAAGAGTTATGCATTTTCAATACTTAACATGTATGGCATATCGAGATTTGTTATTGGAGAAATACCTCAGGAAGTATCTAAATAGAAACACCGTCCATCCACAAGTAACTGGTAAACTTTTTCCCAGGCAGCTATTGTACCGAGCTGGGTTCGTACCTACAACCTCACCGGTAGGATGTAGGTGGAGAGCGTATTCGAATATTCGGCCACATGTTAAATTGTGGTGAAAGTCAGCTTATTTTTAGGACATGAAATAAATATCTTATATAGCAAGTGTGTCATATACCGTTATCAGATGGCACATGCATATCACTTACATATTAAAACATCTATATTTATTACTAATTGCCATTGTTTATGCATTAAACTATAAGTATTCACATGTATGAATTAATAGAAAGAGGGTATTTAATAAATAATTATTTTTAATTAAACGGAAAAAGATCATATTATTTATCTAATGTTTGAAAAACGAATCTCCGAGAACCAAACAATGCAAATAAAAAATCTGAATAACTGGATTCTGTGATTTGTAATTTATCTATGAGGAATTGTTTTATAAACAAAGTTTAGTGCAGTGAAACAAAAGTATGTAAAACTATTTATTTTGCAAATGGCATACTTATATACTTATATATATTTTAATCAGGTTCTTGTCATAATTCAACATTCCAATGTTATGATCAGCGATGCGTGGCACAATCACGGGTGTGTGACGGTTACAATGACTGTAGCGGTGTTTTCTACGAAGATGAGGATAACACGTGCATAAGAAATACACGGTAACGATAAACGTGATAAAGTGAAAACAAGAAGAGCTTCTCGGTGTTCTATGGCAGTCATAAAGAATGCTTCTGTTTGCTGAATAATGTTGTTTTATTTCTTCAAGATTTAAACTTATTTAATGGTTTAAATACTATTATAGATGTATTTTGGAATATTTTGAGAGCATTTTCGTGATTGAAATGAGAATTCAGAAATATTTATTTTTTGGAATTATACTTTCACATTGTCAACAGTGTACACACTGAACAGAAAAACAGTTTTGTAATGCTCTGTTTAGCTTTGCTTATTAAAACAATCAATATAGCAACATATATCTTGGTTATAGCAACATTCATGTTAGAAATCGATTTTTTAAACGATGTCGAAAAAAAAAACTAACGATGTAGTTCAGCTACAGCTATAAATATTCTTGTCTTATTTTTATATAAATTCACACTCGGTTACTTGAGGCCATGTGCTGAAGGAAAGTACACGTACGACCTTTTGTCTGTTTGATTAGTTATTTAAACCTTAGGTTATTTTCGAGACAAAATACCATCATTAATCATTTCATTTCACAAATAATGCAACAGAATCACATCTAGTTTCATTTGATCTTTATGTGTATACGCTTCACTTTTAAAGCTATATTAATATATACATCGTATTTGCTTGCGGCTCTTTAGTATCATCTTATTGATTGCGTACTGATGCAATTTTTGCAGTAATTGCGCTGAAGGTGGACTTGACCGAATACTAAAGTAATAGAGAAGAGCAGCAGGAATTATCCTTAATGTATATTCTCTTTCAGCCTCAGAGCTTTCATTTAAAAAGCTTAACTGGAAGACAGTAAAGTTAGGGTTCAGTATCATAAACTGTTACTGTCTATAGATGTTTAAATGCCCTTGCACCTGACTGTATGCCAAATTACGTAGAAAATAATAAGCCGTACAGTCTAAAGAATGTTGTAAAAGGAAATGTATATGAGTGTACAAAAGCCTAAGACAGCTTTACAAACGAACATTTTATATATAATGGGTCACGTTTATGGAACAATCTGTCTAGTGAATTTTGATCATTACCCAGTATAAACAGCTTCAACAGTCTAAATATTATTTAATTGGAAATATATTATAAGCATTTAAAGAAAAAATGTCATAGAATTTGTAAAAATTATGTGAATGCTTTTTTAACTGTTAAATGCTTTAATTGCTTGTTTTAAATCTTAATATTTTTATAGCATTGTTGAATTTCATGTTCATTGTATGATTGCTGAGGGCCACAGGGATGTTTTTCTAACTGTGACCCTCATTGAATAAATTATTATCATTATAGTATTGTATCTAAACATGTTTATTATGTCAACAGAGCTTCCTGTGCGGACTGGTATTCTATTGGGAAGAGAGAAAATGGAAGCTATTTTATAAACTTGGACTACTACGGTAAGTATTTTTTAGGGTTTTTTTTAGTGAGGTTTAACGTCATTTTCAACCCATTTCAGGTTACATATGATATGTCGAATTTTATTCGCTGATGGTGATCTCTGAATGAATTTGAATAGAACCACCATCCTTCCGTAAGTAACCAGAAAACATTCTCATATAAAGTATTTGGATCTTAGTAGTGAGAGTTAAGTGATCATGAGACGGCACCTTAGACCACTCAGCCACGGAGGACCATCATTATGGTTAGTTACTAATGTAGTACACTACAACAAGGCGCCTTAGACCACTCAGCCACGGAGGACCATCATTATGGTTAGTTACTTATGTAGTACTCTACAACAAGGCGCCTTAGACCACTCAGCCACGGAGGACCATCATTATGGTTAGTTACTTATGTAGTACTCTACAACAAGGCGCCTTAGACCACTCAGCCACGGAGGACCATCATTATGGTTATTTACTAATGTAGTACTCTACAACAAGTCGCTTTAGAACACTCAGCCCGGAGGACCATCATTATGATTAGTTACTTATGTAATACTCTACAACAAAATATAAAATGCGAGGAGCATCAAATGATATTTAAATGAATATAATCATTTTAAACATTTATAAGTTGAATAAAATGAAAATAAAACTGATATTTAGTTCATATTTTTCATTGACGCAGCTGGCTTTGAGGCAGAATGCAGGTTTTTTAAAAATGATGCTGGCAAACAGATTGTCGAAACAATTGTTCATCACCAATTTGAAGCCCCTGTTACATGGTCGTCAGGCGATGTAGAGGTTGTACCAAAGTACGCTGCTCGCAGTAAACAGATAGATCTACTGAAACAACGGAGTGTGTGTAAGCAGTACTTTGCAAATGAGTGCTCCTACTCACTAGCCATCATCTGGTGGGTGGGACATAACAAAGAGAAATATTATTCCAATGCCAATACAGATGACTGTGCATGCCCGTATATTGAGATCTGTGACAGTCCGAGAGGCAGGTAGGTACACATATCGTTCGTTAAATAAAGTTAGAGTTCGGCTCATTTTGTAATTTTTATTTTTTATAGCTTTGCTTGTCAAAATTTCTTTTACATTTACATGTTTTGGATAAACATCGATCGATATAAATAAGTAAAATAGAAAAGCAGTATCAACCGCCATTATAATTATTAACGAAAATATAATGTCAAATAGCTATCATACCTTAAAATAAATCTATTTACACAATATTGTATACACATAGTTTAGTACATTCTTTATAAATCTCGTGATTGGAGTCAAACATATACTAAGCAATAAAGCTGGTATAACTGTTAAGTTTGTTTGTTGTTTTTTTACTGACGAACTTTTAATTTCCATTAAAAAAAAAACACTTAATGTTTTAAATGTTATATTCATTGAAATTATTTTGAAATGAATTTGAAAAAAAAGACACAATTGTAATTTTCCTAATTCAAGTTCATATGTGTCTTGAAATAGAAGGGAACTATTTTTATGACTTTATTACGCAGATGTAACTGTGACAACATCGAACATAAAATGTGGTATGGAGTAAGTCACCATGAATTTCGAAAGGACGAAGGTTTTGTGACCAATCAGGAGGCCTTACCAATAAAATCTATCAACACGCTTGATGTTCTTGAAACAAACTTTGTAACGATCACCCGAACTACGTTAGGACCTTTAGTGTGTCAGGAAGGTACAGTTTACAGATCCAACATGCAAATATGATTACAATTGATCAACCAATCAGTTTTATTGTTATTTCTATTGATTTGAAATTCAACTAAAACAAAAATAAAGTGAATTCTTTAGCATCAATTTCATGGCCTTTATGTTATTATTGTGTTTGAAAGCCATACATGTATAACTATTCTTATCCAAATACACACATACCTGAGATAGCTATTGCAACAGTATGGGAATTTGGGCGAAATAAACTTCTAATCATCTATTACAACCCTCATAATCCGAGTTTTTTAACAAAATGAATCTCAATAAGTAAATCTCGGCGGATTAAACATTTTCTTATAAACTATATTACATTTTAAATGTTGATACTTCCAAATTGTTTGTTTATATTAAAATGTATTTTGGACTGGTTATCTGTATTTACGAAACAAAGTCAAACCTGTGAAAGCAGGCACCTCTTTCAAGCAGCCATTTGTCATAAAAGGCCATTTTTGTTCCTTCCCTTAACTGGGTGCTTTAGACAGGTTTGACTGTATATGTATATGTACGTCAAAATTTAATCAACATTTTTTTTTAATGGAAATCATTAAAGTTGATGCTCATTTAATAAACAGTCAACTATTATTCTTTCTATTGTGAACTTTCTATGCGTGGCTAAATAATGCAATCGTACATACTCGGCCAACTCTGTCATCCTTCAGTTTTGGAAAATCGGTGGTCCGAATGCTAAATGAAGGTGTGAAGGCTTCAAATTCTACGTAGGTAACCGTTGATATAGATGTAAACACTCCTCTATAGCAGCTTTTTCCATTGCAAGTTGAGCATACCAAATTTACTAAACACGTTTGAAGTATCAAATGAAAACCTTTTGAATACCATAATGTTTTTGTTGTTACTTACTTCTCGGCACAGTATTTCGGAAAAATACACATAGTAAGCTAAATAAAACTTATCATTCACTAGAACTATCCGACATCGGGATTTCTGATCAAATGGTTTGTGCCAACGATGATCTCGCACATGTGAGTGCACGTTGTGTATTAGACTTCGACGATTACGGTGAAGTTATTGGCTGTAGAGATTTGTCACACCTACAAATGGATTGTGGTAATAATTATATATATATTTGTTAATTATAACTAGTTTATTATTATTTATTTCTTGATTTTTTTACTATTTCTATCTGATATGGTTGTATTTATGTTTAGTAATATAAATTATCTGTTATAGTAATCGCTGGTTGGAAATTAAGCTTCTATAAAATTGACTGTAATTGATTAAATATATATTTTTTATGTTATTTAATATTGCAGAGTTAACTTACACTGAACAAAGTTGTAAGATCATGTCACTCACACTTCCATAGACGTGCAAACATACATACACATGCACGCACATACCCATCCACACACGTCATACATGTTAAAAAGATATTGAAAGGTAATGTATCTTACCGTTACCGTTTACGATGTTATAGTTGATACGTTTGGCTTTTGTTTTTTTTCTATTCAGTTAATAAAACAAATGCAGACATGTTCTGTTCTCTTCTGTCTTTAAAAGGTGCACGTTTATCTCGTCTGTAAAATCTGAAAGGCATAAAGCTCCGAATATTTTTGATGCATTTATAATATACAATAATCAAATAAAAAAATGTTTTCTGTAAAAATGGAATGATTAAGCATAATGTGAAACATACTGTTCTAATGTCTTTACGGACATTGCTATTTTATACATCAATAAAATACTTAAAATAAGTCCAAAATCTTTTAATTCGATGAATTGATTATTTTTTCGCATTTATTTTGCGTCAATAAAGTATTTGTTAGACCTAAATGATTGATAAATCTGTTTTGAAAATTATGTTTTGCTTTTACTCTTTATTATAGAAAACCACGAGTGCCAATTTGGTCAAACCCGTTGTATATCCGAACATTACTGCATACCAAGGTGGCTTATCTGTGACGGCGTACAACACTGTCCTGATGGGGAAGACGAAGAAGGGTGCGAAAGTGGAGGTGAATATATTAGATATAAACCATTTGTAACATTATTGTACAGCAAAGGTCTAATCAAGTTCTAATCTGTAATTACATTATCACTAACACTTGCCCATTTTACTACGCTTTAGTTTAACTAATGTCGCGATACAAACTGCTACTCAGTAGTGTTTTATTAATATCGCGATACAAACTGCTCTGCAACTTCAATGAATAATTTACAAGTTTTAAGATAAGATTATATTTATTCAAACACATCGTCCGCGTCATATTTCGTAGCTTTATCTCCAGTCGTCCCTTATTGCGATGGATGGAGTAACATCGTTCTCTTTCCGTGTTGTATGTAGCACCCAGCTACTACCGTCTTACGTCGCCTAATGCCGATTCTACTCTGACGTCATGATTGTCACGTCGTCCATATGACGATTATGTGGGTTTCGTGTACTTTTGACGGTATTAACACCGATTGACTCCTCTTACGTCGTTAACGGTATGGTACTTACGTCACACATACGTGAATAAACGGTCAAATACAGTATGTCGTGGTCAACTTATTATGTTGTTTTTACTTCTTGTCACAACGTTTACGCATGATGGAATTTTGCAAACTGACAGATATGTGTTAGGTATTCATACGTGCACAAGAGAATCTAAAAAAAACGTGTATTTACTAGTTTTACAATAATAAACCCATTTACTATTTCTAAAATGCTCACTACTCAACAGATGTTTTAGAAATGTCAAAATGACTTATTCTTTAACTCAAAAATGAATATGTAAAATGTCTTGAACTTTTTTGTCTCTAACTACCTATCGATGAATTTAAAATCCTGTAATACCTATATACGATATATATGCCTTTACAATGTCAAAACGTTTACACTGGTCAACCCGATAATTCAGGCCACATCAACTAGCTTTTTTGTTACAGTTGTCCATTATATATATTTATTACAGGTGGGAATTACTCTTGTCAAGGGTCGTATCACTGCCGTCGTTCCTATTCTTGTATTGAACATAATCAGCTGTGTGACGGTCATGCTAACTGTCCTCTCGCTGATGACGAGATGTTTTGCGGTAGGGATTGTCCTTCCGGTTGCTCATGTTACCAATCAAGCATGACGTGCAACAGTACAGATGTATTAGGTGATACTTTGACCGCTGCCTGGACATTTTCTCGATTTAGGATTCTTAAGATCTCTCATAGTCTTTTCGAACTCAGTGCGGCTAGTTTAAAGAGGTTTCCATTTTTAAATCATTTAAATGTTTCAGTATGTGATTTGGAATACCTTGCACCATTTCAATTTCGATATACTGTCAATTTGATGGTTTTAGATTTAAGCTTTAATAAATTAAAAGTTCTGGTGGCAAATACGTTCTATGGTTTACACATGTTACGTCTTTTATTGGTAAAAGGCAACCCTTTAAAGTCTGTGGAAGTTAAAGCGTTCGTAAATTTAGACAGTTTACCGGAGCTAGACTTATCACAGTTACAACTCACAAGCATTGACGAAAAAATCTTTATAGGATTGGATAAGCTCTCCAAGCTGAATATAAGCAACAATCGCATTGGAAGAATTCAGGCAAAAGTATTTGACACTCTTCAGAATGTGGAGGTTTTAGATATTGAAAGTAATGACATAACGGATTTTAACGAAGAAATATTTGCAGGTTTAAGTAGTTTGAAAGTTCTGTATACAACATCATTCATATTTTGTTGCGTTCGTCCTGATAGCGTTACCAATGAAAACTGCTTTTCTCCAAAGGACGAGTTTTCTTCTTGCGCCGATCTCATGAAAAATGAGACATTGCGAGCTTTCTTGTGGATAATTGGACTATCAGCTTTATTAGGGAATATTTTTGTAATCGTTTTCCGATTTTCGGTAGATAGAGAAGGATTAGGAAGAACGTATGGAATTTTTGTTTCAAATCTCAGTGTTGCTGACTTCTTCATGGGAATGTATCTCATCATAATTGCTGTTGCTGACACAGTTTTCAGAGGGTCGTATGTATGGAACGACTATCAATGGCGTAATGGCATCGCTTGTCAGATCGCTGGTGTCTTGTCTACCGTCGGCAGTGAGGGCTCAGTCATATTCCTTTGTTTCATTACAATCGACAGGCTGTTAGTTGTGAAGTTCCCATTTGGTCATGTAAGGATTTCAAAAAGAACTTCTTTAATTATGTGCGTCCTTGCCTGGATAGTTATATTTTCTATCGCTTTGATTCCCCTACAATTAGACTCATATTTCAACGGTTCTTTCTACTCGCGTTCTGCTGTGTGTTTAGCTCTCCCGCTTACCAGAGATCGCCCACCTGGGTGGCAGTACAGTATTGCAATATTTATCGTTTTCAACTTCTTGGCTTTTGTTTTGATTGCGTCTGCACAAATTGTTATCTATCGAGAGGTTAAACTTAGCAGCGGGAAAATGGCATCTAAAGGACGACGACAAGATATCGTTATTGCTAGAAAACTGTTCTTTGTGGCCATCACAGATTTCATGTGCTGGTTTCCAGTTGGTTTAATGGGTAAGTGAGACATTTTGTAAATATTTAATGGGTAAGTTAAATTTATTGTAAACGTTTAATATATTGTCACATATTTCATGTGCTGGTTCCCCGTTGATTTAATGGATAAATGAGACTTTTTGTAAATATTTAATGGGTAAGTCACAAACCTTTATTGACATTTTTGAAGATTTTTTTTATATATTTATGTTTTACTTTTAATATACATGAAATTATGAAAAATAATACAAACATATACAAACACACATGATATTTAATAAAATACATTTTGTTGTTTAATGCGTCTTTTTTATGATAAACACATATTTTGTATAATATCATACACATCAATAATTATACATGTGCTATTATTTATAGGCAATATTAAGCATAATTATGATGCACCAATCCCACCTCAGCTTAATAGTCATTATCTTACGCAATACATTGTCTTATGCCATACATTATCTTACGCAATACATTATCTTATCCCATACATTATCTTACGCTAATACTATCTTGCGCAAATACATTATCTTGCGCAGAAACATTATCATATGCAATACATTATCTTACGCAAAATCTTTATCTTACGCAATACATTATCTTATGCAAAATCTCTAATTTACGCAATACATTATCTTACGCAATTTAACGAACATCAAACAATATTTCGATTTATTTATCACAGTGGATATACCAATAGTGCGATTTATGTTTTCGACCGAGGCGGTAGTCGCTCTCGGGTTTTCGACCGAGTAATATAGAATTCGACCGAGAGCTACTGTCTTCGACAGACGTATTTTACCAGGCGTGTCACCTGTTTGTATGTATAAAGATGATGTGTCATGCTTTTTGGAAGTAAATATGCATATTTGCAAATAGTACATAGTTATATAAAAATGTTCTTCAAATTATAGGACAGGTTTGCATACAGAACGGTAAAATAACAAAATATTAGTTTTACATGTAAATAACCATGAAATGACATTAAACATATTTTATTGCTATTTTGTGGTGTATAGGATGTATAAGAAGTTAACTTTGTTTGTTTCCAATAACACTAACGCATGTCATTGATATTAAAACGTTTGCGTTATACCTTAAAATTTATAGTTACAATTTAGTGATACGGTTTTCTTCGCAAGTTGATAAGGTTTTCGTTCGTTTGTCATTTGTCCTTGATACGGTTTTCGGGACAAACGATCAATCTAGTTTTTTTATTTAAATGATGTTTAACGATAAGAAATCAGTTTTGATTTAGATGAGTATGTTAAACATGTTAAATTATATATATCTAATGATTTTAAGCTTAATTATAGGTAAATTACACTTAAATTTGATAAAAGTGACAAAGGGGACTGTTTACAATGACGTGTGGTTATACTATGTGTGTACTTCAGTTTTAAAAGCGAAACACAAAATGAAATATTGAAATATGCATGCAAACATACAAAACATACCATTCAATACAGAAAGCTCAATATGAGTGCTGAAATTGGAAATTTTGGTTTTACGAAATTGACATTTTCATAATTTATACCACTTTGATTTAAACAAAAGATAAAAAGTAATTAAACAATGCACAGTAAAATTACGCCACACTGAAAGAAACGAATAAGAACAGCTACTCCTGATAAAGGAAATGACTATATCTATATGATCCAGCGAATATACGTACCAGTGAAAAACATTATCTATATTTGCTTCGCGTTATATCTCAGATAAGTCTAAAATAGACCATACTTTTGGTACAGTTCTGATCCATCAAGCCATGTAGTATCAGATGCAATTTGAAAATTCATTTTATGATTAAGATATTATAGGGAATTAAAGGGAATTCACACTTATTTTTTTTCACAATTCTACAGTTTAAACATGAAATGATATTCCCTTGTTTTCAATCATAAATCTATGGAAATAAATATGTCCAAGGTCTACAACGTCAAGCCCGTCAGTACATATATTACATCGAACGTTGTTTGTATTTTAAAATATGTCAATGATTTATAAGATAAGAAGCGGACAAAAAGGTCTATATCTATTTCTGACCTTAAAGTGTGACCTTGAGCTTTGAGCTACATAACTGGGTATTGGGTGCGACACATCGTTTGGTTATGATCAACATTACATGGTGGCATGATATTTCTAAATATCTCAATTGGTTTACATGATATGGAGCGAAATTGTGTACCTATTCCTGACCTTAAACCTCTGTGTGACCTTGACATTGTAGATATGGACATTAGATTGAAAATGATGTAACACCAAGGAACCTTTGATCTGCGCAGTATTATTTAAAATTTTAAAAAATCATTCTATATCTATTTACAAGGCTTACGAAAGTTCGTAAAGGATATAAGCGAAACACTACATGAACTTCCCGCCTTCTTTCCGTAATTTCAAAATTTACGCTAAGAAGTTTAGTGAAACGGGCCCTGGATCTTACGCGCGTCACTTCGTCTCAATATAGTGAAACAGGCCCCTGGATCTTACGCGCGACACTTCGTCTCAATATAGTGGAACAGGCCCCTGGATCTTACGCGCGACACTTCATCTCAACAGAGTGGAACGTCCCCCTGGACCTTACATGCAACACTTCGTCTCAATAGAGTGTAACGGGCCCCTGGATCTTACGTGCGACACTTCGTCTCAATAGAGTGGAACGGGCCCCTGGAGCTTACGCGCAACACTTCGTCTCAATATAGTAGAACGGGCCCCTGGAGCGTACATGCAACACTTCGTCTCAATATAGTTAAACGGGCCCCTGGAGCTTACGCGCAACACTTCATCTTAATATAGTGGAACGGGCCCTTGGAGCTTAAGCGCAACACTTCGTCTCAATATAGTGGAACGGGCCACTGGAGCTTACGCGCGACACTTCATCTCAATATAGTAGAACGGACCCCTGGATCTTACGCGCGACACTTCGTCTCAAAAGAGTGAACGTTTGTACGTTGTTATTTCAAAATCCCTTTATGTGTAAGAAAGCTACAGAACGGACACGATCGGATGGACTGACGCACGTGCATTCTCCGGTACTATATGTTTGTGATTGAAGAACACAAGGCACAATGCCCTGTTTGAAGATATATCTGTATGGTAAATAAATATGGCAGCTTAAGTTATACAGCATGTATTATATAATGTGAAAATGTCTTTTCATAGATATTTCTCGAAAACATTTTAGTAAATACAATTCCGGAATGAGTATCGATTACCGTATCAATCAATGACAAAAACAGTACCGGCCACTTTTCAGTAACGTCGGAAATCGTGTCACAATTTACATTCGAATATATTGAAACTATTGCATTGTTATTCAAATGTTTTACGCGAAATACAATAAAAAACATTGTATTTAATATTAAATTTGTGATTTTTTGACAATAAATAAGATTTCCTTAATGAAAACGAAGATGCTGCAATTCCACTTATATTCGTCGTTAAATATACAATAACAAAAGACAAACACCATAAAACATTACATACATTATCCATATACAGTTGTGTATGTAATTTAAACTTTTATGACTAATATTGTATATTCGTAATTATTTCATGAAAAAATAATACCTTTAAAGTCATTAACCCTGATAAAATTCTGTTCTGTTCCGTTCCATCTCGGTCGAAAACATAAATCGCAATATCGTTATATACACTGTATTTATCGTATTTCACTGCTTGTTTTCTGTTCGATTGCCTGTGTATCCTGTTCACAACAGTCGTGTCATTCATGATAAAGTTAAAGTTTTTTCTACCTCTACGTATGCCAACTACTATTTGCCGTACGTCTAACAATTCTATGCTATACATCTGATTACTTTAGGAATGTTGGCCTTGAACGAACACGTGATATCCGGGGATGTTTACGCGTGGATAGCAGTATTTGTTTTACCAATCAACTCTGCCCTGAATCCGTTTTTGTATACACTTGGATCATCGTCGAGGTCAAAATTGGTAGGTTTATAGGTTGTTTTCATAAGATACGATGCCTTCTCTCTATATATATGCGTTCAATGCATTCAAAAAGTAAATCCGCCGCCACAACGCAAACGAAATAAATGTGCAGCATAGTATCATTTTAATTATTCTTATTGCCATGCATTCATACAGAAGCTGTAGCAGGGTTCATTGCCTTGAAACAGTCAGTGACTTAATTAAATAAACTGACAGGTTAATATCAATTCAATATGCACGACTTCAATTTCGGGTGGCACCTTTAGTGCTACTTCAATAACTCTTTGTTTAAATTTATTGATATTCGCATCAAACTAATGCTGATAAAATGCTTATTATTTAAAATTGTTCATTTTCTATGTATTCGCCAGGACATGTTTCACAAAAGTGAAGATCGAACAGTGGAAAGATGCCAAAAAGCCAAAAAACGCGTTTCATGCCATGCTAGGCGTGGATGTAAGACCTTCTGGTTTAAATCCACTGACCTCAAAAAAGCCTATATGAAAAAATATTCATCCCTTCTGTATTATACGGCTGCGAATTGTGGAATAATCTTACAAACGCGGAATGAAACACGATAAATAAATTACAACATTATGTAGCGAAAATCATACAGGGCTTCTCAATAAGAACACGATCCAACATGTGCGAGTCTATGCTTGGGCTAAAACGCCTTACCACTGAAATCGAAAAACGCAAACTAATGTTTCTCCGAAAGCTACTTTCGTTATCACGGAATACGCTGATTCATACGATTTTCATACGCCGCTATATACAGTATTGTTCGAATGTTGCACATAAGGACTTCATCCCTGATATATGTCGGATACTTTACAAGTATAAACTCCGACACATACTGAATAATTTTACGAGAGACTCAAAATCACTACCAAGTAAATCTATATGGCGAAATCAAGTAAAAGATTCTATTACCATACACGGAACTTCATTATGGAAAAAACAGAATAAATAATGACCCAGACTTCGTAATGCTCAAAAGAATCCACCAAGAATTCAAACTTGTAATGCTGTGGAGAATACCCACAAACAGGTTTGAACTATTCTGGGTTGATGTACAATTTGTGCACACTATGTCAGATACCTTTCAATGACAGCAGTACACAATATATCAGACAGTAAATGCATAATGCATCTGAAATCCATATTATTGAAAATAGATAGTGCAAATGTAGATACTGCTATAAAACAAGAACTAGACTACACGGACCCATTATCATTTACATGTACAATACTAAGTCAGCATCTCAAGACGCCTATCAACGAGGAATCACGTATGCGATTCTCTCTTCTTGCACTTGAGTTTGCGAGTGCAAGTCTTCACACATTCCCATTTACATTCAAAACATGTGAAAAAAAAATCAACCATAACGAGCGATGGCGTGTCAGATGTTGAGTTATAAATAATTAGTAGTGTAATATTTGATACCACATGTTTTAATGATATGACAGATCATAACTATGTCCTTATCCCTTTGGGACATATTTTCATTGTTTCCCTCCCCTCTTATTTCTCTACCCTCTCTCAAGTCTCTCTTTTCACTTTCCTAGTATATATTGTTTCTACTTCTGTTGTAAAACCCTAATATCAACATGTTTGAATAGTAATTATGTCTTGTCACTGTTTTTTATGTATTGTTATATGTTATTAAATTGCATTCTATATTCATAATCCCCTGTAATGGAGGAAATAAAGATATTGAATTGAATTGAATTGTATTCGTAACAAATATTTTCGTTTTAATCCAAATAAAAGGTATATTTTCTTACTTTTTACTTTATTGTTGCGTTAATATTGAGAAAAATATCACACAAAATAATTGTAAACATACACATTCTTCATTTCACTAAAAGCTTACGTCCTACAGTTACAATCAATCTCTTTCTATTGATAATAAATTCATAAAACATGTTAATTGATTTAGGAGGAATTGTGTTTGTAAGAGTTTTACATATTACGTGCATACATGGAGGATAAAATTACTCTATTTATAAACAAATATAATTAATGTAACATGGAATGGAATAGTTTAACATTACTTTTATAACATAATGTTATAATAAATATACTAAATGGTAATACATATTGTGTCAAGAATGCTATTCCCATATTTAAACAAATTTATGTTAGTAAATACGTATTTTTTTCCCGTTTGAATGGTTGGTTTTCGTTTTTATATATCAAGTGTATTGTTTGATATAACATTTATTATAAAGACAGCAATTTGAAGTAGTTTATACATTAAAATATTAATTGGTTTTGTTAACAATTTTATTTTTGTCAAATGTGGTATCATATATTTCAGTCTTCAACAAAAAAAGGACGGAACTCTAGCAGACGGAAGAACGGTATTATATTTAAATTGCTTTGCTATTAAATATAGTTAAAATTAATCAAAAATCAAAGGACAGGTAGTCAGGCAATATTCCAATGTTCAAAATGGTGGCCTTTTAATTTAAACAAATAGCAAATTTGTGCGTGGTACACTTAACATAGATGCTGAAGAAATAAAAATAAAGGGTGATAACAACATTCACAGGACCTTTTTCAAAACAAGGAATACATTTCTGCGTCACTTAATTTGGTCAAACTTCAAACCCCCAAAATGATGTTTTATGTTAATATTAAAAGTATAACCTTATCTTAATTCCCTGTTATTTATGTATTCTGACATTTCTGAAAGCTGTACTTGTTATCTTTTAGAGGTGCCAAGTGGCCAATAATCTTTACTGAGCAACATCTCAATTGTTTCCTATGGTAAAAAGGTGCTTCAGATCTCAAAATGTTATATATCTGTAAATGGTTGAAAAATTGAGAAATTTCCGTTTCCCTATAAGAGTTCATATGTAAAAGTTATGCAGCCCCTATTAGTCTCTGACCATTGATTTGAAACTTAAACCCCTAATTGTAGGGATAATTTCCATCAAATATGAATATCGTTGTCAGAGCGGTTGTAATGAAGGAAGATTATTGAAAATTCTCAATATTTACCCAACGGTGCCTTTATTGAAATCAAATTTGCTATGACTATATGGCGACGTTTAAAATTGATGTTTTTTCACGAATTATATAACTTAAGTTTCTTCATGATTTGAGCTAAACTTTAATTCATTTGGACATAACGTAGAAATAGTGTAACAAACCAGCAGGTAGTTAAAGGCCGTTTGTATTTTAAACTATAATGTTGGATTATTGCAGATACGACGGGCTCTAGCATGTCAATTAAAGAAGTATTCGAGAGTGATTTATTTGAATTTGGAAAATCAACTAAAAGGCGAAACATGAACTTGACTGATCTGATGTTAAAACGAAATTTGAGCGTGAAAGTAAGAAATAAAACCTAATATTTATGTAATTCTATTCTGGGTCCATAATTTATATATAAGGAAGTTAAATTAGTACATTTAAACTGGTGTTGTAGTAAGGACATCGACTAAGGTGTCAAACTATGAACTATTTTAAATGTAAAAACTGATCATACCTAATTGCTTGGCCCAATTCAAGCATTTTTTCCTATATTTTATATTTTATATATAATTGCATCACTGCAGTAATTGTATAAATGTGCAATGAGAAGTATATCTTATTCTTCTGAATTAAGAACATAACAACTTAAATTGCTATTCGCACTTGTGCAACATAATACAATAACACCATATTATTCAAGGTTCTGTCTTCTAAAAAAACTCATCTTGCCTTACCGATAAAGGTGTAAGCCCGCCATTTACTTTAATTCTAATTTCTACTGTGAATAAAACATTTTACAGGATTGTAATTCATAGATAGACCATAGTCAAAGAAGGCAGTTTTAAATTTTGTTGTTTGTTTCATTAAAAAAGTTGGGATCATGTTTCATCCAAACATTTATTGATCAGTGTGTACATTGTTGGCAAAGTGAAAGTAAATTTAAAACATCATGTATTCATATCCCAATTGGCAAGCAACAATTTTTTTTATAAAATCCCAACTCATGGCAATTCTTTTATTGTTTCCAAGTACATCAATAATTCCATTCAGTTAACACTATTGGTATTAATAACAATTAATTTTGATTAGTCCTGCGATGTTACGCTGCACTATGCTGTTGTATGATGTCACGACGTTTTGGAGAGCGATGATGGGTGTACCCGTCAATTGAATTAAATGTCCCCAGGGTAGATTACCTCTGATTTAGACCCTTCCTACCCTTTATGAGGTGCATATAATTAACCAACAAGGGATATCTGTATTTACACTATCTAGGCATATGATGTGAAAAAGGCGAAAAAGCGAACTTGGGTATATCCGTTAATCAGGTTTTAACTCCTGGTTTGCATATTGCAGATTGTTCCAAGGCGCTGGTCCTTTGAATGAACCTTATTTTATCGACTATATTTTATTTTGTATTACAGCCTTCTTTATAAGACGATTTTGTCCTTGATTGACCGAAACAAGTGAAGAACATGCGTTCACGAAACACACACGTGTCATGCGTCTATTTAGCATGGATGTAAATGAAAATTGTTTTAAAATTGAAACATCTTGGAAATTTAATTCTGGTAAGAACAAATTCAAATCATATTATAAAAAGTTTCATTTTAATTTTTAGGAAGCGTTGGTGGTTATGCTGAGGTTGGCCAAGGGTATGTTTATTCTTCACTCTAAAGATATGACCCACGGTGGATTTACTCCAAGCAACATTATCGTTAGAGAAGTTAAAGGGGTATGTTATGCTTGTGTTTATGATTGATAATTGTAGTAGACCTTCTGAGTTAAAGGCGTGAGTAACATCGTAAAAACAAACAGCACTGAAAACTTGCCACTGAATTCTCTATACTCATTATTGTCAAAGCATCCGTTGATTTTTTTTAAAATTTCAAATGTCATACTACACACATTTGGATGAAACTTGGCAGAGCTCCTTATGAATGTAATATCTTTATGTCATATGAATTTGAAAACAATACATACTTTATAAGTAAGAAATTTTATCATACTACTAACAAACTGTTTGGGCAATTAAGCATATGATTATTAAAAAAGAAGCATTTAAATGATAATGATTTGTTTAAGTAATTAAATTTCAACAATGCATTGTGTTGAAACTGATTTAAACTGGATTTAATCAAAGTGATTTAAACAATTAGTATGTATTCATTACATGAATGTCGATCTTGATTATATACACTGAACATTCATATCATATCTTCACTTTATACTTCACACAACTATCACTCCAAACCACATGGTTATGTTTACAATTTTAAGATAAAAGCAAACAGGTCAGTAGTTACACTTTCTTTCCAATATATATGCTTAATGGCCAACCGTACGGAAGATCGATCAAATGAACACCGGCTTTAAAAACTTCACATATTTATCGAATATTATTGCGTGTACGTCTGTTGTCATCTAGTATTATATTTTAGAATTAATATAGTAACTGATTTTAATTTTACAGATCATAAGAAGCGTAGTATTGAAGTCGACACCAGAATATACGTATGAAGAACCAGAGTTTAAAAACGACATACTCAACTTTGGAACCACTCTTAAAACCATATTAAAGTCTACGGATATACCAAAGAACTACGGAAAATAAACTTTGTTTTTTAATCGTAAATACGATCTAAATATTAATTTCGAATACTAGTTGAACATATTCAACTTTCCCAAAGAATTAAAATGCAAAAATATACACAGTACCTCTTGAATGGAACACATGTGTTTGTTAAGCATCACTTATATACATATATGGGAGAGATAATAAATTAATAAAATAATTAATACACCCAAACAATACTGAATTCTTTAAAATCATTTTAAGAAACGAATTCTTTAAAATACATATTTATAGGTTTACCTGAGCGTTGTTTAATGTATTACACTGTACACGTGTGCAAGATGCCTTTTTAAAAGAAAAGTCCTGGAGTTCTATTTCTATTAGCACTGTCTCGTTTTATTAGTCGGCGATGAGATAGAGTCAGGTACAGCGCATCCTTTGTCTCGTTCTATCGGTCGGCGATAAGATAGAGTCAGGTACAGCGCACCCTTTGTCTCGTTCTATTAGTCGGCGATGACATAGAGTCAGATACAGCGCACCCTTTGTCTCGTTCTATTAGTCGGCGATGAGATAGAGTCAGGTACAGCGCACCCTTTGTCTCGTTCAGCGCACCCTTTGTCTCGTTCTATTAGTCGACGATGAAAAATCGAATCAGGTAAAGCGCACCCTTTGTTTCGTTTTATTAGTCGGCGATGAGATAGAGTCAGGTACAGCGCACCCTTTGTCTCGTTTTATTAGTCGTCGATAAGATAGAGTCAGGTACAGCGCATACTTTGTCTCGTTCTATTAGTCGGCGATGAGATAGAGTCAGGTACAGCGCACCCTTTAAACAGGTTTACGTTCAGAAGTTGAGTTTTAACTACTGTACGTTTCAATTCGTTAACTGATCACGTTATCACTTCTTCTATATGTATGTATTGTACTTACAATACAATTATATTGCTTATTCTGTTGTGGTGTTTTATTTCCTTGTCTCCTGTTGGACATTTTCTTATTCTTCCAGATATATTTTTTGCCAATAGATAAACTTACCACAATCTATTTTTATGAATTGTTAAAAATAGGTTGTTATTCCTTTATGTAATGTAACATAATGGTTGAACTACACATGTGTTATGTATATGTATCCTCCTTTAGCGAGTCATATAATTGATTTTGCAAATAGTATTACTCTGTAAAGACAAACATGTACTTAAATTATACTTTTAAGTTATTGAATTAATAGAAAGCAAATTGTAATATAAAAAGTGATACAACTTAATGATAAGTATCTGAGAGGATTCTTTGGTAGCATATGACTAAGTTTTGGCTTTTCATCATATTTTAAATGCTTCTCGTATCGTTGTGACCTTATTGGTTTTAATTTTATATTTTACTTTTTCAGAATTTTTTTCTTTTTTTTTCTAATATCAATGATTTGATAATTTATTAGATTTATAGTATTTGCTAGTTGACATTTTATGAGCGTTTTGTCTATTAATGTTAACGCTATTTGACATAATACAGCTTTGCAAAAAAAACATATGTGGGCTGAAGGGAATGGTTTGCGTTTCAAATCTTGATGTTTTTATTTCTGGTTCCTTGGAATTATTGAGCTCATTCGACGTTGTTCAGAAACAGAACTCCGCTCTAGTCGATGCTTAATCTATCCCAGAACCTGTTATCTCCCGATCAGGTAAATTAACCCCAATGGAAAGCAGGGAATTCTATGCATGCCCCACAATTCATTGCAATTGAACGCTAAGTAAACTGTGAAATCGTTCAAACTTACCTTGAAGAACCTGACCAATCAGCGTGCTCAAATTTGGCTTTCCCAACATTGCTATTTAACGAACCCAATCAGGAGAGTTGGATTTGTTCTAAGATTAGTCGGTACTAGGGGTTGGGGATAAGGGTTGTTGCATTTTCAAACGCCTCTATTGAACATACTCACTAGAACACGGTCTGCTTTTTTCTCGGTTGCGTCATGTATTTCCAAGGGACCGTTTCATCATATAGTATTGATAATAAGTATAGTTATGAAACATTTCTTACTTTTTCTTTAATTTTTTTATTGATGTTATAGTACCTTTATCTTGTCTTAATTTTGTTACTTCATATGTACGTTCGTATTTATAGCAGATGTTTTTCAATATGTCCATTTGAATTTGTTTTATATGCATACATTGGGAAATATGCTAGCTTTTGGAATGAGAATTATGTATACATTTTGCAGTTCTATAGAATAATGTTGTATAATCATTTTGATGATGTTATTACATTTTGGTATTCGATTTTCATGTTAATGAATTGTATTGGCAATATAACGAGTGAGAATTATTTTCCTTTCGGCTACTTATAATTTTGTATGTTCCCCAAGGGGCTGTCATACAGCTACCACTGTGTACGCGAATACTTATCCGAAATATAACTCCAAATGGACTGAAGGGAATTCAGCGACCCATGAAACATAGAGAGTAATGTGTGAAATTGTAAAGTGAAAAAATACGACACTATCTTGAATGATGACAGAATTATCTCCCCTTTAATACTATACTTTTGGTTTGTTTGCTTGCCCAAAATATCTTCAAACATATGGAGAGAATCCAACGTGGCTTAATTGGAACATGGATAGAGGACAATATATTGAAATGCAGAGCGAAGGAACCATAACTCTATCTTGAATAAGACAATAATGTGTTATCTATTTTTATTATATTTGCTTGTCTCGAGCATATCTTCACAAGTTCGTAAGGGAATCCAACACGATTTGAACTGAGATAGAAGGCAATGAGTGAAAGTTCAGAGAAAACAGATCACAGCTCTAGCTTGAATAATGGCATTATAATATCACATTGTATACTTTTGGTTATATTTGCTCGTCTAGTATTTCCAATAGTATGTAAGGGAGATTAACTACTAAATCAAGCACTTGTTTAAGTGAGCACACCATAAAAACCTATTGTTGATTATTTTGATATAACTTTTTTTTTATATATATAGAATTGGTATTGTTTTCCAATTTCTTTAAAAACAAGCTAACTCTTAGCTCAATTAATAAGACAGCTCACAGTTTATATGGATCGCTTTTTTCTAGGTATAACATAGATTGAATTGCAGTTACTCTATCCAACCCACTTTGTTAATTTATTTCGTTAAATTAATTTGTTATATAATATTCAATAATGGGGGGACATGATGCAGTTAAATGTGACAGATCAAGATAAATAATTTAATATTCTATTAATAAATAAACTTCACCAATGAGAGCTATAGTAGACTCTTCACCATTAGTGTATTTTTTTTATTAAATTGTGTTTGCTTCGTATATTGATTTTTGTTGCAAATGACACTTATTGCCACAATTGCTGTGTTTATTGAAGATATCCGACATAACTATGATATGTTTATTTAATGAAATTAATGCTAATACACAGCCTGCAAATGTCGAAAACAACGTCCATCTAAACATGTTGGAAAAACTGAGGAGCAATATCGGTTATTTATGAATTAATTTATGATTAATGAAAACCATGTTAATGCCTAATAGCATATCGTTTATTAGGTGGCGAAGAGAGAAAATACTTAGCACGAACTTTGTTTTGAGTGCTTTTATTCGAGCCAAACCTGATATATTTTAGACTAATAGGCACTGACTTTTATCATGTAATAATTCTTTTTTGTTTTGTTTTTTTATTTAAAAAAGCAACAGCTGATTTAATACATGATACAAATGCATGTTTGCACATCTGCGCTTGAAACTAAAATAAAACGAACGTTGTTTCTTAAACTGTTCCACTCAATTATAATTATTAATTTATAGTTATAAGTTAATTGACGTATTCTACAGTTTATGAACGACAGAAAAGTGTTTAAACGTGGGTTCAACACAACGCAAAAACATTGACGTCATCAATGTGTGTTGTTGTTGCAAGATAAAGCTTCCCTACCAATGAAACAAAAATCTTCATCTGCTTTATAATGTAGAATAACACAAAAATGATGACGGTAAAATTAAACGTTATAAATGTACAACTTCATATTTTGAATACATTATAATATACGACGTATTACTGAATCTAAAGCAACTTTAATGTAATACTTCATTGTATTTTTCTGCTTTTTAACTTATATATACAGTAATATTTTGCTTGCTTAATATTCATATTTATTGTATGTATACGCTTCATTCATATTTATTGTGGTAAATGTTAATCGATGTATTAAATTCTTTGAAAATCAAAACCGTGTTATACTGTTTTCTTTCCATCATCGAGATACGTCATTATGATTTAAAAGTTGGAAACTGTATTTGGTAAATGAATATCGTGAAAATGTGAATAATATAAGGTTATTTTACAGTGTTTTGTACAATATGGGAATATATTGTACGAGTATGTATTGTGGTGAAAATCATATTGGACGATACGCCGTAGGCGCCGAGTTCAATATGATTTTTACCACATTACGTACGAGTACAATGTTGTTGTTTTTCTAATTCTATTTTTTTAAACATTGACATAGTGACCAAATGTAAACAGTGATTTAAATAAGACATATTTTTTATTTTAAACTTTATTAAATCATCTTTACGTATCCTATCCACTTCTTATAACAAACCTGTTCAACCATTTACTTATTTTCATTCTACATTTAACATGTGGTCCTGTGATTGTTTCAAATCATTTTTTAACAAAGAAGGGGACTCCCTCGGAACCTATATATCTTCTGACATGAAGAAACGGAACTGTTTATAACATTTGACCTTGGCCTGCATTGCATCAGTTTTCAACAGACGTGGTTGTAATTGATATTCGTAAACAAACATAGTATTTCTCAAGGTTGTATGTAAATGGAAAAATGAACATAGTGAGAACTACATTTTTTCAGGTCTGCATCATGAAGTCACTTTCTTACCTATGTGGGAAGCATTATTTTTTTTATATTATCCATTGAATTCAATGACAACGTGAATACTATTTGTAAGTATTGACATTTGTGCCGGAAGTTGAAATACGCGTGCGCGATATTCATAATTCTCGGAGGTGATCGAATTCAGGTTGAGATCGAAAACGACGTTTGTGTGTGTCATATATTGTATATATACATTATGTTACCGTCAAAAAACTTTATAATTGAATTCTTACTAATTCTCTGTTCTGTTGAATTCTATATATCTAGAAAACTGATTGCGTACCATCTCACTAAACAATTTGAAACATAAATAGACTTTAACAGCGTAGAACAGCGAGGATAAAAAATGTAATTGAAAGTTGGCTAGATTGTTGCCTGGGAAACGTCATTTTAACCATCGAGCCCATTTGGACAGCTTTTCGGCTCTACAAGACACTTCTGTCCGTGGAAATAGGAAAATATAGACACATGTAAACTAATGTAATCATCACTTCAGATATCGCAACAGAAAAGCTAAATAAGCGAGTAATCCGGAGATAAAACTGTTGTTACTTAAAAAAATCACTTTGTCAGAGGTGTCGAATAACATTCCCCAGTATCCAATAAATTGTGTCATGAAAATAATAATAATAATTACCTCAAGAAAGCTAGTCACATTGTTTTACACGAATCACCGGCGGTGGTTAAAGTGACCGTTGTCCTGGCGTCCATTACGATACTGAACCCTGTATGTGTACAGTATAGGTGATACATACACTATTACGCACTAGTTAATGGGAACCCTAATTTCTGATTTAATGGTAAAACAAAGTTAAAAAGTATTCTTATATGAAGTTTAAATCGTCATTTCCTTTATTTGAATAAGTTAATTTTGTTACGACTACCATATACTAACTTAAATGGCAACTGAGTTAATTATAAAAATGACAAATTAAAAACAAGATTATTAATGGCATAACATCAAAGGTGAAGGAACAAATGTTAATATCAAAAAGGAACTTCGAAAAGTGTTATAGACCTATATTTATAACAGATCTGTTTTACTCAAAAATAAATGCCTCATACGTACATACGCACATTCCAGTAGGATATTTATTAAATTAACAACACAAATATGAAAAAGGAAGGGGTGGTGGGGGAATTCAATTTTAACCGTTAAACATTAATTGGTGGTAAAAACAGTACCTAAGTTCAGATTAGAGATTATTTTGGTTACTCCGTAATAGCTTCTATTTGATTGAAAGTAGCATTTAGTACATTAGAGGCAAATGTTTATACTTCAGTGTACATGGTTACATTGAAATACTAATTATGAAATAGATTTGTTTAGATATAAGTGTATGATATTTATAAAGGAAGGGTTTCTTGGGTAAAATATACATTGTATTTTTAATTAGATACGTGTTGAAGTTTTCTTTTAATTCTTGGAGACATTGCATTCAAAGAACACAGCAACGGACTAGCAAAAACACAAACGATTCACAAAAAAATTGTAATAATGACAATAGAAAAAATGACTTTGAGAATGAATACTGTGTACAGGTCAGTGGAAATACGGCTATGGAGATACAGGGAGGGGGACTTCGAATCTTTACTTTTACTTTAATTTTTGGATAAGAACGCGTTCAGCTCTAATATATCGTTCTGATCCTTTTCATATCGTGTTTAAATATACTTATTGTATTGTTGTAAAATACGAAATAACAATATGTTTAAACTAACTTGAAATCATGTTGTTAATTTTTGTCTTATGTTCTTATAGACTGTGTTTTTTTCTTTAAATGTATTGTATGTGATAGTGGCTAGTTACACTCGGTGTTATATTTTATGGTTATTTTGGACATAAAATCCGTTTAATATGAATTTCGTTTAAGGAAATGATTAAAATTCAAAATATTGACGAATGCATGAGCTATCGGAAAAAAGGTCTGAATATATATATGAAAACTGATAAAAACAAGGATTTTAAGAAAAAGAAATTTTAATATAATATATTTCTTTGCGTGAAATTTCATTATATTGGCAGTTGATATCCTGAGAAGAAGATTCTTATTATTTAAGATTATTTAAGATAGGCTATGCTTCCCAAATATGATGTTATATTTGTTTTAAATTCTAACAATGATTAATATATTAGTATCTTAGGCTATATATACAGAGTGTCTTGTATTCAGTAATCCGTCAAATTCAAAATAGAAAAGTAGCACTTACACACGTTTTCGCCATAAATAAACATTAAATACACATTAAACACAAACAGCAAGTGAAGATATTTATCCAAATATTTTATCTGATTATAAACAGCCTATCATATAATTACTAAGTTCACAGCATAAGAGCCTAAAATACAAATGTAATGTTACTTAATTATAAGCAAATAACGTAAATGAGTTTAAAGCAGAAACAAATTATATAATTTAAACTGCCGGTATTGATTTAGACAAAACATGCATTATTGTACCGGGTTTCAATTAATGCTAATGATTTACAAGAAAAGAAAAATGTTTTGTTAATCAAATATTGAAGATATTGAGTTTTACAATATTCATAGTAAAATAGCGTTATACAAGGACTTTTGAATTAATTATAACAGAAGAGACTGAAATCTTAACTATCGTATTTAAAAACAAACATATCGTTTGTCATTTAATTGTTTCCTGGCAGTTTGACCTTTGGATAGAAATGTGGCAATTATACACGGTGCAATTGTTCAATGAGTTCAATTGTCTAAATGTGTTAGTAAGTAATATAAATTGATACATTTGTTACGAGTACTATCAAACTCAAAACTGCACGATTGCATGATGTGTGGCGATCGGAAACTCCTTGCGTTATTTACGAAGGTTATACACAAAACTTTGAGCTCGATTATGAAGAAAGTTTAAAACTTATTTGATCTGCGCAAAAACGGGTAAATAGGGCATGCTCGTTTCATACGTGTTTTATTGAGTGTGTGTGTGTTCTTATTTTTAACTATGACCTATTTTACATCTGCACTGAAAAATCCATATATATCGATCCAAAGTCCGGAGCTATGTATTGCATAATTTACGGTGAGTTCGTGTAAGAAACTCGTGACATTTTCAGTCCTCCACTTTAGCACTATTTGGGAGTATTTAAGCAATGGAATTTCTGACTAAAGCATTAAAAATTAAATAAAGAGGTAAATTAATCATTGGTTATTTGATGATTAGTTTAAATGATACTTTAATAAGAATGTTAGTTTTACCCTTAACATTTTTAATATAAGTATTGCATACTTATTTAAGGTGTAAACCTACCATCGATTCTTGTTCTTTATTCTATAGTAAATAATAAAAGTTTGAAGGCTTGTTATAGAGAGACCCAAATGAAAGAAGTGAAACTTACATTTTAACCTCTGCATTATCAAAATATGATGCGAAAAGTAGGGGGTCATGTGTCATATAAGAGATTTTTTCTGCTCATTGTGTACACTGTTGCCAAAGTGAAATTAGACTGTCGAAATCATGTATTCATACCCCAAGTTTTTATTTCTAATTTCACAATTCAAAGATGACAATGCTGTCAAAATGTTCAAAATACATCAATAATGCCATTCAAATAAAAAAAATGAGCATTAAAATACTGAAAATGCATTTTTAAAGAAGAAAAAAGAGGATTATTTATAACTGCTATTATGCGACTACCCAACGGAAGCACTTCCTTTTTCCAATGGTGGTTCTTTGCCTTAAGGGGTAAAATACTAATTTGAACAAAAGCTTATCTGGAGCACTGCATTTTTATATTAGCCTGGTGTAGTGTAACTATTGATCAACGCTCGACGATTCCCTATTACTCGACGGTCGTACGTCAGATGCCGAGTTACTTTCTGACTTGTCCAAATATACAATGACGTTGATTTCTCATGTAAAATATAAATGACGATATTTTGAAATTTATTTTTTAATCAGTTTTGTCTTATTCCTTATACGAGCGGACCGCTCGTTTAAGATATAAACATTTTTACAAGGTATATGATGGTCTTTCTATCAGTCAGTAGACACCATGATTTCTGAACGATAATTCAATACGCTTGACCCCTATTAAAATTGTGATTGGCACATCAAAGGCCAATACTATTTATAGAAATTTCTGTCTCCATCTGATATCTTCAGAAAAGTTTGGCCTATGTTCTAAGTAGACTTTGCGTGCATATTTGTTTTACAAACATCTCTTTTAATGAAGTCATATATGTAACGTTTATATAGTAGTATATATATTTAGTACAGTTCAAAAAGAATATAATCAATTAGTCAAATATTTGAATAGTGACTATTTAGTAATAAAAACAATAATGTGAAGTCCTCTGTGCCATTGATTATTTCTAATGTATAATCCAAATACTTTGAATGGTGTATAATTATTTAGATAACCTTGTTTCAACAAATTGCCAATTGATATTCATCTTAATCCACTGGTTACTAGAACATCTGCAAGAGTATCACGTTTATCTGGTCGTACTGAAATTTATAGGACGCCCAATCAGTCAATGAATAGTGCATAAATTAAACTACAGGCGAATTGAAGTGATTAAATGGTTTTAGACAGTTTTAGATGTTTTTAAAGATCAGGATGGTTCCCAAGTTACAGTTTCCGGGTGCTGTATGAAGGTGATATGCCCCACGATTATGTATTTTACGAATGGATATTTGAAGTTTATTGATAATTAATTGCGTATCAATATTTTAGTGCAACAGTTTCATTTTTTCATTTAAATATATCAATGTGTTATGCGCGATGTTGTACAATTTAAAATAGACGGTAAAAGATTAAACAAGTAATATAACCATGAGATTCGCGGAATGTCAGAAATCAATTCCACTCGCCAGTCTGTACTATTAATTATTTGAACAATATGAATTTACTTTCACACATGCAGTGATAGCAAAGGTAACAATTTATACAGAACAAATACAGTTAACTGCATTTGTATTCGGTGTCATTTTTTCAATAACATTGGTGAATGCAAAAAGTGTCCTTTAACATTGGTAATTATAATTTATAATATTTATAATTAGAAATCATGTCATAAATACATATCCAAAAGAGTATATGCTCTAAATTGTAGCAGAATAACCGTTGTATTATTCCGGTTAGACTTTCGTTAACATTCGTTACGGCCCTTCCCTATCAATATACAAATAGAATTTGAATCAAGATGACAATTAAAGCTTTCAAAAGGATATAAACCATCAATCATATGAACGAATATACGAATAAAAAGAGAAATTAATAAAAGAAACAATTAAGAAAAGACATAACATGTTTATTTGTTAAGTGCTGTTATAATATCGTTCCGGTGCATTGAAGTGCTGCGTCAAAGTGTGTATCTGATGCCGAGAGAGTCATTTGTTGACGGAACGTTTAGTGCTTAATGAATAAATGTGCCACTGGTATTTGTAAATGTATGTGTGCCATTGGTATATGTACTCTTACCAAATAAAAGCGCTCGTATACTTCAGGGATGAAAACGGTATGTAGAACGAAAAAGAAACGGTCATTCATCAGTATATATAGTACGTTGCATAAAGTAGTTCGTGATCTCTTCTTTTTCATTACCACATACGTCAAATCTTGTTACATTTAAGAAAGAATCGACGTTGAGGTGACTACATCTGTTTATCAAACAAACAAGCGTGGAGAACAGATAAACATCGACTAACAGTTAGTTAATACGATTTATATTTTGAAATACATGTTGATTGTATGAATTTTAAAAACAGATTAAGTCTCTGAGTTACGGATGTTACGAAGTGTATTACAGATACGTACACATAATGGAATAAACGAATGTGCAAATAGTTGTGTTCTTGTGTTAAAAACAACATAACCTGAATAAATTGTGTAAGTTCTAGTGTGTACTTACTACTACTGTTTTTGGAAAAAGAGAACATATAAATAATCGGGCAGTATTCCGTATTCAGTTTATGGAAATAGTGGAAGTAAACTCCAGATTAAAGCTATGTACCATGTCATTCAATTTATCGTAATCACGTCTTTTATAAACCAAACTTTTCTACTTAAAGCAGTAGTTGCAAAAAAGAAAATAGGATATAAAATTAATATTAGTAATTATATGATCACTAATTGTATGCGGAACACTTAAAGTTCCAGAAATTAGAGGTTTATATAATTATGATATAAGTATTGGATCTGTCAGGATTGATGTAGTTTCAGTTACTCTAGTCGGTTCTGTTATGACATTTGTTAGATTGTTAATAAGTATGTTATTTTTTAAGTTAAGCATTGTTAATATTAAATTAGTCCTCGTTAATATCGCCTACTAAAACTATATTTTTGACAATCAAGAGCGTTTTTAATACATGTGTTAAACGTATTCCAAAATACTACAGGCGTGCTCGGAGAAATTAGTCTGTTTTGTGCTTGACTTCAACCCGAACAGATTTAATTAACGAACATTCTTAGTTTAATCTTCTTTTTGAAACAAGAAAGTAAAGAACAGAGATTATAATACCACTAGAATGAGTCTTTATGAATCTAAGAAACCGTCTAACTTAATATCTGTATTTGCAATTCCATCTATTAAGTGAGTCTCAGTAAAACATTATATCAAAATCCATAGAATTGTTTTTATATAATTTAACGCTTCACGATCAAATCAATATAACATAATCAAAGTTAGAACTTAATACCAATAATGCTGATTCCCTTGATATGTCGACCAGGTAAAATTCTATGAAAAGTCCATAATAATTTACTGTTGCTGGTACAGGATTGGCTATGCATTCGAATATTTCCAGCTTGCAGGATTAAAGATACGAATTAAGTATTGAAGACTTATATTTTTAGATATGAATTAGAAACTATTTTTACGACGTGCAAGAAATATCGCAACTGTGTACATCGGTTTGACCGTTATGTTGTGATTTGAATTTAATTTCTGTTTGTATGGTTAACATTCTATTCAAAGGTCCCACGAGAGATGTTGTCTAATTACCATTCACCACTCGCCGCTGAGGTCGTTGGTTATAACGCTGCTCGGTGCAAAATCTTTATGTAAGAAACTTTGTCAGTTACTGGCTGAAAATGGTTATACTCAAATATATTCTGGGGTCTTCCTCCACCATTAAAACAGGAAATGCCATAGAGAACCTGTTATGTGTTGAAAATGTCATCCACCTGATATTAATCAAAGCTAATTTGACAATTGACTATAATCTGTTACTTAGCTAAATGCATATTGTAGATCGTTAGTGCGACAAAATTACAAGTTTAACGTTATCTCAAACGACCATTACTGGTTTCTATAATATATTATAAAACCAAATAAAAGACATGTCACTTTTTATTTCACGTTTGAAGCATATTATTGTTTTGGATTAAGGAAAAATATTTAAATTATAGTTTTAGAAGCTATTCTCGAAACTGTGGAATACAGACCTTTAAAATTTATGCTCAAAAAATATTTCGAAAGTCAGTATTATAAAAAGTTATATTTACGGTCATAGGTGGTGCAGGAACGTTATATGGTGTATCCATGTAATAAGTAAGAGCAGGAACGTTGGCGTTGTGTTCTGCAATTGCCCATGCAAACGAGATGTGGGAAGGCAGATAAAATACTAGATAGTTGCATGGGAAGATAGATACAATGTACCTAACAGAGACAATCCATTCAAAGAGGACATATCTACATTAACAGTACACTATTATACTAAAAGCAATTTAATACTGAAAATACAAGAAGAAGAAATGACGATAGTGATAGTGCCTTCAGACAGTGAATTTGGCGGTAAAAATTAGAAAATATATGACAAAAGGAGACGTAGCATTCACAAGACTCTTACCAGAAAACAGCGTTAACATAATCAATATACTAACATTTTAAGAGTCCTCCGTGGCCTAGTGGTCTAAGGCGCCATCTAAAGATTACTTACATCTCCCAGACGCCTGACAAGGATAGCTGTCGGGAAATAACTGTGTACAACGTAAATTACTTGTTGCTTGCCCTTTCATTAGGGGTGACACTATAATAAACACATACTTTACTTTTAATATTACTTTATAGCTACCATAGCTAAATCATAGTCATGAAAAAGATGCCACCAGTACCATCAGATGCCAGCGTGACAGCGCGGTGACGTCGGGTCACATTTTGATCAGTAAATGGGCACCGTAGCGTTAACACCGCAACCATTAGTGTAACAAAGTAGGTTTGTGTTACACTAAAGGTTGACACCTCAGCAATACGTAACAACATTTAGAAAGTTATCTTCTCTATAATATCATTACATATTATGGCAAATTACACAATTTATCTGTTTAATACTGATATGTATTGTTTATGCAACTGCCTTGAAATGGGGAGGATGTCATGATGTCCGACCGTCCGTCCGTCTGTAATAATATTTTTTTCACCAAATTACATCCACATAAAATGCATTTTGTTTCACAAAGGGTTGCCGTTATCAATAACCCTTAGTGTAACAAAAATACTTTGGAGATATTAGGCGTTTTTCTTTACCTCTGGTAAATAGTTTTTATTTAAATATGAAGTGGTAAAACGAAAATTTAAGGAGACCCATAATATTATATTAGATTGCTGTTTATTTACGGCTTTTAACCGAAGTTGGAGATGAGAAGTGTCTACTTACCTTCCAGTATTGTTACTTTTTCCAAACAGTAAGTGATAACTGTATTAGTAATATTCCACAATAACATAATGTCCAACATAAAAATACAGTAAATACTTTTTTCAACTGTTTTTTTTTCAACAGTCCAATAAAACCCAACTAGCCCTAAATCCTAGACATTTAACAACCCATTCGTGTGTGTGGACGGACGAACATGGGTAACACTATATGCCCCCATTTCATAGCAGGGATAAATACATTTCTAGTTGAAAAATATTGTTACACTAAGTGAACCCGTTTTATAATCAAATGTCAATACATGTACCAAACATACGCTAAGTGTAACAGTTATTACTCTAAGGGTCGCAACTATAACCCTTAGTGTAACAAAACCCATTTTTGTTACACTAATGGTTGCAATGTCAACCCTTACTGTAACAAAAATTTATTTTGTTACACTAAGAGTTACGGTGTCAACCTTAAGCGTAACAATTGTTACACTAAGGGTTTTTGTTACACTAAGGGTTGCCACAGCGCCGTGTTCTGATTCGTTGGGAGTTGTGACACAAATGATTGCGATAGTTTGTGCCGAGACACCATGCCGCCCAGCAGTGAATATGGCTGGCACCCGGCGCTGACGTTATTGTGCCTGCGTGGTGTAATGGTCGGCTCCGGTCTTCGTCTCTCGGGGTTTACCAGGTCGCTGCAGGCCTTACTTCACAGATGATAGATTTAAGTTCACCAGCACCATCTTGTTTGTGTTTGTTGTTTTGGCATTATTTCACAGGTGATACATTTAAGGCCACTAACAACATCATGCTTGTGTTTGTTGTTGTGGCCTTATTTCCACATGACCACTGTTGCCAATCAAATAACAAAAAAACCATGAATATCATTATGAAAAAAATGTTGTGAATGGCAGTTCATGTGATACGGAACTGTTTAGGTGAAAAAGAGCTAATTGATGACGTGTGTACTGGAAGAAAAGGATAAAATAAACACACGAACGCCCAAATTTGCCGAAGTCGATCACCTAAGAGGGAACGATTAGATGATACTTCGTACAAAAAATCCAAGCTCAAGACCTTGCATATAACGAAAAGAAATAATTTGAAATTTTGCAAAACACCAACTGATTAGCCTCTTCGACGGTGTGAAATTTGACCCCATAATCGTGACTTGAGCTTGAGAGAGATTTATTTAAAAATGATTCACTCTTAATGAAAATCTTTAAAATAGTTTCAGAAATATTTTTGATAAATGATAACGAATAGAATGACGGGCGGACGGCGGATAAACAGCGATCAGGTGAGGCTAAAAACATTATTTTCAAACACGAAATGAAAACGAACAACAAAAATCCCACCGGTAGTTCTTAGAGTCTTGTTCTTCAATTAACATTTTGGGTAAATTGACGTCACTTGATGATGTCAGGGATGTGCGCTTCCATTTTGTTTTACGACCTAACCCGAACTTGACCAAATCAACGACGTTGTAGTAAAAATATCCCATTTTTAATACATTTATATCGCTCAGAGTGTTTTCTTGTATGTTCTTCGTTTTTCATTTGTTTTGTTGAACGTTCTATAGTGTTTGATGTTTTTATATCTATGTTCAATATTTTAAACTCTTGCTGTAAATTTGTATAGTGTATTTGTTTTGTTTTATTTCAATGTTCTTAGTTTTTATTCTTATTGATTAATATAGTTTGTGTACGTTGATTGTAGATGTTTGATGTCAATGTTTTACAATAACAATGTAAAACGAATAACATAAATATAAAATATGTACAGCTTAACAACACAAATGTTAAGTTTGAACAAGAAAATGGGTTATATAATCTAGCAGCGTTTGGTACAATTATATATAAATAATAGTCTAAAACTTACTGGAGACATTACTTGCCAATGCGAGTATGTATAAAAAAATGGTCTACTGTTCCAAACGTTATAGCAACCGAGTATGGTATAATAAGTACGTTTAATACAAATGTAGAAACAATCTGATTAATTATGTATAGCATTTCACATACATAAATATGTTAATTAAAATACCATGGTTATTTATACACTAATATTGCTTGAAGAAATACTACTATCACTAGGTTTTGAAATATGATTTTGTTTAAAACCACTCTCACCAATATTGATTTAGAACTATATGTATAATATTGTAACCATCACATTGCATCTATGGAAAATGTTTGTATATGACGATGAGCTATGATGCTTAAGACTAAAAAATAAAATATCTGCTCTGTTCTAGCATTTTTGTATGCACGGAACTTATCTGACACTTGAAACTATTGTCTAAGGCGCATGTTTCAGCAAAAGGTTTTTTAGTTTTTTATAAATACAATTTCAATGATAAATATTTAGATAAGATATAAATATAAACATCATGAACTCTTTTCTTCAAGACCTTCATCCATAACAAAATTGCATTATACTTTGTCAACCAAATCATCCTTTTATTATATTAAAAAAACAACAACACTAAATGACCGTTAGGCTAATACGTAATACACGTTCTCCCTATATAAATTGTGATCACAAAATAAAAAAAACACCTTTGGCTGAAACAAGCGTCCTCAACAATACAAGTGTAATGGTACGGTGGGTGCTACCATGGCAACACACAGCAAACCGAACAGTAACACATAGCGCAGTGTTATTGCTCGTATATGTTGTTGAAAACTTATGAATGGGGCAGAAATCAATTAACTAAGTATTTTTTAAAAGAACTTTATTGCAGATAGCGATACATTTATCATTTATCATTACACGATTAAACGCAAACAATAAAACTTTTACAGAGGAAAACATACATGGTGAAAGAGGGAGAGAGAAAAGAAAAAAAAACACAAACAATCCAGAATATGATTAAAAGAATTAGATTAACAATTCGTTATGATTATAAGTAGACTATAACATTGACTTATTAAATCTCAAAATATTAGTAGACTATTACATTGACTTATTAAATTTAAAATACCTAGATTAAATATCTCATTTAGCATGGAACTGGTCAAGATAAAATAAAATATGAAACATTGCAATTCGTGTGAATCCTCCATCTAAAATATTTCATATGTAAACTGTAAGGTAGGTCTGAGGGATGTTTCACCCAGACCCTCATGTTACGACGTAAATAAATGAACTCTATTGTGGTGGCAGAAATTTAAAATGATTAAATATTATCCTGAGTAAGGATGTTTGGCAAGTTGAGTTTTCACATGTTCGTGTTCGTTGAAGTAAATTGAACAAGTATGTCAACGTTTTACATCATTTATTTACCAAATATATAGGAGATAGGGTCAACCTTTAGTGGATTAAATAGTTCTGAAAAGAGAACAAAAAGTTTCAGAAAGTGTAATTATAAGGTTGTACATAGTCGAATATTCTTAAATCAAAACTTGAGATAAACTTGTTTCTAAAATGTATGTATAAACAGAGTGCCACTTTATTGTATACACATGTATGTATACACAGTATGCCACGTGATTGTATACAAATGTATGTATACACAGTATGCCACGTGATTGTATACAAATGTATGTATACACGGGGTGCCACGTGATTGTACACAAATGTATGTATACACAGGGTGCCACGTGATTATACACAAATGTATGTATACGCAGTATGCCACGTGATTGTATGCAAATGTATGTGTACACAGGGTGCCACGTGATTGTATACAAATGTATACATACACAGGGTACCATGAGATTGTATACAAATGTATGTATACACAGGGTGCCACGTGATAAGGACATATATCCACAAGAACAGCTTTAGGAGATACAATAAATATTAAGATAATTTATAATAACTTCTGACAAATCTTTTTTTTATAAAGTTATAAACATTTACTGTAGGTAATTGACGCATCTCAAATCAAGTTTTAACATTTCTAAAGTTTCATCTTCCAAATATTTGCCCATCAACATAATGTTTTTATGATATTTCATACAGTATTCAATCAGTTTTGAAAGCATATGTATGCTATTTACCACTCAAAGGATTGTTCAAAAGATAAATATTTTATTTGTTCCTCCATAATTTTTATATAATGTTCACATAATCAAAATAACCTTCGGCTGAAACAAGAGCAACACACCATAATAACTTTCATATTAAGAATCAACATCCCGAAGTGAAACAAATGCAACATATAAAGCAAGCTTGATATACGGTTATTACGGCTAGGAGTTTCTTTTTCATTTTAAGATGAGAGTCTGTACAAAGACTGTACCCAAGAATTGAAAACATCGCTAATCGCCGCTATTGGATTTCTACGGTATCCTGGGTTGTTCCCATAAAGCCATAAAATACTGTGTATGGGAACCGATCCGCATTTCTCGGGTCCGATATTAGTTCGCCTTTATTATCTACATTACGAACTTCCTTCCCGCCCGGTTTGTGAGAGAATAAGTTGTTTGCATCCTGGCGGTACCAATGAGAATCTACATGCGGCCAGATGACGAGAGCTACAAGACTCTGATCTGTCTGCGGCAGATCAACTGAGCTATCGGCTTGGACGTCTATAAGACCATCTTTTCCGGCTAAGAATGATATGTGGGCTGCGGTAACTGGATTGGGGTTTGGAAATCCATGGGCCCTCCCGGGTTGAGCTAACGTGTTGGTTATCTTATCGTTTGCATAGTTGTAGCAATTGTTGTTTGGTTGCACATCTGCTGTGTTCCACCTCCCAGGCTCATAACTTGGCCTCACAACCTAAAATTAAAATGCATTACAGGTGTACGATTTGATAAATGTTTAGTGAGGATGGGGTGGTCAGTGACTGGGTGGTCTAAGGTGCTTTCGCCAAAATGACCACTTATTTCTCGATGGTGAGGAAAGGTGAAAGGTCTTCTTCTACCGATAAAAAAAAAGGAACGCCTGAATAACCTGTCAGGTATTAAAAATGACGTTAAACCTCATTAAACAAAAAAAATACACACACAAATAACATAACGCGTGAAGATTGCATTTTTCAAGACCACCAAAAGTGATATGATGGTAAGGTATTACCGGTTTTTTAAGTGATGTTAAAGTAACGATATTTTAAGCTTGGTTTAGCTTTTAGCACCAGCATTTTTCATTGGATCTAGGTCACACCTACACTTAATAAAATTAATAAAATCATGTATCCTCGGAGAAGTTTTTAAAGTGTCAAAATCTTATCAAAATGACCGAGTTATATGCATTGAATGATCAGGCATAGCTTAATTTTACCTTTGAGATACGCGCAACATTCGTCACGGTAGTAAAACGAATCATATACCTTCAGCAATGCGCTTTTGAATCGCGTGCTTATGAAACATTTAGATCTCACTTCTCACTTGGAATTTTGTACATTGTTCTTTATACACAATAAGGTCTAGGATTTCCACAGTAAAACACTTTCCTCATATAATCTCTTTTAAAGTATGTTTATATCATAGCAGGAATGTATCCGCAAATAACAATAACTGGTCGGTTGATCAGCCTATTGTTTTAATAAAGACAGTGCAGTGACACCTTAAACATTTTTAAGCAAGAAATCTACAAATGCTCATAATAACATGTATTTTTTATAAATCCTATAAAGGTTTAACATACAAACTGTTTCATTTGTTGGAATCACTGGACTAAAATGTGTATCTGGCTCAGTTCTTATATTATGTGATCTTAGCCTCAACTTCATGGTCTATTCTTCTGTTTCAATATTTTATTCAAGTATGGTTCAACTTCTGAAGTTTATCTTTTTTTATTATGGTAAAGACAAAAATATTATCCTATCTTCCCTCCAGTTTAATATATATACATGTAAATATATATCTTAAAGCTTTAATCTAAATAATGGTAAAACGCATTTGAACGCACCGAGTCTGGGATCTCTCATACCATCCAAAACCATTTCTATGTAGCATAAATCTATTGACACCCAGTTTAGTCTACTGCTCAAATTTAATTATTTACACTTTCTGTTGATAGATAGAGGTACCCTTCCATTTTAACCACATGTGGATACATCATTATGATTTCTGAATGATAAAAAATTTCATTTGTTAGCGTTTTATGCTCTCCCATACTTCCTAAGACTAATGATACACGTCTCACACCACTTTTACATTCCCCATAGGGCTTCATTGTAATATTTATGTCCGAAACACAGTGAACAAATAAAATCTGCGACATGTGCTTGGGCTCAAATTCTTCACTGGTACAAGATATGCAACTATAAAGGAAAACATGCATACATTGACCAGGTGTTTTTTTTTTTTAAATTCGATGTTTATGTGATATTTATCAATTTTCAGAGTTATGATACGCCAGCTATTCGACCACAATGCGGTTCCAGCTAACGATTCTAAAATAGACAGAATTGCCCAGAAATCTGGTATCAGCATCAAAGTTTTAGTGGTGACTTAAAATACTGACAATGAAACACATGATGGTAGGAAAAAATAAATCAATGAACCACAAAGCCCTGAAATAAAAGAAGAAAAGACAACTAAAGTTTTATTTCTACCTCCTTCATCTGTAGGACCGGACTACTCAAGGGAGATAAAAGTGGTATGAGTACTACACTGCTGTCTGAGTTATGCGCCTTCTATGCTCAAGAAAATGTTTTCTGTTAGCTCTGAAGTAAATACCCTTATAACCTAATGATACTAGACACATACTTGAATAGACCTCGAACAAGACCAATGTGATTGGTTAAAGGCTCGTGCGGCTTTCTATCTTTATAAGTCAAATTCCAAATGAATATTGCCCTCGTAATATTAAATTGACAAAGAACTGATATATTTAGATTATCCATTTTGACACATACATTTTTTCTACGCGAATAAAATTTATATTTACTTAGTTTTGCATGAGAAAGATATTTGTCGGTCCTTAACTTTTATCAGTGCGTAAACAACTATCCTAACACCCTTCAGAAATTTCCTGTGATTTGGTGTTAAAAACTGCATTTACCGTCGGTTAAATCACCACGTTTTAGCTTTCTATGTATTACTACGTCATTTGTTTACAACGTGACCGAAAACAATGTAAACAGTAGTTTAAAAAAAAACTTTGTCGATTTAAATTATTGTTTATTTGTTAAATGTTAAAAATACAAAGATAAATATTTCGACCAGTTTGTCTATTTACTTGGATTTTTACCAGAAACTACTTTTTAGAGCATCATTGCTGATATGCGTCATTCGGCTAAACGGGTAGTTCAATTTAATCGCTAGTCGCACGAGTATCTTGGTTCATAAGCGAATTTTAATGATAAAACGTAAAAGTGTGTTAGAATATGGTTAAGTATACTGTAATTTTGAAACTTGCGACCGTATATGAGGTTTTTAATGATCGCAAATTTGTTTTAACGACTCCACCTTCAGTGTCGCCGTTAACGAAAATATGTGACCATTAACAACCCTCATATGCGGTCGCAATTTACAAAATTACACTATACTTAACACTATAATATGTCAATACTATTGCCACAATCACGGAGTAATACTGTGTTTAGTGAAATACATAAATATTGAATGCCAGACGTATTTCAATAGCGCACAAGCATACTAGAACGAAAAATGCATTGACATCTGTGCGGATTTCACCAAGAACCACAATCACTATACGCGGATGTTTCAATGTAACGTCAACTGCTTTTATAACAAGACGGCCACATAAGTCCTAAATCGCTCACCTGTGACAGAGGATATAAGTCAAAATAATGCAATTGTTGATAATTCAATTTGGTCAGATGTTATAGTGTGTGACACAATATTTGACGATTTAATGTAATTACTCCGCATTAATTACCTGGTTTTGACAGTTCAAAAACTATTCCGAGATAGTGTGGTAATATAACGACTTAACCAGTTTGGAGAAGATCTAATGAAATATGCGAGTATAAGACTGCACATAACAAAAGCTTACGGACGACGAACGATGGTGACCAAAATAGCTCACCGTGAACTTTATTCAGGTGAGACAAAAAGCAGATATAATACCATTAGCGTAATCCTTTCTTTATAGAATTATACACATTTATTCCTCGAATTTGAAAATGAAAAAATATACGAAACTGTAAAGGTGTAAACCCACCATTGACTGTTCTTTATTCTATAGTAAATAAGTTTGAAGGAAGTGAAACCTACATTTTACTGTTTGTCAACCTCTGCACTATCAAAATATGATGAGAAAAGTAGGGGTCATGTGTCATATAAGAGATGTTTTTCTGCTCAGTGTGCACACTGTTGACAAAGTGAAAGTAGACTTCCGAAATCATGTATTCATACCCCAATTTCCAAGCATCAATTTTTTTTCTAGATTCACAATTCAAACATGACATACTATCAAAATGCTCAAAATACATCAATAATGCCATTTTAAAAAAAAAGAGCACTAAAATAAGGAAAATGCATTTTTTTTTAAAAAAACAAGGATTATTTATAACCGCCATTATGCGACTAACCCACGGAAACACTTCCTTTTTCCAATGGTCGTACTATGCCTAAAGGAATTTGTCACAGTAAATTGTATTATTATCTTCACATCTGATCAAAGCATGACTTATGTTGTATTTGTAAACCATGCCAATAAACCAATAAATACACGAGAATTAGAGTGACATGTTATGCTGTATTCGTCATTGTTTTCCGCAATCGGATCTCATGGAACTTTAAAATGCGTTTTAATTTTTTATATATGTATTTTCATTCAAGAATTTTGCTCAGGGAAGTAAATATATATCACATGAGTGAATTATTTTGAACTTGTGTGATATTTGTTATAGTTTTTAAATGTCTTACTACTATTACCATATCTACCACCTCGTTAATACTGGCGTAATGTTGAAACGCTAGGGCACGACCAGTCAGACAGTCAATCAGACAGTATAAAGTGTCCACCAATTGCAACAACTAGAGACATTTACACAGAATGTTATTGCGTCATACTTAGTTGACCTTTTGCATGCAATATCGTTGTCAGCTTTGTGTCGATTGACAAATCAGTTAGATCTATTTTTGTGATGATTGATGATCTAAAGTAATCTTACCTCTTTTACGGTACCTTGAAGTACGTCACGCGGCAAACATTCCAAAACATGTGTGGTGATTAACTCGTGGTCATGAGAGCTGGTTGGTATTGATGGTTTAGTATATAACAGCAACCTTTCAAGTTTGTGTTCTGATGCCTTGGGAATAACATGTTCCAGATCGTTAAGCTTTGCTGTAAAACCTTTGTACCCAAGTCCTATAGTTTGAAAGGAAATTATCGGATAGTTTTGTTTCTGTACATTGAAATTTTTATTTGAGTGATTTTATTGGAGCTTAATTGAATTGTACTCGGATGCCAAAACATTTATATAGACATAGAGCAGGGATATTTTTATATTGGGTATATAATAAAAACCTTCGCACTGAAAACTTTTACACAAAAATATACCGCCTTCGGAACTCACACACATTATAATGTGTTAACAGATACAAACTTACTCAAGCAGCGTGTTCTGTTTGTGTCAGTATGTATCAAATATTATAGTAACATCTGATAAAGTATTGAGTAACATCTGATAAAGTATGGAGTAATATCTAATAAAGTATGTGGTAATATCTGATAAAATTTTTAGTAATATCAGATAAAGTATGTAGTAACATCTGATCAAGTATGTAGTAATATCTGATAAAGTTTATAGTATTATCTGATAAAGTTTGTAGTAACATCTGATAAAGTATGGAGTAATATCTGATAAAGTATGGAGTAATATCTGATAAAATATCTAGTAATATCAGATAAAGTATGTAGTAATATCTGATCAAGTATGTATGAATATCTGATAAAGTATATAGTATTATCTGATAAAGCATAGAGTAATTTCTGATAAAGTATGTTGTAATAACTGAGAAAATATATAGTAATATCTGATAAAATTTGTAGTAATATCTGAGAAAGTATGTAGTAATATCTGATAAAGTATGTAGAATATCTGAGAAAATATATAGTAATATCTGATAAAATATAGAGTAATATCTGATAAAGTATGTAATAATATCTGATACAGTATGCAGTAATTTCTGATAAAGTATATAGTATTATCTGATAAAGTATAGAGTAATATCTGATAAAGTATATAATAATATTTGATAAAGTATTTAGTAATATCTGAGAAAATATATAGTAATGTCTGATAAAATATGTAGAAATATCAGATAAAGTATGTAGTAATATCTGATCAAGTATGTAGTAATTTCTTATAAAGTATATAGTATGATCTGATAAAATTATAACACTGGGTCATTAATTATTATCCATTTAGATACTTTACATAAAAGTACAGCCTTTGTCAAAATAAGATGAAATCGAGCTCTGGATCATTTCTGTTGCATCTTGTGTACATTACTCTTAATTGTTTACCTTTATGTAGTTGGCTCCGGGTGCCTGCAGCTCTTTTCTTTAGTAGCTGAACAATATTAGCGTACAGTGGATGGCTTTCGCTTATTTCCCACGTTGGGTTTGAACGTCCGGAAAACACATTCAGTTCAATATACACTGAAGCCATTACTGAAAAAAATACAAATAACAATTTAAAGACTAGAATGTTAAAAAATTTCATTGACATTACTTTAATCCATGATTTTCGGTATAATGCTAATTAAATTAAATAGTATTAAACAATCAGTAAATAAAGATGTTATTGTATTAAAAACCATATCACGATCACGTGCATTAGTTTTTCTCGTAATTGGCCGAGTGAGCAGTAACATGACCTGATTTTTGTATAACCCATTACAACATGTTTAAATAAGTCAAATACACGATTAATATACAGTTTCGTAAGTTGGAGGAATGCTCGTATATAAACAGATTTAAGACATGTTTAAATATTATATAATTCCAATCGTATTTTCACATGTGTATTTAAGGCATTTTCATTGGTCAAGGCCAATGTTTTCAAGACATATTTTTCAATAAAACCCACTTGAGCCGGACATTTTTTTTACGTTTTCTAGCGTAAACAAATAAGGCGGTTTGTTGATTAGGACGCTAGAAAATAAATCCATGAATATTTGATATGCGGCTGTTTTACGAACGAAAATGGCGCGCACAATGCTTCAACATTTATTGACACAAATAATTGTTAGTTTGTGATTTTATTTTACACTTTTATTGTTTTATTATTGTCTGTTTGAAGCGTCTGCTCGAATTGCCAAATATATTACATAGTACCCGCGCCGTGTCGACACATTGGCCGATTAAGGCAATTTTGAGTAGGTGTTGCCTTATGATGAAGGAATAACTCAAGAAAAAATGCAGTCTCTATTTGACTCATTATTGCAAGATGCTGAGGGATGTGGAGACATTTTAATTGAGACGTTTGAAGGTAAATTAATGTATTGATTGAATGTATGTTTCAGCCAGTGTTTTCTGTTTTAATTTGTGGATGAAAGCATAAAAATATAGGTATAAAAAGATTCAGCAGAGGACAACAAACTTCACAATGCTGCGTCTAGCTGCATTGCATTGCAATGGGCAATGTTTTCTTAATGGTGTAATTGTAGTTTTGTTCAATTGTATTTTAGAGTCATTTAGCTTATACATAATGTCCGAGGTCATCTAAACTTCTTCCCCATAGTACTAAATAAATGATTATGTAAAGGTAACGCTTCTGAATGCATTAAACATGTATGCAGTGCTTGCTTCTATTATGGCTATTTTCCTTTTTAACAGTCCTTGACTCGCCTCGTCCAATATGGACGCATGGTTACTTAAAGCATATTTTTTTAGAGATTATAAAATAAGTAATCTGCTTTTAAATGAAGTCTAAATTGCCATTTTAATAAACTTATATGTGTTTTTAACATCGTGGAGAGAGCAATTTTACGGAGATATGTACATTGACCACTGCTGTCCATGTCACATTTAACCTTTGTTTTGCATATGCAAACTGCTTGTTTCATTTAAGATAGTTCGAAGCTTTAGTGCAAATATCCACAATCATTAATAAAAGAAGTATTGTATTTGATTATTGATGTTCATATTATGTTTATAATAGATAGTGAAATATTAAGAAACCGTATAGTTAGAAAATATGTCTATTTGCACTAACCTGGTGATTTTATGAACGTCCAAGTTCGTTGGAAAAAGATCTGTAAAAAACACCATTCCAATTAAGAAACTGTCTCACAAATGTTGTAAGTAATAAATGAAATCATTTACCGTGTTGGTAGTTTTATCAAATAAAATATAAAGTGAGTTACGACTTATATTTAAGACCCATATTAACTATACATAAAACTGATTCCGGTGTTATTTTCTAATACTATTATTTTGGTGACTACTATCTTAAGCAGAAGATTAGGCATGAGCAGTTTTTTATACAATCTAGTATTTTAGACAATGCAATCTGATATCTTGCTCTAATTACGGCCTACATACTCCTCTTTCTAACAGATATTTTACGGACCATACCATAATCATGTTTAAAGTTTTAAAATTGACAACATTTTTCTCTGCCTTGCACATTTTGTATATAAAGGCTTACTATTCTATCAAGTTCAATACTTCATAAATTCCTTAAGTAGATAACATCTTCTAATTTCCGTTGTTCTTATGCAGTCTTAGACCTCAATGTGTTCATTCTTTTAGATAATGTTCACCGGTTTTGCACCTTTTATTGTTAGTCTATATTTGCCTTTAAGGTTTATCAAACAGATCAGCGGTGTGCCTTAGTGTCTATGACAACAGTTTCAATACAGTTTACGTTATGTCCATAGAATCGATACAATACGTTCTAAATTCGGCAGTCCAAGAGTTCGGACGTAATGTAATTATACCGTTTCTAAGAATTTATACATTTGTTAATGGGTTGATCTTTTATAATAGTTAATCCATGTACTCGTATATGGATTACCTACTCATAATCAATCAATTTACAAATTAAGTAGTAGCAAGATATATATATAGATGGATGGACGGACGGACGTTCTGGTGGAAGTGATGTTGTGGGGTGCAGTTTTTATATGTTATAAAACATCTTTTTTTTTCATAAAACAAAACAAAACCTATTTTCTATCTAACCCTAATGTCACAAACCTTGAGATCCAACCCTAATGACACTAAAAAAGAATGAAAAAAGGTGGAAAAAAATGTAAAAGAAAAATGTGAAAAAAAAATTAACCCCACAATGCCATTTGGACGGGTTTTCGCACTTGTGGGGTGAACATTGCACCCAACAAGTACCAAAAAAAAACACAATGCCACTCTGTACTGGCAACACAACCCACAACTGCCGCTCCAGACGTACGGACGGACGGACGGACGAGTAGATATATAGATGGATTGATTTGCTGACATACATACATGCATTGATGGACGGACAAAGGGGTGAGATATAGCGCGAAAAATGAAAATATTTCACCGCATTGACAATTTAAGTACTATTAACGGAACGAGAGAGAGAGAGAGAGAGAGAGAGAGAGAGAGAGAGAGAGAGAGAGAGAGGGGGGGGATTGATAGAGCACTGCATAAACAACAGGAATTTTCATTTCATCTAACATGTGCTGTGGTTTTTACTCTTTATTTGAATATGACACATATTGATTGAACAGTATCGTGTTTTGAAAGCTGATAACAAATTTACCTTATGATTGAACTACTATACAATACACATTATTGGTATTTTTTTTTTTTTTGTTAAATTATCATCAAATCTATAAGTTGTAGTTGAACGTTTTATATGTATATGCAAATAATCTCAGACAACTCATGCTATAACTACTAATTACAAACAACAAACATCAAAAATATTATGTTTTCCTACAGAAAATATCATCATAACAAATGTTTATATCCGAATTTTGCGATTGGTGGTAATGTCAGGCGAATTATACTCCTTAAGCACTTTATCAAAGAGATATTTCCGTTTCTTAGTTGCGTACTTCCAGGACTCTTCACTCTCAAAATCGTCTTCTTCTTTCAGTTGTCTGGCTGTCCGTTTGATAGCAATATGAATGGTATCTTTTCTCATCGAATCGATCCATAAAACCCTGAATAAATATTAATCGATAAGAAGCTTTCTGTATTTCGGCAATAGTTCGTTGAATGCCCTTTTTCTTGCTTGCTTTTCATTCAGTTCATCGCCGTTCACAAAATCTGATGCTATTTTGTCGAATTCGGGCTGAAGCGATTTTAATGAACCATGTCGTACCAAGGGTCTATTGTTTCTTCCTTTTCATCCGAGTCTGATTCCATATCTGAATCGTCGGTATTAGAATCGTCGGTAAGTTCTTTAACTTCTTTCTCCAGCTCTTCCTCGGAACTATCGTCTCCGTGTATTATTTTCTTGTGCCGAAGCATATTATCTTTACGTTAATACTCCTTTTTACAAAGATCACAGGCGAACATCCCCGGCGACAGCAAACTACTGAATGATTTGTTCACTTTTAATTAATTCCTGTATATATAAAGTATTAGCATGACCAGGGAGGAGTTAACTCATTTAAAAGAGGAGTTAAAACTAAATCCTCAATGAGGTTTGAGGAGGCACGTAAGAGTTAAATTTGAAAGACATAAGTGGTACATACTGGCATACTCCGAGTTATATGGGCATAGAATGTGCACATCACATTTTATTTTGTTGGTTGCATACATTTCGCTTTAGTAACGCTATTTAATGTTATCAAATGAGTTTAAAATAATGTGTTACGTTGTGTAAATCTTCAACCACTTTTTGTTGACTCCTTGTTTCTAAAGTCTATGTATTAGAAGTGTAGAGTTAACTCATTTAAATGAGGAGTTAAAACTAAATCCTCAGTGAGGCTTGAGGGGGCACGTAAGAGTCAAATTTGAAAGACATAAGTGTTACATACTAGTATACTCCGAGTTACCGCGAACGTTTTATATGGGCATAGAATGTGCACATTACATTTTATTTTGTTGGTTGCATATATTCGCTTAAGTAACGCTATTTAATGTTATCAAATAAGTTTAAAATAATATTTACGTTTTGTAAATCTTCAACCACTTTTGTTGACTCCTTGTTTCTAAAGTCTATGCATTGGAAGTGCAGAGTTAACTCATTTAAATGAGGAGTTAAAACTAAATCCTCAGTGAGTTTTGAGGAGGCACATAAGAGTTTAATTTGAAAGACATGAGTGTTACATACTAGTATACTCCGAGTTACCGCGAACGTTTTATATGGGCATAGAATGTGCACATCACATTTTATTTTGTTGGTTGCATACATTTCGCTTTAGAAACGCTTTTTAATGCTATCAAATAAGTTCAAAATAATGTGTTACGTTTTGTAAATCTTCAACCACTTTTGTTGACTCCTTGTTTCTAAAGTCTGTGCATTGAAAGTGCAGAGTTAACTCATTTAAATAAGGAGTTAAAACTAAATCCTCAACCAGGTTTGAGGAGGTACGCAAGAGTTAAATTTGAAAGACATGAGTATTCACATATACTGCGAGCTACCAGGTTTTAATAAAGACATAGAATGTGTATACATCACGTCTTATCTCACTTTCGGAAGACAAATCTTATTTCAATGTTAAAAGAGGATGTCCATTTTAATCGTCAATGTTTAATACTTTACAAATTGATTCATTTTGTAAACAACATTTCTTTTTAATTATTTCACTTTGGTAGATAAACTTTATTCTCATGTTTTTGTTGCATTTAACACATATAAAGCAACATATTTATCATGTTTGTTTAAAATCTAATTCCTCATCCCAGTCTTTGTCTTTAAGATCTTTATGTTTTATTGAACCTCCAGACTCATCACGTTCTCGATGCCAGAATCTCGACTTTCCATTCTTACCGCATTGACTTAGGTTTGAAACATTTTATATTTTATAAATCTGTTGAAGGAATAATTTGTCCTCCGACAGTAACGAAGTAGGTTTTGAATCTATTTTGTTGTCTTTTAAGTAGGCACAAGTAGATACACGGAATCAATACGATTAAACATACCAACAATACTATTCATAAAATATGTACCAGTTTAAATTCTCCCATGCGTAAAAATATGACAAAAGCAAATATCTTGTTGTCACTACGTATGTTCTTGGATGATTAATGACTCAGCCTTTAGGGTAAATACTTGTATACTAATATCAACTGATTTTCTGCTAACGTTGTTGATGATGTTTTTAAGAAACTTAACAAGTATACGGGTAATCTTTAAATAACCAACGTATGATGAGAATACTATTTTGTAAAATCTAATAAAACAATTTACGCAAGAACATTTTTAAAAACGTCTGCTTTTTTATGTTATATACATAATGCAAACAAATACAACTTCAAGCTATTTCCTTCTTTAACCTACGAAGTAAAATAAAAGCCGATACTCGCTCGGTCGTTTCCGTACGCGTTCGTTCGCCTTCGGTGATTATCGATTTTCTTCGTATTCGGTTTCCCAAATAAAAGGGGCATTTGCCCCAAAAATGTGGCATGATTTACCTCCTATTTTAGCTCCATATATACTACTAATCTGTCTCTCCTATCCAAAACTGTTCCTACTCAAAACTCTCAATTTCATTGCATCCCAGACCTAATTGAACCTAAGATCTCACTGTCCTAAAGCCCCCTCCGCCCCCCCCCCCCCCCTCATCCAAACTATATGCTACCTTTATAACCATCTCCTCTGCACACTAATTGTCATAAAAGTCAGCTAATTTATATACAAGTCACGTTTTCATGTACATGCTGGACAGATGTTCGCTATATAAAACTGGACACACGTTATCCTGTTGACAGCCCGTCACTCATCAGAAATGTGACCTCTAAACTCCCATGAATTGCCAAGTATAGACCTACCGTATACTATAGACTATCTGTTGCTGTTACGCCTTAACTTAGATCCCTCAAAAGCATTATATCTTGGCTTTGAAATATTACATTATTAAACTAATAGTATTAATCAATTTCTGAGTGACTATAAAACATGTTTTACGGCTACACGTGATACTATCTATAATTCGTACTTTATACGTGCCTTACTGGATATATTAACATTTACAAATAACGAAATCAATTAATAAACTTCATAAAGTGTTAATCACTTCACTTTTTCCACAAACCACAACCGTTACATTAATATTTATTTAAACATGTCAATATAATGTATCAAGTGATATTCATATATTGGTCTATGTGAGCAGATTAGACTAACGTAGACTTGCCATGAAGGTCGTCAAACAGTGGTGCGCGGTGTTTACTTTCAGAACGAGGATTCCGTTTCGATTTCATATTTCGACTAAAACATCAATTTGCCTCACGTTTGAAATTTAAAATCGTCATTCAGTTTTGAATGATAATTATATTAGATTTGTATTTATTTTTAAATTTAATTCTATTTTTAGGCATTTATAGCAATTTTTCCTGAGACATTGCTTAATATTGGGAAGTGTGTGTTTGATTATTAAAGCATATATTATGTAAACACATTTTAATACATATGGCATAGATGCAACTTTTTAAACGTTTTTAAACAATTATAATTATATTTACCAAGGTTGTGGTAATTGCAGTTAGTTTTAGATGTAAGTATGGATATTTGCATTGAGTGTATGACAGACTCCTCATCTAAATGTATGTAGGTGGACAACACCCGATGTTTTACACATGGTTCAATTTCCAAAGACGACAAATGGTTGGTCAATATAGTTTAGCGATCAAGGCATCTTGATTAATTGTGTTAAAATCATGTGGCTAACAATGAAATATCCGTAATTTATTGTTTCCAGTATGTCATGGTACTCGCTGATATTTATGTGCAGTTATTTTTTTTATACTTTTTTATTATTTTCAGAATTGTAAAATTGTCAAATGCATGTTTTATCAGAGAGACTCAAATCTAACAACATAATAGTTTTTGGACATTTATTAAAGAACAATAAACTTTGAAACTTGAATTAAAAAACATACATTAATATTTCTATTATAAACAATATCAAACACAATTTCTTTAATGCTTTAATGCAATTTGAAATACATTACATACCCTCAAACTTAATCAACAAGCACGATCTGTTTTCAACAATGTACGAGTAATTTGATCAATCGGATTTACACGAACGTTTATCTGATTTAAATGTTTATGAGTTTATTTGCAAAACCGTTTACTCCAACATAAATATCTAAAATACAACACCTTACCTTATAATGTTACAAATATTCTTCTCTTTGCTCCTCAAACAGATTAACGTTTGAGCAAAGTCAACCGTTCTTTTATACCCCAAACCTGTAAAGTAAAAGAAATGGATGGAATCTAATGTTGAAATTGGAGGTTATTATTGGCAAAAATAGACGAAATTGACATATCTTAAGTGGGTGTATGGTGATGAATTCTCCTTACAAGCATGTCATCAACCATTAATTTTTGCTTTGTTTTGCTTTTATTATTAACTTATTTCTCATACGCCAATTAAAAAATTAAGATGTACACGTTATGTTATCCAGATCATACACACAATATAATATGACTGCTGCCTATATGCACGTTTGTAGTGTAGAGATATACTTACGTGCATGTGGGCTCTGGTCGGATACACATCTGGGATGTTGCAGTCAATCAGAATCTTCATATATGTCACGTCAGATAATAAGATTTTTAACATTTTCTTAATTGTCGGCTTTGGCTTCACGTTTTCTTTATGTTTTTATCTCCAACTAATAATTTAACAAACATAATGGGCCTTTTCCAAACTTCACGTCCATATTATATAAAATTTGACACATCTTGAACGCGTTTTATGTGTATACAAGTACACACGAATATTTAATCAAAATCATGATAGAAATCTTGTACATTGAATTGTTTTACTTAATTTCAAAGGTTTGTAATCAAATACATGTGGATATGTGTATGTGCAAGCAAATAAGTGTGTGTTAGTGTATATATGTATGAATGTGTGCAGGTGTGCGTGTGTGTGTGTGTGTGTGTGCGTGTGTGTGCGTGTGTGTGCGTTAGTGTGCGTGCGTGCATGCCTGCCTGCCTGCCTGCCTGCCTGCCTGCCTGCCTGCCTGTCTGTCTGTCTGTCTGTCTGTCTGTCTGTCTGTATGTCTGTCTGTCTGTTAATATGAACTGTTACTGTCTGTAAATAGCTTTACAGCTAGTGTCATAAGTCCGACGCATAATTATACATGCAGAAAGATGCGATAAATGACTGGGGCACTGCGATGCGTTTTACTAGACTACTCGAAAAGGAGTGTTGCGTTTCCCTAGATGACGTCAATAGATTCAATTGCCAGTGCGTAAGCGCCACCAAGTGGTAACATAATTCCCGGGAAAAACCTATTAACCTAATTAATACCTAATTGTTTGACTCTTGTTGGTATACCTCTAATAAGTGTCCAAATTAACTTATTTATAACCATTATTCATTAGTTGATAAGAATATTGAATCGCGGTTAATTTAATTTTTCTTTATTGATCGCAGCACTGGCTGATTGGTGGTATGATTAAAGTGCGCTCTTAAGTTGTTTTGTCAAAAGTATCAAAATAGATTTGGCAGTGTCGAATATGGATATTGCGTGCAGAAAATGTACTCTAAAATTGCATTTTTAATCGATTTTAACGCCATTTACAACACATTTCAGGTTATGCATATCAAGTTTAACTGATGGAGAAAGACCTCAGACTGAGTAAAACCACCTTCCTTCCGCAAGGAACTGGCACACTTTCTCACATACAGTTTTTGGAGCGAGCGGGACTCGAACCTACGACATTAGCGGTGAGAGGTAAGTGATCATATGACGGCGCCTTAGACAACTCGGCCACGGAGGACAAATGATAATTTGATATCCAGATGTGTATTTTTGATAAATCATTCAGGATTAGTTGGGGCGACTAAAACTTAACTACGGAAATGTATGACGAGTTAATACTGGAGATGAACATTTGAAATAGTTTAAGTCAATATAATCTTATCTATCTATATATGATGTGTCAATACTTGGAATGAATGTGTTTAGACGAAACTATAAATCTGTTAATTGATTAGTCATGAGGACAAAGCCGGAAATCAATTTATCTAACACCTGTTTCGTGAGATTTCCATCCGTGCCCGCTCTTGATTTTTTACCCGCTCAGATAAAATCTATTTAAATAAACACTTATTCACAACTATGGACAATTAATAGTCATCTTCCGGCTCGCAAAATGACTAAATAAGTGCTAGGGTAAATAAAAACTTACACGTCCATACTTTGAATCGCATGCTGTAGTATAGTAGATATCTCTTTGAGAGAGAGAGAGAGAGAGAGAGAGACAGAGACAGAGACAGAGACAGAGACAGAGACAGAGAGAGAGAGAGAGAGAGAGAGAGAGAGAGAGAGAGAGAGAGATGAGACATGAGTTTTACATGTATTCGTTTGAATGTGCCTCATTCTTGTTCAAATATATTGTATTGTTCAACAAATATACAATCAAATCTATATAAGGTTATGGTTAAAAGCTAATCGTCGTTCATTATATTCATTCAATTCCTACGCTAGTATATACGTTATTAATACCAAACACGTGTAAAACATCCACCGATTTAGTTTATTCAATAACAGTATTTGTATTATAGTCAGTCACTCAATAATTATTGTATTTTATTAGTTTGATAATGTAAAATTTAAACCCAATATATAATTATGTGGGATATTTCATGGTTAAGGCGAGACTACAAACCCAAGTCTTTCTGTAGGGCTCAAAATGGGAATATTTCAGGTCACTTATGATGAGTTACCCTGTCAAAATATAACATAACAGGAATAAAATTTTAGCGAACTAGAGTGGACATCTGTGCAGGAAATTCCTGATAAATAATGACTGGTATATGAATTAAGTGTGACTTTTATGACAATTAGTCAGAGTAGTTTGGGTTTGGTTCTCAGGTAGCGACAGTATAAAGACAGTTTTAGTTTTGAACAAGAGGAGGAAAGATGAGTTTTAGGGGAATACTTTTGGATGCAAGAAAGTTAAGATGCATGGTTTGATCGTGATGATGGTTAGGTTTTAAGTAGGAACAGTTTACTAAAATTGGGAACGTGTTTGAACAATGTTTATAAGCGTGCATATGTGTTTATAGAATTTATTAAAGTTTAAATGACAGTTGTAATGATTTAAGAAATAAATATATAGAAAGTCCGGCTTTCTGCGTTAGTTATGTGTGATGTTGTAACACATTGTACAATCACGCATAAGTAGCGCATTGTTTCTTAATGCGTATGTGCATGCGTGTGTTCGAGCGTGAAATTTTGTGTTACTTATTGATGTTTTGTATTGTATTGTAATGTACTGTATATTTTGTTTTGTATAATTGTATGTTGCTTTTCATTTTCTCATATGTTTTGTAACTCTTCAGTATTGGAGGTTAATAAAGATTATATATACAGCTTTATTACACGTGCTACTCAATAAAGAAACATGATTACACTTTATTTATTTCTATTATTACAATTGAAATAAGCTCATGAATAACCAGCCGCGCATATTTCCTAGGAGCAGGCCATGATAACTTCCCAGAATCATTTAGGCAGGGCATTGTCACTTCCCAAAATCATTTAGGCAGGACATTATCACTTCCCAGAATCACTTAGGCAGGGAATAATCACTTCCCGGAATCACTTAGGCAGGAAATAATCACTTTCCAGAATCATTTAGGCAGGGCATTGTCACTTCCCAAAATCATTTAGGCAGAGCATTATCACTTCCAAGAATCATTTAGGCAAGGCATTATCACTCCCCAGAATCACTTAGGCAGGGAATAATCACTTCCCGGAATAATTTAGACAGGGCATTATCTCTACCCAGAATCATTTAGGCAGGGCATTACCACTACCCAGATTCATTTAGGCAGGGCTTTATCACTTCCAAGAATCATTTAAGCAGGGCATTATCACTACCCAGAATCATTTAGGCAGGACATTACCACTACCCAAGTCATTTAGGCAGTGCATTATCACTTCCAATAATAATTTAGGCAGGGCATTATCACTACCCAGAATCATTTTGGCAGGGCATTATCACTTTCTAGAATCACTTAGGCAGGGAATTATCAATTCCATAATAATTTAGACAGGGCATTACCACTACCCAGAATCATTAAGGCAGGGCATTATCGCTTCCCACAGTCATTTAGGCAGGGCATTACAATTACCCAGAATCATTTAGGTAGGGAATTATCACTACCCAGAATTATTTAGGCAAGACATTATCACTACCCAGAATCATTTAGGCAGAGCATTATCACTACACAGAATCATTTAGGCAGGGCATTATCACTACCCAGAACCACTTAGGCAGGGCATTATCACTACCCAGAATCATTTAGGTAGGGCATTTTCACTATCCAGAATCATTTAGGCAGGGCATTACCACTACCCATATTCATTTAGGCAGGGCTTTATCACTTCTCAGAATCATTTAAGCAGGGCATTATCACTACCCAGAATCATTTAGGCAGGACATTACCACTACTCAGAATCATTTAGGCAGGGCATTATCACTATCCAAAATCAGTTAGGCAGGGCATTATTACTACCCATTGTCATTTAGGCAGGACATTATCATTTCCAACAGTCATTTAGGCAGGGCATTACTACAACCCAGACTCATTTAGGTAGGGCATTATCAATACCCAGAATTATTTAGGCAGGGCATTACCACTACCAACAATCATTTTGGCAGGGTATTATCACTACCCAGAATCATTTAGGTAGGGCATTACCACTACCCAGATTCTTTTAGGCAGGGCTTTATCACTTCCCAGAATCATTTAAGCAGGGCATTATCACTACACAGAATCATTTAGGCAGGGCATTACCACTACCCAGATTCATTTAGGCAGGGCTTTATCACTTCCCAGAATAATTTAAACAGGGCATTATCACTACTCAGAATTATTTAGGCAGGACATTACCATTACCCAAAATCATTTAGGCAGGGCATTGTCACTACCCAGAATCATTTAGGCAGGACATTATTACTACCGAGTGTCACTTAGGCAGGACATTGTCATTTCCAACAGTCATTTAGGCAGGGCATTACCATCACCCAGAATCATATAGGCAGGACATTATCACTTCCCAGAATCATTTAGACAGGACATTATCACTACTCAGAATCATTTAGACAGGTCATTACCACTACCCAGAATCATTTAGGCAAGGCATTATCACTACCCAAATCATTTAGGCAGGGCATTATCACCACTTAGAATCATTTAGGCAGGGCATTATCACTACCCAAATTATTTAGGCATGGCATAATCACTACCCAAATTTTTTAGGCAGGGCATTATCACTTCCCAGAATCATTTAGGCAGGGCATTATCACTACCCAGAATCATTTAGACAGGGCATTATCACCACCTAGAATCATTTAGGCAGGGCATTATCACTTCCCAAATTATTTAGGCATGGCATTATCACTACACAAATTATTTCGGCAGGGCATTATCACTAACAGAATCATTTAGGCAGGGCATTATCATTACCTAGAATTATTAAGGCAGGGCATTACCACTACCCAAAATCATTCAGGCAGGATTTTACCACTACCCAGAATCATTTAGGCAGGGCATTATCACTTCCCAGAATCATTTAGTCAGGGCATTATCATGTAGGCAGGGCATTATCATTACCCAGAATCATTTAGGCAGGGCATTACCACTACCCAGAATCATTCAGGCAGGATTTTACCACTACCCAGAATCATTTAGGCAGGGCATTATCACTTCCCAGAATCATTTAAGCAGGGCATTACCACTACCCAAATTCATTTAGGCAGGCCTTTATCACTTTCCAGAATCATTTAAGCAGGGAATTATCACTATCCAGAATCATTTAGGCAGGACATTACCACTACCCAGAATCATTTAGGCAGGGCATTACCACTACCCAGAATAATTCAGGCAGGATTTTACCACTACCCAGAATCATTTAGGCAGGGCATTATCACTTCCCAGAATCATTTAAGCAGGGCATTATCATGTAGGCAGGGCATTATCACTACCCAGAATCATTTAAGCAGGGCATTACCACTACCCAAATTCATTAAGGCAGGCCTTTATCACTTCCCAGAATCATTTAAGCAGGGAATTATCACTATCCAGAATCACTTAGGCAGGCCATTACCACTACCAAGAATCATTTAGGCAGGGCATTACCACTACCCAGAATCATTCAGGCAGGATTTTACCACTACCCAGAATCATTTAGACAGGGCATTATCACTTCCCAGAATCATTTAAGCAGGGCATTATCATGTAGGCAGGGCATTATCAATACCCAGAATCATTTAAGCAGGGCATTACCACTACCCAAATTCATTTAGGCAGGCCTTTATCACTTCCCAGAATCATTTAAGCAGGGAATTATCACTACCCAGAATCATTTAGGCAGGACATAACCACTATCCGGAATCATTTAGGCATGGCATTATCACTTCCAAGAATCATTTAGACAGGGCATTATCACTAACTAGAATCATTTAAGCATGGCATTATCATTACCCAGAATCATTTAGGCAGGACATTATCAATTTCCAGAATCATTTAGGTAGGACATTACCACTACTCAGAATCATTTAGGCAGGGCATTATCACTTCCCAAAATCATTTAGGCAGGACATTACCGTTAACCATAATAATTTAGGCAGGACATTATCACTACACAGAATCATTTAGGCAGGGCATTATTACTAACCAGAATCATTTAAGCAGGGCATTATCACTACCCAGAATCATTTAAGCAGGACATTACCACTACCCAGAATCATTGAGGCAGGGCATTATCACTACCCAGAATCATTTAGGCAGGGCATTATCACTAACCAAAATCATTAAAGCAGGGCACTTTCACTACCCTGAATCATTTAGGCAGGACATTACCACTTTCCAGAATCATTTAGGCAGGACATTACCACTACCCAGAATCATTTAGGCAGGGCATTATTACTACCCATTGTCATTTAGGCAGGACATTATCATTTCCAACAGTCATTTAGGCAAGGCATTACTACAACCCAGAATCATTTAGGTAGGGCATTATCAATACCCAGAATTATTTAGGCAGGGCATTACCACTACCAACAATCATTTTGGCAGGGTATTATCACTACCCAGAATCATTTAGGTAGGGCATTACCACTACCCAGATTCTTTTAGGCAGGGCTTTATCACTTCCCAGAATCATTTAAGCAGGGCATTATCACTACACAGAATCATTTAGGCAGGGCATTACCACTACCCAGATTCATTTAGGCAGGGCTTTATCACTTCCCAGAATAATTTAAACAGGGCATTATCACTACTCAGAATTATTTAGGCAGGACATTACCATTACCCAAAATCATTCAGGCAGGGCATTGTCACTACCCAGAATCATTTAGGCAGGACATTATTACTACCGAGTGTCACTTAGGCAGGACATTGTCATTTCCAACAGTCATTTAGGCAGGGCATTACCATCACCCAGAATCATTTAGGCAGGACATTATCACTTCCCAGAATCATTTAGACAGGACATTATCACTACCAAGAATCATTTAGGCAGGTCATTACCACTACCCAGAATCATTTAGGCAAGGCATTATCACTACCCAAATCATTTAGGCAGGGCATTATCACCACTTAGAATCATTTAGGCAGGGCATTATCACTACCCAAATTATTTAGGCATGGCATTATCACTACCCAAATTTTTTAGGCAGGGCATTATCACTTCCCAGAATCATTTAGGCAGGGCATTATCACTACCCAGAATCATTTAGACAGGGCATTATCACCACCTAGAATCATTTAGGCAGGGCATTATCACTACCCAAATTATTTAGGCATGGCATTATCACTACACAAATTATTTCGGCAGGGCATTATCACTAACAGAATCATTTAGGCAGGGCATTATCATTACCTAGAATCATTAAGGCAGGGCATTACCACTACCCAGAATCATTCAGGCAGGATTTTACGACTACCCAGAATCATTTAGGCAGGGCATTATCACTTCCCAGAATCATTTAGTCAGGGCATTATCATGTAGGCAGGGCATTATCATTACCCAGAATCATTTAGGCAGGGCATTATCACTACCCAGAATCATTCAGGCAGGATTTTACCACTACCCAGAATCATTTAGGCAGGGCATTATCACTTCCCAGAATCATTTAAGCAGGGCATTACCACTACCCAAATTCATTTAGGCAGGCCTTTATCACTTCCCAGAATCATTTAAGCAGGGAATTATCACTATCCAGAATCATTTAGGCAGGACATTACCACTTCCCAGAATCATTTAGGCAGGGCTTTACCACTACCCAGAATAATTCAGGCAGGATTTTTCCACTACCCAGAATCATTTAGGCAGGGCATTATCACTTCTCAGAATCATTTAAGCAGGGCATTATCATGTAGGCAGGGCATTATCACTACCCAGAATCATTTAAGCAGGGCATTACCACTACCCAAATTCTTTAAGGCAGGCCTTTATCACCTCCCAGGATCATTTAAGCAGGGAATTATCACTATCCAGAATCATTTAGGCAGGCCATTACCACTACCCAGAATCATTTAGGCAGGGCATTACCACTACCCAGAATCATTCAGGCAGGATTTTACCACTACCTAGAATCATTTAGTCAGGGCATTATCACTTCCCAGAATCATTTAAGCAGGGCATTATCATGTAGGCAGGGCATTATCACTACCCAGAATCATTTAAGCATGGCATTACCACTACCCAAATTCATTTAGGCAGGCCTTTATCACTTCCCAGAATCATTTAAGCAGGGAATTATCACTACCCAGAATCATTTAGGCAGGACATAACCACTACCCGGAATCATTTAGGCATGGCATTATCACTTCCAAGAATCATTTAGACAGGGCATTATCACTAACCAGAATCATTTAAGCAGGGCATTATCACTAACCAAAATCATTTAAGCAGGGCATTATCACTACCCTGAATCATTTAGGCAGGACATTACCACTTTCCAGAATCATTTAGGCAGGACATTACCACTACCCAGAATCATTTAGGCAGGGCATTATCACTACCCAGAATCATTTAGGCAGGGCATTATCACTAACCAGAATCATTTAGGCAGGACATTACCACTACCCAGAATCATTTAGGCATGGCATTATCACTTCCCATAATCATTTAGGCAGGACATTACCACTACCCAGAATCATTTAGCAGGGCATTATCACTACCCGAAATCATTTAGGCAGGTCATTGTCACTTCCCAGAATCATTTAGGCAGGGCAATATCACTACCAAGAATCATTTAGGTAGGGCATTATCACTACCCATAATCATTTAGGCAGGGAATTATCACTACCCATAATCATTTAGGCAGGGCATTGTCACTTCTCACAGTCATTTAGGCAGGGCATTATTACTACCCGCAATCATTAAGGCAAGGCATTGTCACTTCCCAGAATCATTTATGCAGGGCATTGTCACTACCCAGAATCATTTAGGCAGGGCATTATCACTACCCCTAATCATTTAGGCAGGGCAATATCACTATCCATATTCATTTAGGCAGGTCATTATCACTCCCAAAAATCATTTAGGGAGTGCATAATCACTATCCAGAATCATTTAGGCAGGGCATTGTCACTACCAAGAATCATTTAGGCAGGGATTTGTCACTACCCATATTCATTTAGGCATGGCAATATCACTACCCATAATCATTTAGGCAGGGCAATATCACTACCCATATTCATTTAGGCAGGGCATTATCACTCCCAAGAATCATTTAGGCAGTGCATTATGACTACCCATTATCATTTAAACAGGGCATTATCACTTCCCAGAATCATTTAGGCAGGACATTATCACCTCGCGGAATCATTTAGGCAGGCATTGTCACTACCCAGAATCATTTAGGCAGGGCATTTTCACTACCCATAATCATTTAGGCAGGGCATTATCACTTCCCACAATTCATTAAGCCAGAGCTTTACCAATATCCAGAATCTTTATTTAGGCAGCCCCAGTAAATGTTAAAAAAATGGAAAGGAAAATATGTGTACACATATAATTTAGTGCAATGGGTGGGCAGTGCCTTGTAGTGATGACTACCCGGAAAGGAACAATAGATAGACAGTGCCTTGTAGTGATGTCCGACTGCCCGGGCAGGGACAATAGGTGGGCAGTGCTTGCTCTTTCTCTCTGTATCTCTCTCTCTCTGTCTGTTACCCGGATATCGGCTCACACTGTCGGTTAAAATTTTGGATGCAAGTTACTACCATGCACATATCTTAGTTAACCTACTGGATTGAAACTTCACCAAGTGTTAAAATACGAACGCTTAAAAGTAAAAAAAAAACAGTGGCGTAGATAACAACCATATTTTTCTATTAGATGAGTAGAATTCAGCAGTAAGATATCAAACATGCAAGTTTCGGAACGGTTCCGCATACTAATAGTGGAAGTAGAGAAGTATAACCGCCACCAGCGAGGAAATAAAGATTCCCTGTCCCATTTTGGCGGTGATCAACACTGCAGCGCTTCATCACGGCGACATCGGCCGTTGGCTTAAAACTAGGCTAGAAATGAAATACGTTGCAAAAAAAAGTGTATTGTACTCATTAGATTCTAGTTCTATAATTATGAATATATTATATTATGTAACGTTGAATGCATGTCTGTCATTTGAGATGCGTAGTGTATTAGGTTTTTTTTTTCATATATATAAATTAATATTTAATGTAAATGTAAATATTTATTAAATTGTATCGAACAACCTTTTTTCTGGAAAACTCGTGGTCGCATGTGGGTGCTTGTAAAGCAATATTAAAGAAAAACAGATCTATAAATATATGATTGAACATATATCATCATAAAAAATGAAAGTGGTAAATTCATAGGAAATTCTCATTTAAATAAAAAACTATTTGCGTTTTGTATTTAATTTAATATATTTTTCGTAGATTAAATGTAGAAATAATTTAGCACACGAATGAAGTTCATTATGTTATGGAATAACGAAGCGATAGTTAGTCTTTGATTATTTTACAAGAAGAAACACTATTGCGGTCATAGCCAGATATCGTTATATTAAAAACAGACAGCGGATTTTGGAAACGTGTCAAAGTAAGGTGGGCTCAAGCTGAATAGGCAGGGTGTGAAAAAAAACACTCAATCCATATCGGTTGATAGTGGCGTGGCAAGTTGAGCGTAGTCACATGTTATATTGAAAATCGGAATGTTATGTAAAGTAAAACCTATAATTTAAAATGCATATATTATAATATTAATATTAAAAATTAGTCTTACATGACCGGTTTATATTCCAAGGTCAGAAATTAAATGTAACGAAAGAAACGGCCGGCACTTGATACTGTATGAACACAAACTGTTTAAAATGTATTGACAGTAACGAAATCGGTGTGGCGACATATCGAAGCTTTGTATGCTTTGTATTTATTAACCAATCAAATAACAGTCTGTCATTAGGCAAAAAGAAAAAAGTTGTGTTTCTGATGGCATGGCCAAAAAAAACAGGGTCGGTAGATAGGTACTGTTTTATATGACTCGAATACATAGCTATACATATCTATTAAAAATTAAAAAAATGACGAAATATGGTGGTGGTGGGTAAAATTATAATGCCATGTCAGTCTCTAGACTACGGTTAGAACTGGGGAAAAGACTGGTTCCTCACTCTATTCATCAATGGGTAAGCGTTTTTCGCTCGGGTACCAGTATATAAAACTAGAAGCCGATAGAAATTTTGTAATCTACCAGCCACAAAAGAACAAAAATCCATCCTCATACATAAAAGCATTATTTTTCATATAAATTTCATAACTACAAGTTATAACAACATCAGTTACAGTTCTCTTCTCAAGGTGGTGTGATTTATAAGAAAAATAAGGAGGTAACCCCTATTGTGATGTTTTCTATACGTTTGCAGCTTTTATTATGCATTTGTTCAAGAAACTGCTCGTCATTTGGATACAATGTCTCTTGAAACACATATATTTTAGACACAAGAAAATGGCTGTTATACTTTGGGGTACACGTCTGAAAAGCGTGAAGGAGAGCTGAGGAAAATCATGACAGAAACCCACGAAGAAACGAATTCAAATTACAATAAAGGTACAAAAGAGAAATACTGTAAGGATTTAGTGCGTTAAGTTGTACAAAAATGGATAATTCTGCCACTGGAGTAAGGACTAGCAAACATACGGAAAACCCTTATTCAAAGATAGATAATAATATGTCGATCGTTTCTGCAGAGGATTTCAAAAAGGCTGCGGTTCCTTCCTCAAGTGCCACACCATCTGTAAAAGGTGTTGGGTATTATTCCAGCTCCTCTAAACAAAAGCCTACGACGGTTACAACTGAAAGTAATAATGACGAGGAATTAGAAGAACTATTTCCCGACAAAACGCGTCTAAATCCCGTGAGGAGAATGCGAAGGCGACGAGTTACGGTTGAAATAGGCGCAAAATCAGATACGTCAAAGACATTCGTTGGATTTCGTACCCATCATGTCACTTATTCTGTCACTTATTTTGTATTTTTGTATTGTTCTTGTTACATGTATGAGAATAATTATTTTATGTATTGCTTTTGTATCTGCAGTTGAGGTTGATGTGTCATTTGAAAGCTAAAATTTCCTGTTTGATATGTATTGTCTTATATTTTTAGTTCTACTGACCAAACTCCAGAAGAGCTTGTGTGATAGTATGTGTTCATCCTCCGTTGTCCGTCTTCAGTCCGTTAACTTTCTTTTAAACACTTTGGTACTTTCGTTTTTTCTTCTTTTCCTGATTAAACTAAATCTGAATATTGATATTCATACTCAGACGTGTTCTCGAACCTGCTATACTGGACGTGATAAGGCAGTGTTATGGCATTTGATTGGTTGGACAATGTTGATTTAAGTCCCTCAAACCTTTAGGTTTAACCGGATTTTGACTTCATTAGAATGTTTATGTTCATGACAGCTCGGACTATTGTTTGTTTTGAACTGGCCATATCGGACTAGAATGGACAGAGTTATAGCGCCTTTAGTTATTATTTGAGCTTGACCAGGTCGCTTAGAATATTATTGATTAAAACTCATAAAGTAATCAGAATTTGTAATAATAATACTGTTCATTTATCGATTAAATGCCACTATAAACAAGGTCGTTTAATAAAAAATACGTTTAGTTTAAACTTACTGATTGTGAAACAAGTTATATTAAATCAAGCCCGAAGCCTTCCTGGATAGAACCAATACTAAGCATATCAGGATAAAGTGTCTTGATCATACACAGCGGTGAGGAAGGATCGAGCCCACGACCCTTCGACCATGAGTCCGATGCTCTACCACAAGACCACACATCCCAGATAGAAATGAAAAATACGTCCACGTGCAACATGCATATAACTACCCATATGGTATTGGCTATTAGCACATTATTTTAAAAAAAACTTTGTCAAAACATTACTTAATATGTATATCGAGGAAGGCTTATTTTGAAATTTGTTTCGAAACTGCTATTTTGACTAAATTAATATCATATTATTTTTTGCTTAAATATTCCCCAACTATTAAAAGTATACATTTCGACAAATAATTATGTTTTGTGGTTACTCAACTGATATGTATTGTTTTTAATCAATGTTTTAATTCATGTGAATTGTAATAGATACCAGCACTTGAGTACGGAATACCGATTACAGCAGAAGATCGGTCCGCGTAAGACTTTATATCCATCAAAGCATGTTCTTACGCATTTGTGGCAAAGTGTGGCTTTATTATAAGTTAGTCAATTCATGTTTATTGAGTTTATTTGTGTTAAAAACAACTCGAAACAACCCATGATCAGTGTAACAGTAACATAGTATTGTCTCCTCTATGGTCTCAAACTTTCTATATAAAAACTCGTCCTTCTCCACACTCTATCCAGCGCCCCTTAGTATTGGCTCTGGTGTCTACCCTATATGGTAGGACAAATCATTATGAATTATTAATATCATCTTCTTATATGCGTTGTTATACCGTACACTTATCTAATAAATAGAATGAACGTAGAAACTTTATCTATTAATAGTATGGGGGAAAACCAATGTAGTGTAGAAGTAACATGTACATTTGTAACACATTGAAATAAGACTATCAGAACTTACAAAGCAAAAAAATTTGTTAACAAGTATAGACTTATATATTCACAGACAAGCAAAACAAGTTCAAATTGGGATTTAAATTACACAAGTCAAAAATACTGACTACCAAACGCCTTTATTAGAAATAAGTAAAAACAACAAAACATGTATTGAATTTCTTACACAAACAATTGCTAAATATATTTACACACATATACACTTAAATATAAACAACGCAGTTATCATGTGTATAAACACCTTTTTAAAGACTATCAGAAAACTGAACCCTATTTATCTAATCTATCATATTTAAGTCAACAGTCAAAATAATATGTAAGATAACACTTGGCAACCAAACCTTTATGTTAATTTTGTAACAAACACATACACATACATATATTTATATATAAGAACAGCATAAAGCACTATTAAGGAAAACCACATACACTAACAATACAAAATATTCAGTTGTATCTACGCTTTCAGGACTGATCGGATGACTGTACCGAAGTTGAACATATCATTAGTGAACTCCACCTCCTCAGTTCCACATCGGGGTGAAGACTTAAGAGCTACACCGGTCAGCACCTGTGAATGTAGTTTTAACATTATATCAAACGACATTCCTTCTATGTTTTAAAAATAAAGACTTGTATTCGCATAGTTGCTCGTTTTTTTTTTTATAAATGTTCACATTTGGAAAACATATTGAAAACCTCTAGACTGTAGATATCGGACTCAACTCTCGCGATTGGGTCCGTTACATAGCAATGAGTTTGAGCACATTGATTGGTCAGTTGCTTCAGGGAAAGTTTGAGTGACGTCACAGTTCACGGGTGGAATTCCCTGCATTTTCATTGGAGTAAATATATCTGATTCAGGAGATATCAGGTTCTGGGAAAGACAATGGCAAACAAATAGATAACTAATTTTATTCGCATGCATTGGCTCATTGGTTCCGCACCACCAACAGTTTCGTAGTAAATTAATTTAGAATTAAATTCATTTATTACAGGCGAATCTATAGATGTGCATGTGCTGTTGTGTTATTAGAACCACAGTCTCGTTTATATAATCAACAGTATGTAATAAGGATCAAGTTTACGTCCATAGCCCAACTATATCATCTTACGTTAATTGGAAATATTTACATTCGTGAAGCAATCGGTCTAAACGAACCACATGAATTGCATTACATTTCTCAAAACCGCAGCGGCTGTCTAGGGATAGAGCGTCCGTCTCGCATGCGTAGGTCGATTAGAAGAATGACGAAGCTTCTCGCTGATTGTTTAAATGGAACCATGTGACTAAAAGAAGCTCTCTTATTAGCTTTGCTTAAATATTAGCATAATTGAGTAGGGGCACCGAAATATCCACAAGTTATCCAATGACATAAATTATTTTATCTAACAATAAAATGCATATAGGTAAATAAGTGACATATTTTAGTTTTCACCGAATGAAGACGCATTCGTTTAATATTGTGATACCGAGAATATCTATGCCGTATCGACAGTATCTCATTCTTTCATAATCACGAAGTGGAAATTTAAGAAAAGTGCCTTTAATTATAATTTTGATTAGTTTTTATTTTTAATCATTTGACACGACCACTTACATTATCATATTGCCTGACAATGACGTTCTCAGGTGAAACTGCACCATGAACCATTTCTGACGAGTGTAGTAAATACACACCATTGGCTAGTCTCCAGGCAATAACAAACGCTTCCTTGAATGAAACATATTGCATATAACTGTATTTATTCATGGCATGGATCGGAGGTACAGTCCGTTGTAGTTTATTTGAGAACTGTTTAATAAACTACTAGTACTATCGCCTTAAATCACCAATACAGGTAGGACAGGTATAAGTACTCAATTATAAATTGATTGAATTAGAAACGGTAAATACCTAAACTGTGCAATGATGAACTTATCCAATTATCAACCAGCTTTCAATCGATTAAAAATACCATAAATGCACTTTTTATGTTTGAACTGTGATAACGAAACCAACTTAACATTTTAGAATTTTATAGAAATTTAAACCATAATTGTAGTTGTATTATATATATATCAGAACAACAAATTGTTAAATCTGATTGACGGTAATAAACAAAACAAAGTTAATGTGTCAAACTGGGATAAATGTGTAAGAAACAGGAGTTTTTAACTGCTTGAAAATAACATTAGATTTATATAACAGTAAGCTCGGTCCTCCGCCACGGCTATCTGTGGTGTACTTGAGGAAGATACTTTATCCTTATACTTTATCATTTACTTAATCTGCGTAAAGAGTGTACACAGAATTATGTCTTACTTTCACAGCAAACTTTCTCTTCGACATTACATCCTTCAGTGACCGATTACGTTTCGCCTTCGAAATGGACTTTCCAAATTCGTACAAGTCACTGTCAAACACCTCTGTTATGGTGTTTGTATCTGTAATAACATATTTAGATTTTTGTTTGAAACGGCAGTAAATTAAAACAAATACATCACTTTGATGTTGTCAGAACTTTGAAATGTTTGAACTCTTCCCGAACTAATTAAGATAGTTGTTCGTATTTCAAAAGGAAGAGCATGCGAACAATCGACTAAAATAATGTTTTGAAACTTAAACGAACTGCATACACATGCTTGTATACATGAACGTATACTGCATCTTGTTGCGTTAAAACATTTTTCTATATGTGAATGTATTTAATATCTTATAATGCCTCTTGTGTGAACACATTCGTCTATATGTGAATGTATCTGATATTTTATAATGCCTATTATGTGAACACATTCGTTAATATGTGAATCTATCTGATATTTGATAATGCCTAATTCCTTTAAATGTTTATGTATCTGATATTTCATAATGCCCATTGTGTGAATGTTGGTTTACATGTTAATGTATCTGATATTTTAAAATGCCCATTGTGTGAATGTTGGTTTACATGTTAATGTATCTGTTATTTTATAATGCCCATTGTGTGAATGTTGGTTTACATGTTAATGTATCTGTTATTTTATAATGCCCATTGTGTGAATGTTGGTTTACATGTTAATGTATCTGTTATTTTATAATGCCTATTGTGTGAATGTTGGTTTACATGTTAATGTATCTGATATTTATAATGCCCATTGTGTGAATGTTGGTTTACATGTTAATGTATCTGATATTTTATAATGCCCATTTTGTGAATGTTGGTTTACATGTTTATGTATCTGATATTTTATAATGCCCATTGTGTGAATGTTGGTTTACATGTTAATGTATCTGTTATTTTATAATGCCCATTGTGTGAATGTTGGTTTACATGCTAATGTATCTGTTATTTTATAATGCCCATTGTGTGAATGGTGGTTTACATGCTAATGTATCTGATATTTTTAAATGCCCATTGTGTGGATGTTGGTTTACATGTTAATGTATCTGATATTTTAAAATGCCCATTGTGTGAATGTTGGTTTACATGCTAATGTATCTGTTATTTTAAAATGCCCATTGTGTGAATGTTGGTTTACATGTAAATGTATCTGATATTTCAAAATGCCCATTGTGTGAATGTTGGTTTACATGCTAATGTATCTGTTATTTTATAATGCCCATTGTGTGAATGTTGGTTTACATGCAAATGTATCTGTTATTTTATAATGCCCATTGTGTGAATGTTGGTTTACATGTTAATGTATCTAATATTTATATTGCCCATTGCGTGAATGTTGGTTTACATGTTAATGTATCTGATATTTATAATGCTCATTTTGTGAATGTTGGTTTACATGCTAATGTATCTGTTATTTTATAATGCCCATTGTGTGAATGTTGGTTTACATGCAAATGTATCTGTTATTTTATAATGCCCATTGTGTGAATGTTGGTTTACATGTTAATGTATCTAATATTTATATTGCCCATTGCGTGAATGTTGGTTTACATGTTAATGTATCTAATATTTATATTGCCCATTGTGTGAATGTTGGTTTACATGTTAATGTATCTGATATTTATAATGCTCATTTTGTGAATGTTGGTTTACATGTTAATGTATCTGATATTTTAAAAAGCCCATTGTGTGAATGCTGGTTTACATGTTAATGTATCTGATATTTCAAAATACCAATTGTGTGAATGTTGGTTTACATGTAAATGTATCTGTTATTTTTTTTAATGCCCATTGTGTGAATGTTGGTTTACATGTTAATGTATCTAATATTTATAATGCTCATTGTGTGAATGTTAGTTTACATGTTAATGTATCTGATATTTTATAATGCCCATTGTGGGAATGTTGGTTTAATTGTTTATGTATCTGATATTTTATAATGCCCATTGTGTGAATGTTGGTTTACATGTTAATGTATCTAATATTTATAATGCCCATTGTGTGAATGTTGGTTTACATGCTAATGTATCTGTTATTTTAAAATGCCCATTGTGTGAATGTTGGTTTACATGTTGATGTATCTGATATTTTAAAATGCCCATTGTGTGAATGTTGGTTTACATGTTAATTTGTCTGTTATTTTATAATGCCTATTGTATGAATGTTGGTTTACATGTTAATGTATCTGTTATTATATAATGCCCATTGTGTGAATGTTGGTTAACATGTTAATGTATCTAATATTTATAATGCCTCTTGTGTGAATGTTGGTTAACATGTTAATGTATCTGTTATTTTATAATGCCCATTGTGTGAATGTTGATTTACATGTTAATGTATCTGTTATTTTATAATGCCCATTGTATGAATGTTGGTTTACATGTTAATGTATCTGATATTTTATAATGCCCATTGTGTGAATGTTGGTTTACATGTTAATGTATCTGATATTTTATAATGCCCATTGTGTGAATGTTGGTTTACATGTTAATGTATCTGTTATTTTATAATGCCCATTGTGTGAATGTTGGTTTACATGTTAATGTATCTAATATTTTATAATACTCATTGTGTGAATGTTGGTTTACATGTTAATGTATCTGATATTTTATAATGCCCATTGTGTGAATGTTGGTTTACATGTTAATGTATCTGATATTTTATAATGCCCATTGTGTGAATGTTGGTTTACATGTTAATGTATCTGATATTTTATAATGCCCATTGTGTGAATGTTGGTTTACATGTTAATGTATCTGATATTTTATAATGCCCATTGTGTGAATGTTGGTTTACATGTTAATGTATCTGATATTTGATAATGCCCATTGTGTGAATGTTGGTTTACATGTTAATGTATCTGATATTTTATAATGCCCATTGTGTGAATGTTGATTTACATGTTAATGTATCTGATATTTTATAATGCCCATTGTGTGAATGTTGGTTTACATGTTAATGTATCTGTTATTTTATAATGCCCATTGTGTGAATGTTGGTTTACATGTTAATGTATCTGTTATTTTATAATGCCCATTGTGTGAATGTTGGTTTACATGTTAATGTATCTGATATTTATATTGCCCATTGTGTGAATGTTGGTTAACATGTTAATGTATCTAATATTTTATAATACTCATTGTGTGAATGTTGGTTTACATGTTAATGTATCTGATATTTATAATGCCCATTGTGTGAATGTTGGTTTACATGTTAATGTATCTGTTATTTTATAATACCCATTGTGTGAATGTTGGTTAACATGTTAATGTATCTGTTATTTTAAAATGCCCATTGTGTGAATGTTGGTTAACATGTTAATGTATCTGTTATTTTAAAATGCCCATTGTGTGAATGTTGGTTTACATGTTAATGTATCTGATATTTTATAATGCCCATTGTGTGAATGTTGGTTTACATGTTAATGTATCTGATATGTTATAATGCCCATTGTGTGAATGTTGGTTTACATGTTAATGTATCTGATATTTTATAATGCCCATTGTGTGAATGTTGGTTTACATGTTAATGTATCTGATATTTTATAATGCCCATTGTGTGAATGTTGGTTTACATGTTAATGTATCTGATATTTTATAATGCCCATTGTGTGAATGTTGGTTGACATGTTAATGTATCCGATATTTATAATGCCCATTGTGTGAATGTTGGTTTACATGTTAATGTATCTGATATTTTATAATGCCCATTGTGTGAATGTTGGTTTACATGTTAATGTATCTGTTATTTTTATTGCCCATTGTATGAATGTTGGTTTACATGTTAATGTATCTGATATTTTATAATGCCCATTGTGTGAATGTTGGTTTACATGTTAATGTATCTGATATTTTATAATGCCCATTGTGTGAATGTTGGTTTACATGTTAATGTATCTGATATTTTATAATGCCCATTGTGTGAATGTTGGTTTACATGTTAATGTATCTGATATTTTATAATGCCCATTGTGTGAATGTTGGTTTACATGTTAATGTATCTGATATTTTATAATGCCCATTGTGTGAATGTTGGTTTACATGTTAATGTATCTAATATTTATAATACTCATTGTGTGAATGTTGGTTTACATGTTAATGTATCTAATATTTATAATGCCCATTGTGTGAATGTTGATTTACATGTTAATGTATCTAATATTTATAATACCTATTCTTACAGTACGATAAAAAGAAATAAAAATAGTCTACCTTTTAGATAACGGTCATTCCTCTTTGAGCTACGCCTTGATTTTGTAGCAGGCTTAAATGAAAAAGTATAACGAAATGTATATATACATGACATTGTATAATATGATTGTTTAAACTAGTATACACTATTTTTCACTGTACATTAATAGAATATAGCGTTGGTGTATACGTTATTTTAACGACATATTTCAACACTATATCCTTGCTTTACTCTATATATTAATTAACAAGAAGTTGCACGTGAAAAACGTGCTTTTGTTTCGAACAAACACATTTAACAAATTCTCTAGTCTGTCAACATTCATTTGATCACCAAGCATTTTGACGTATTAGCCAATATATTTTTTCTATACTTTCAAGTGGATATACTCACCAATTTTGATACTATTGTGGAATTTCCCAGAGTGTATAAAAACGGATTCAGTGCAGAATTTATGGGCAGAACAAAGACGGCTATCCAGGCATAAACCTCACCGGAAATGACACGACCATTCAATGCTAACATTCCTGCAAATATATAACTTATGAGAGAACATATTTTGGTTTAAAAGTGTACTTATTGCGCAATCATTTTTTGTACCAATACTATATTGCAAATATGTTGCCAATACTATATATATTTTGTAAGACAAAATATTGTCAGAATTTATTTTACGATTACTATTCTCGCTAATAATTTCGTAAGATTACGAGCGTTCGTGAAAAATGTCCCTGATGATATTTATTTCTTATTGTTTATGGTCAAGGTCTTTTATTGTAGAGATGTAAACGAGAGTCAATGTTACTTAAAACGTTTTTTATGTTACTATTGCATTTTTATTTTATTTACAGATATTTATACATACCCATTACTCCAACGGGAAACCAGCACATAAAGTCCGTAATGGCCACAAAGAAAAGCTTCCTGGCAATGCCAATATCTTGTCGACGTCCCGTTGAAACAACCTTTTCCCTGCTTGAAGTCACTTCGAAATAGATAACTATTTGCCCAGATGCAATTAGAATGAAAGTCAGGAAATTGAACACTACAAAGACAGCAACACTATACTCCCATCCAGGTGGACGATCCCTCGTCAGGGGTAATGGTAAACAAACTGCGGACCGCGAGTAGAATGAATCGTTGAAATATGAATGTACTTGTAGTGGAAGTAACGCTATGACAAATATCAGAATCCATGCAATAATACACAGAGCGATTCCAAAATTTCTGGAAATCCTAACATTACCAAATGGGAATTTTACAACTAGAAGCCGGTCAATTGTTATGAAACAAAGAAATATGACAGAACCTTCGCTTGCAACAGTTGAAAAAATACCGGCAATCTTACAGGCAACGCCATTTCGCCATTGGTAGTCATTCCATACATATTCTCCTCTGAAAACAGTATCAGCAACAGCAATGAATAATAAATAAATACCCATAAAGAAGTCGGCTATGCTAAGATTTGTAACAAATATACCATAAGTTTTTCCTAATCCATCTCTATCAACAGAAAATCGGAGTAAAAGTACTGCTATGTTACCAAGCAACGCTGATAGCCCAATGATCCAAAGAAATGCACGTAATGTTTCATTCTTCATAAGATCGTCGCATGACGAAAACTCATCTTTAGGGGAAAAACAATTTTCCTCCGTAACACTTTCAGGACGTACACAACATAAAATGAAAGAAGAGGTATACAATTCTTGAAGACGAACGAGGCCATTAAATATTCCCTTGCCAAACTCCGTTATACTATTTTTTCTTATGTCCAATACTTTTATATTTTCGAGAGTACCAAACATATCATCATCTACCTTTCTAATTTGACTGTTACTAATGTTTAACTTTTCAATATGTTCAAGCCCAGTAAATATCTTTTCATTCACACGAACAAGATTGGAATCTGACAAATCTAAATCGGGTAAGCTATCTAAGTCTTTAAAAGCATTGACCTCTATAACTCTTAATGGGTTACCTTTAAGCAATAGAACACGCATCCTCTGTAAACCATGAAATGTTTTATCAAGAAGACTTTCAAGCCTGTTAAAACTGACGTCCAAAACAATAAGATTTTCGTTGAACTGAAACTGTAACGGGTACAAGTTTTCTAAATTGCAGCTTGAAACATTTAAATTGGTCAATAATGAAAATGTATAAAAAGCTTCCAGTGTTAGTCTTAAAAATTCAGTTGAAATTTTAAGGGATCTAACTTGCGTAAGGTTATATGTCTCGTTTGTGTCAAGCAATACGTCGTAATTCGTGCAAGTTATTCCGAATAAACTACATGTACATCCGGAAGGACATGTAATGCCACATAACATCTCGTCATCTGCGAGAGGACAATGAACCTGACCATCACAGAGCTGGGCATAATCAATACAGACAGACGAACGACGACAGTGATATGATCCCACGCAAGAGACTTTGTTGTCTGTAATAAACACCAAGTACATAATAAATAGTGTATAATCATAAACGAAAACATTTTAAAATTAGAAATAAAAGCGTTGCATGAATTATTTTTGTATTAAATTTATTTAGGTAGTCCAATATCTCATCGCTTATACTTTTGTTAAGTATAACTAGATTGTGTCGTACCTGATTGTTGATTTACTAAGGTCTTTTTATCAGAAAGTACAATGTAAATGTTGAAAAATAAAAGTGTATTTTAATAAAGTGCATAATGTTATTTTCGGTTCCAGTTTACAACGTGTCTTTTAACAGATATTTTTATTTTGTATTTCTTTATTTTCATTCTCTAATACATTTAACTATTACAAATACAAAGTATATATAACAGTTACATTGTATTTTTAAATGACAACTTAATAGATCTAGGATTACTGATGCTTTTATAGATATATAGTTTAAAATGTTAATTAATCACGACACACGATATCATATCACATACTTTTAACACATATTAATTAAACTTGTATGTTTGAAATTTCTTATCATTGGTTATGGACCGCCTCCTTCGAAAGGTACATGTATGTGTAACATAATTCTTTACTAAATGCATACATTAAACTATTACTAAATATTCTTTGATATTTACCTAAATCATCGCCACACCCAACCTCATCTTTACCATCTGGACAATGTTTCATGCCGTCACAAAGTAGTCTTCTCGGCAAACAGTAACCACCAGTCAAACACTTAACCTGTCCGACGTCACAATCATGTTTATCTAGAAAAAATATTTAGAAATTCTTTGACAATGATAAATAGAAAAATAGAATATTGAATGAATGTTTATTTTGGTTTTTAATATTGAAACATTAATATATTTTCATTTATTCATTTAAGTATCAGCATAATAATATGAATCCATACAAAACACTATATAATTATAAATAGCTACACCAAGCAAACATATGCGAATGCATGTTTTAGTACGTATTATCCATTATGTTATACATGTACCTTCATAGGTGTATGACATGATATTTATGGGTGATTAAAGAGTTTTATTAAAATATGGTTGTTCAACTAAAGCATCTACCTTTGTCCTCATACAATGAAATTCCCAGATCTGATATAGCTCAAGGAATTGTGTTGGTTTAGTATAATAATATACTGATATAATAAAATAGTGAAGAGCAAATGCAATAAATATAACTTTTTGTCATGAAGTTGGTTAAACTGGTTGGACAATATAATGCGAAATTGGCATTAAGGTATGTAAGATTAAGTTATGCTTAGTATATGTTACCACAGTCCATGTGTAGGTGTGACAGATCTCTGCATCCAATAATCTCCCCAAATTCGTCGAAGTCTATCACACAGCGGGTACTCAAGGGTCGGAGATCGTTATTCACGCATACCATCAACTCAGATATGCTGACGTCAGTTATTTCTGATTAAGAGAGAACTAGTTAGATAAGAACAATAGCTTTTTAATGTATGTGTATAAAACGTTCAATAAAAATACCTTATTTTAAAATCGTCGGATACTGAAATAAAATGTAAATGCAAAAATATGTTTTTTGAACATCAATCAAAACATTTTGTTATAAAAAAAATGCATATTTAAAACTGACAAAATTTGTAAACTGACCTTACATAAAACTTGTTCATCCTCTATGTGCTGCATAAATCAAATTAATCCCATATGAAGATCCAACATATAGATAAATAAACAAATGTTTGATACCGATAGCAAACAATTTAAGTTGTAAGTCAGAGAATTTTTACTTGTGTAAAGTTTTTGCTAAAACATCTAAATGCTCTGTCCCTACAGCTTCAAAGCCTTATAATATGCATATCTTTTGAATATACGTTCAAATATAAAATAATTGTAAATGAACACAATGTTGGGCATTTGTGGTATTAGATCATTAAAAGCTTTAGCAGAAGATTAATAAAAACACTTTTTTTTTTATAAAATGATGGATATTTCTTTTTTTATAATCGGAAGGTCGATGGTTCGATCCCCGGTCGGGTCGTACCAAAGACTTAAAAATGAAACTAGAAGATTCTTTGCTTGGCACTAAGCATACAGAGGATAGTTCTAGGTCAGTCCGGTGTCAGTACAATATGTCTATGTGTCTGCGGCATGAAACTCCAGTGTGGCAGCGCTTAGAATACTGTCTCCAGTAGACACCGTCGCAATATAACTGAACCATTGTTGAATGTCATTTAACAACATTTTTTCTTTTTTAATTTATGGTGGGTTTGATTAAATACAATTTATAAAGGAAAGTGTTTGAATGCATATTTAAATAAAAAAAAAAGTGACAAGAAATGTGCTAACCTTCCTGGCAACTAAGCGGTCCCAGCGTGATTCGAAACACTTCTCCAAAACTCGTCCCAAGCGGATTTGAATTAATTGATTTGATTGGAAGAAGTGCCTGTTGAGTTACATATCCCTCGTCTGTCAAAAACTCTCGATGATCCATCCCGTACCAGAAAGGGTTTACTTCGGTATGACAGTTGCACCTTTTTAAAATATATCGTCTGTCTTATTGTTCAAAGTATCGATGTAATTGCCATGTACTATTTATGGACAGTTATAAAATGTATCTTATGCACTGCATAAAACACACACAGATAAACTTGATTCAAGGTAAAGTGTGACAAAATTATAAAAAAAATAAATGAAAGTGACAAAAGTTATACAAAGTATCTAATTATACGTTTGTTACTAAAATACGAATAATTTGGAATTTCTAATTCGCCATAAAACAATATTATAATTGTAGTGGTGTAATCCAAACGGTAAAATATTCAAAAAAAGGAAATTTAAGTTGATATTATCATAATATATTTAATCAATTGATGAGAACCTGTCTTTCAAATGTTGGAAATATTCATTTTGATTTTTTATATAAAAACCGACGGTAAAATATATGCTAATAAATCACATATAAAATTCACTTTGAATCAGTTTTGTTATTGTTGCATAGACACGCATAATTAATATGCAAATTAATTCGGTGCAGGGGGGGGGGGGGGGGGGCGTTAATAGTGTTCCATCTATCTTTACTCATCTTGATTTTGTTAATAAAACCGGCTCTTCTATTTCAGTTTGGTGGTTGAGTTTTGTGCTTCCAATATTGTGTTCAGGTTTCTATATATTTCACTAACATATTTAAGTATATATATACATATATATAAATAAAATTAAATCTAAGAACAACATCCAGGTGATCATGATTTTAGACTGGTTCCAGTAATATTCTGTATAGTTTTAGAGACATTGATTAAATACATATAAATAATAAGTCAGAACTCACTTTAGTTTTTAAATATTTATGTAACACATAAGAAATGTTGTTGAAACAGGATCCTAGAGCCGGTTTTACTTAACAACTCCAAAACCTCATTTTCTCTCAATGATTATTTTAACTCATTACGCAATAGTTGATAACATATATTTGAAATTTGAGCAAATCGTCACTCATTGGTAAAGGATAACAGGAGAAATAATGAATATAAATAAAGTTAAAGCATTTCGAGTTGAGATGTTTTGTGAAACTGGATCAAAGACTATAATTTCTGTATGCTTACCTTCCAATTGGGTTGTCGCATTTTTCAATCATCGGGCACGCGCATTCTCCGGTATAATAACTGTTATACAACTCCTCGCCATTATCACCAGTCAACCAGAACTTTTGGGTCGTGTACGAACACTTGACAGACACATGTTGCTTACACATACTTCTATTTTTGAGAATATTAATCTGGTCCATTCTGGCAGCGTATTTAGGAACAATGTCAATAAAATTATACATCCATGTTGTCGTGGCCTCGTTTTGGTGGTGAATTATTGTTTCAACGATTTGGTTCCCAGCAGAGTTTTTATAAAACCTGCATTCAGCTTCAAATCTAGCTGTATAAATAGAGCCGTTGTGTAAATAGCATAACTATTGAAATGAAATATACAGAGTACGTTAAAGCATTCAAGGGAGATAACTGCATTTATAAAAAGGTATCTAATACAAATTGGGTTAGCCAAAGTATAACAGAAATCAGAATAAAAACTATTACAGCAGCCCTTTAAAACACATTATAAATCAAGAAAATATATTTTTAAATACTTAATTTTCTTTGAAAATGGATTTACTTTTTAATCAGTCATTAACAAACACGACGATCTAGTTTCGTTATGTTTATTTTTCATATCGGATTCTGGAAGGGTTAAAAACTGCAAATGCACATTAAATTTTAAAGTATGACCGCGATAGAATACCAACTCAATCACAATAAAAATAGATAAATATTGTGATATAATTATGTTATATTATAAAATTATACATTCCTTTCAATTATCTGTTTTGTTCTATGTGTTATATACGCACACAAACCAATATTCTTAAAAAAGGTCAATTGTTGTGTATAAGTGATTGACATTTTGTAATATGGTACTTCAACTGCATACTGTGTTTATCATATGTCAGGTTTGGTGTTTTATGATGCGATGATGGGCGTAGAGCGAGGATCGGTTTACCTGTAAATCAAGCTCTCCAGCGGTGATATCTGCTTCTGACCTTTCCAAAGCAGTGACCCCTGTTGTAACCTCTTCTTTATGCATGTTGTTTCATTATTATGATTATAATCTGTATGTTACTTGTATATTATATTGTGTGTGCGGTTTCAGCCTTTGAATGTTACGTCTCCTGTCGGTCATTTATTTTCTTCTTTTTAAGTTACTCTATTTTGTTCAATATTATACTAGTAGTTTATTTTATCTCAATTTAAGTCTCTATGTTAAATTGGCTATACTCGACCAATTAATAATTTTCAATACTGCCTGGTAATATTGACCGGCAAAGTAATATCACATGCGCGACTTTGATGTGCATATTGTTCAAACAAGAAGTCATTGTGTTTTATTTGACAAGGTCAGTGCCATGTTATCTGTCCTACGAGAATAGTCTATTTTAGTTGTCAATAAAAGAGCTTTACTTTTAAAAATCTGTCTAGTTTTGACATTTGGCTACAAAAACATTTATTCATCAATTCCACAAACAGCACTTGGAGAACGTTAAACAGTACAGGTACCGTATCTACCTACTCACCATTTACGCCAAGGTTTATTGGGTAACTTCCATTGTCTCTCTTACCAATTGTAAACCAGTCGAGACATGTTGATCTGAAAGAACAAAACCAACACTCTTTTCCCAATAAAACAAAAAGGGTATTCATTCAACTTGTAGCATATTCATATCCACTACTTCTATTTTATATAGTCAAAACTTTAACATTGAAAATCTGTTATAACATTAGTAAATTCAAAAACAATTGTCTGAAAAATCGAAATTTATCGCAACAAGTTTATTTAAAGCAGTAATAACGTCGTATTGAATTGTCATTAAAACAAACGCAAACAACTTAACGGCAGTTAACAATCACTTATTAATAAGTTGATTTTATTTAAAAATGACTGAAATAAACTGTGCATACAGGTCATAATTAATAATAACATATTTCAACTTGGGTACAGTTCAATAAACTATGCTTGTATATTGTTATAATATGCTATTTTATATAAAAAGATTGTCAAGCAATAGTTTCACAATTAATGTATAATGTATAAACACAATGAAATGATGGAGAAAAAGCAAGTAAAATATTATTTGCTTTTTCTAAATTGTGTTTAACTTTTATTTTCAACAAATGTCAGGTCATTTATGGTATATTCAGTGTTATTCGTGGAAGAAAACTTCAGAATGCATCTGACTAGAACTATCACAAGTAAATAAAGTTGATGGACCGAATGTGAATCGAACCTACAATGTCAGATATCATCAGATGAAATAGAGTGTTGCAGAATATGCGTTTTCAAATTCTGTATATTTTATCCATTCGCTTATTGAAAATTACCGCGTGTTTTGCACACATGTCGCATCCTCATCCTCGTACAATATACCGCTGCAGTCATAGAAATGATCACATACACGTGACTTGGACACGCATCGCTGATCAAAACACTGAAATGTTGAGTTTTGGCAGGAACCTGTGACAATGCGATTAGTTGTTAGTTATATCATCAACATAGATGCAGTACAATGATGTATTTAATATTATAATTAGATCATGTAGCTAGGGACTAGTACGAAAAACTGTAATTACAGATTGTTAGATAGATTTTCCCTTGATGCTAGTACCGTTATGGTTAAATTAAAAAATATAAAATACAATATCTAATGAATTACGAAAGCATTAAGCAGTCTCCAGTTATTCAAAATATATTGCCCTTCGTGACAAATGTTTTATCAAGTAATCGATATCTTAACTACATTAATGTCACGTTAATGTTTTCTTGTTAACTTGTTAACTTTCACACGTTACCAGCATACTCAAATCTAAAATCACAGACGCTTGGCAAATTGTTTGTCGAGAAGCTCAATATTTCCAGAACAACTGGAAACCGCTTAACGCTGCATATCCATTCTATTATTTGTATATGCCTGTCTTTCCTATCTGAACCTAAAATGTCATTTTCTTGCAAACCAATCAAAAGAATGATTATTCCCAACTCATTGTCATGTTTCTCTAACAAAGGCGCCAAATCATATAATTTGCCTTGCATATGTTTATGTGCCATGTCAATAACAATGTGTGTTTGTTAATTACTGACAACTACGAATTAAAAACAGTGTTCATTTTATGAATGTATAATGCTCTTAAATCATAATATATATAAAAAATGCGAAACAAAATATTATGTATTTCATACTTACGACATTCAAGTTCATCTGAGCTATCCAGACAGTCGTGTTTCACGTCACATCTGTGTACATCTGGGATACACTGACCCGAATGACATCTCCATTCTCCCGCTTTGCATGATGGGTAAACTGTAGGTTTGATAAAATACCACACTTGCTTTATCATAAAACTGGAATACTTTATGAACAAAACATGTTGTTTAACATTAGGTTGCTCACAAAATCAGTAAAGTAAATATTTTAATGAAAATTCACCTATTTTGTTTACATTTATTTAACATTACAGTTAGAGATAAAAAAAAAAGTTATAACGCAATCAACTTGGCTTTTAATTGGTTTATAGTCTTATATTCAGACTGAAAATATTGATAAATATTGGTACGTTTTGTGCATAAACCAAACAGCTTATCTTAAATGGCGTCATTTCATGTATAGTTAGAATATTCCAATGGAAATAACACATTGTTATTATTATCTATTTTAATCATATTTTATGTAACAAATAAATCTGTTGTCATACTACATCACATGCCGAATACCTCAGGTTCAACCTAGTAATAGGATCACGTGATTTCTTAACAGCATATTCGAATTTTAGATGAAAGTTACCTAAATCAAGAACATTACTATTATGTATTATAAACACTTTTCTAAACCATAAAAATTTAAAATGCACTTTGTTAGTATTCATCAGAATATTTAAATTGTCACTCACTACAGTGCGTTTCGTCTGAACCATCCTTGCAATCAGACCTGAAATCGCAGTGTAAGCTTACGTCTATACATACACCATTGTCACATTTGAATCTGTCATGTGCACACTGAGACTCTGAAATAGAAAATTATATAATTTTTGTTTTTGTACATAGAGGATTTTAACAAAACAGTTAATATATGCACCATCATCCAGGCATTTATCATTGATGCCGAAAAGGAAAAAATCTACCAAATATACTAAAACACCTTTGGATTTATAATAATGATCGATAACGCAGGATGTTGACCAACCATTTTTTTGTTACTGGGACCGACAAACTTCATCGGCGAGTATGGCGTCTTGTACTTTCATCATCAACATTATGTTTAATCATGTTTCTAATTATGATATCCGCAATGCCAGCTTATATGGTATATTATGTCAAATCACCTTCATCACAGTTTAGTTCGTCACTTAAATCAAAACAATCACTGCTACCGTCACATCGATACACGTTTTGGATGAATTCCCCACTGTTGCACTCAAACAAGGTAGCTGACATGTTGGCGAATATCGTGCTAAACGGTAATACAGTGAGACCGACCACTTCTGAAACAAATACATATAATTATGTTGATGTTATGTCAATCATTTATACTGTATTGAACATGATTATGTTCTTGTAAACATTTTAAAACAAGTCAAGAACGAAAGCAATAGTTTATTACAATTGTAACATAACTTTAATCTATTATATTGACAATAATGGATTAGCAGTGACTTTTGATATAACATAAACTCGATATAGAACAAAAATTATTTTACCATCATATACATTATTTTTTTGTTTTAAAGAAAGTCAGGAAAAAATCGTTATGAAATATCTTAAAAATGAAATAATTATTAAAATAAATAAAAAGCTCCTTATTAATTATTTTATAAATAAAATCCGAATTGATTGCTTTGTCAAAGCCATCAACCGTGACAAAATCGAAATTTAAATTGGAGTGGTAAACTAGAAACAAAATCACCTTTCTAAAAGTAGACAGCATTTAAGTACTGCTTGACAACCTTCGCATTGTCATTTAGACGTGTATACCTGTATAACGGATCAAATTGAAATCAAAAGGACATCACGTGACTCATTTAATACGGCACAAAATATATTTTAAGTACGAAATCTATTTTTATCTAACCTGGACGAGTAGCATAGCCCAGGTTAAGACATCCCTTTTCAATATAGTATTTTGGCATATTTTTAATTAGATATCCTTATGGCAATACGGGGTTAGTGAGCATATAAAGGCATAATATATTGGGGGAAAATGTTTTTGCTAAAATTTTAAAAAATAGTGATATATTCGCTTTAAATACATAATTTCAATACAATTACTAACCACACACACGCACACACCTACCGTTTTTATACTCGTTCACCTTCCGTTCGCAAACAAACATCTTAATTGCATTATATGCACAGGCTACGTCATGCCAGTTGTGTGTGGAGTGTATGCTGTACAGTCGAAGTAACGTGCATCTTTCATTATCTAGACCATCAGGTTGGGAACCACGTGTAGATGATACATCTTTGTACCTACAAACATTAATTTGGTGTTTTATCATATTGTCTGAAATAATGTTTATAACTTTATATACATTGATAACCTATCAATTTATTGACTATACAAGTACAAGAACGGGTGAACCGTACAGGATAATCCTGCATTTTAAGACACATACATCGACCGATCTAAAGACAAGTCGTCCCATACCAGAAACAACTTCTTTTTTTTGTGAGCAAATGAATACTCAATTGTTTAAGTAAGCCAAGATACACTTATTACAAATAGTTACAATGATATCAAGACTGCATTGTGGTAACTGTTTACAAATAGTTCTGTATGTTTAGTTTATGCTACTTCATATAAGCTCAATTGAGAAGAATCCTCTACAAATCCGCTTATCATACGTTTGCGAAGTCTTAATTTCTTTTCAATCATTTTATCTCCATCGGTTTTTATCAGTATTATAGAAAATTTAACACACAAATATCAATTTATAGCTGTGACGCCACTAGTTTTTTAAATTTGAAATAATTCATCAAATGTGAAGTTTCGTATAATAATACTTGAAGATCATAATTTTTATATGTTTATACGTTCATAGATGTGAAAAACCATTGGCTGTGAGAACATTAATAGCATTGAACATTATTGTGTCCCTCTTCAGAAGAGACACACGTAAGAAAGTAACATTCATTTAGTGGATGATTTAGAATTTAGATTAAAAAGTAGTAGTTTTGATTATGATAATTAACAACTATTAAATAGCGCAACCACATTTTAACTCAATGCCTTCTGATAGGTCGGCTTACCACAAAGTTTTGGAAGAGTTTTCGTGGGACAAATTATCATTCTGACGACTTGTTCACAATTCCATTTGATTTCTTTCATGATGGACGAACATTTTGACCTTAAGCTTTATTTATTATTTTATTACACTTTACAGACAACTGAGAACAACCTTCTACGCTCGTTTATCATTTTATATTTATCAAAAAATAAATTATACATTATACAACTTTTATTTTATGCTATATCTAAAGACAAGTTCAAATATTTAACGTTCATAGTCTGTAGAAAGGACCAAACTCTCCTGATTGAGTTCGTTATCAATAGTCAGTTACTTCAGGGAAGGTTTGAGTGACGTCACAGTTTGACAAGCACGTAATAGCTATAAATTGTTGGACAGGAATGGTCCCTGCTCTTTCATTGAGAGGGGATTAACCGCATTCGGGATATATCAGGGACTGGGATATACGATCACTTTCACTATATATACAAAACGAATCAAATATCAGTTAATATCTACCATGCAGTATATGTAACCGGAGAACCATCTGACCATTGTAGATCGTTGAATCTCCCGCTGGTTCCAGTTTTCTGCAATCCTTAAATTGATATATCGTATTAGGTGTACAGCTATATGTGTGTTGAATTAGCATACACAGTCAATGTATAACTTTGTTTTTAATTATACTTTAATATTTACGAAAATAAAATCCCTGTGCCATTTACGATGTATATTATGCATATTTGTAAAACATCTAACACTATTCATTAATAGTAAACATTTTAAGGACTTTATCTTCCTATAATTCACATCTCAAATCAATGGTATTCTCACAAATGCACGAACGAATAGAAACACGGTTGAATCTTCGTATGTCATATACCCGGAGATCGGACTTCTGTATTCTCGTTTAAACATTATGATTAAATACCAGGGACATCACTTGAACACTTTGTTGTAGGATTAAATTCATTTTTTCTTGTTTATGCATGTGTAAAGAATGCCGAATAACGCAAAAATCAAATCAAATCCAAAAGACTGCATGTCAGATTTGTGTGCGATTCGACCAGGAAAAAAAATTATTTAATCCTTATAATTCCAATCCTGATGATAACGATTGGTGATATATAAAATCAACATGAAACTTCACAAGTGAATGGAAAAAAATTAAAACTATACGCTGCAAAGTAAACGCCTAAGAATACATTACTTCTGTCCTGGTTGACATTAGATTCTAATAACTAATGATATCTTAACGGTTATTGTTTCCATTATCAGCTGCCGAACTCTGCAACAACAGTTGGTTTATTGAAAAATGACGAAATATTTACATTTTCTTACGATCGTCTGCTTCTGAACTTCAACTACATGTACATGTTTTTATTTCATTTTTTTTCCAGTTGAATTAACTGGTCTGTGGGAATTTTTGTCAACGACGAGCATTCACGTTCGGTAAACCAGGATTGTGCTCAATGGTACAAGATATTGTATAGTTACATCTCAAATCTGAACATTTTATGACCTAGTTCATTGTTTCTTTAAATAACCTATGGTCTAATTGTGGCAATCGGTTAAAATCGATAAGCCAACGATGAATTAATAAAACAATTAACTGAAGATTATTTTTTTTTGTATTTTATTATTAAAATAAGAGTGGAACCGTTGTGCGTGTCATTTTCGTTCGAATACTATTAAACCATCAAAGTGTCGATGCTTCTTTGTTTACGCGAGAAACGCAAAAAGTAGTCCCGTCAGGGGTTTTATCGAAGAATAAGTCTTTAAAAAATTAACGTTGTCAAATGAAAATGCTTCAAATATATATATGATCATGAGATTGGAATTATACCTATGTAAACATCTGATTCGCCATTAGCTATTGTCGCCCATCTCTCTGTAAGCATATAGTGAAGGAATGTTACTTTGTTCTTCGACTGAAGACTGATTAAATTTCCTCCGTAGTCTTGACAACGGAAATCAGCTGCAAACCAGGTCAAACCCTCATCCACCCGAAATATTTGATAACAATAGTTACCATACCGTTGCCACGATTCACAGCCTGCAATAAAAACTCAATAGTCTATGTTTATGATTATTTTAAACTAATTTATTTTGATACCTTTTTAATATGAATAAAAAGGATTTCATGTTTATTAATTTAAAAAATTTAAACACTCAGTATTATTTAATTATTTTATATTAACTTTTATGTTGATATAGCTTTTCATTTTGTTTTTAATATTATTTATTTCAGAGTTCACAATTGTATATGTATATAATATGTTATTCATTGAAAAGTATTGATCAATCTTCTGTTCTAAAATAGAGAGAGTATAATTTACTCAAAATATTTCTAATTGTGTACCTTTTTCTTGCTTTTATAGGGTTTGCCTTTGATGAAAGATACATAATTATAAGTATTTATTTATTACAAATATAGAAGTATAAATAAAAGATGACCATGAAACGATGTACAACCTACCTTCTGTATCATTAACAATGGCATCATGTACATAGTCTTTCATTTCGTAATGCGCCCTGAATGCATTACTAGAATGTTCCTCCCCGGATACAAATACTATTTCGATTGCCTGCCAGCTGGACTTGATGGGGTTTACAGGGACATTCACAGAACAATAGCGGCCAACTTCAGTAGTGACGCCAAACAAAGAGACGTCCTCGACAGCAACGTAGGCACCAGAGCAAACGCCATCACTACCCGGAATTTTGATAGTCTGAAGAAATGCGTAACAGTTTATCTGAGTATAGAAATATTACAAATGTTTATTTCAGCTCAACACAGATTTAGTGTTAAAAGCTGCTGTTCGATATCACAATGGACATAATCTCTTTTAAGATGTTAAAACATAGAAAATAACATGTTGTGTTGCTTGAAATCATACTGCATGGTTTCTGGTTGCTGTCCACCGTTTAATATATAAGTTTTGAAATACAAACGGTTAAAATATGTGCCGACCTAGCTACAATAATATTTTGTCTATTTTGATTGTCAGGTTACATGATATTATATGATATATACATGTAGGATTCTGAGATGTAAATTTGATCAGCAATTCGTGATAAAATATTGGTATACTACGGATATACAGCCCCACAATCATTGGTTGTGACTTCAAATACTCACATATGCCAATATTTAATACGACAATTAAGCGTATTTGTCTTATCGTCATTAAAGTTATGGCATATAACAAAACCAGCTTCACTTCACTAAGTTTTCAGGGTTTTTTTCTAAATAAAATAAATATAAATATGCATGCGCTGAAGGTATATCATCAAAACTAAAATATCTCGTTGAAAAGATACTCACATCAAACGTTAGATAGACAAATGAGCCTATATTGCCCTGGATCCTCCAGCGACATGATGTTGGTTGCAATGCCTCTGACGGGTAGCCGGGACTCGTTAGTATAGCCTGTCGAGTCGTGCAGGTTGAGAAGCAGTCAACTGACGTAGAGCCACATCCTGGTACATCTTAAATTATTTGCATAATGTTTTAATAAGTAACCAATATCTCGTATGATTGTTTACATTACATGAAGGTCAACTTAAACATTTAATGCATTTAAAATAAACGATACTTTTACGATTTAAAGTGTAACGTTAAAGAGTTGTAATCATTGTTTATAAAAACAGAAAGCGCCATTTGAAACACATGGCAAGTTCTATATGATATATCCGGTTTTCTTGGTGAGCAATACTTCGAAGTCCGAGTAGAATCATCGTTCTTCCGCAAGTAACTGACAAACTTTCTTAAACAATTTATTTTCGAACTAAGCTCGAACATACGACATTAGCGGTGAGAGGTAAGTGACCATTAGCCAACAACGCCTTAAACTATTCGGCCAGATAGGATCCTAAGTGAATATCTAGACACTTCTTCATTAATTATAAACTAACGATGTCATAGTCTAGTTTAACAACAATATACTTATAAGCGTAAGTAGAAAGGACAAAGCAAATCGATGTCCTTGTCAATAGTACTTGCATTATCCTGATTTTACATTCCTCAATATTGTAGCAAATCAGCATTAATTTTCCCTAATGAAATGCTGAGTCAAGTGTTTGCGCTTTAATTTGTTATATTTTGTACAAATCCTATAAACTGTGTTTGAGTTCGAATTGGAATATGAGCACGGAAAACGTGTTATACCTTCATGGCCTGTATGCAATTTTAGTTTTACAAATTTGTGAATTAAATTCCTGGGTGGTGATTCTGTCTTTATAATTCCAAACATAATTGGTCTATGCAGTATGCATCTTAAATATAAATTGGTGAACTCAAAACGTCATACAATAATAAACGTAATGCCTTTAAATCTATGGGTATTAGACCATATCTTAATATGACATAAATGATAAACTAAATCAAAGCTTTCCGGCCATGTTGTTTCAATTTTATTCCAACAATATCACCACATGTAACAAATTAATTGCGGTCGACATATATAAACTGATAACAATCATAGCTGATCTGGGATAAAATATATTCAAAATTCGAAAATTTGCGTTTTTAAAGGCGTGAAGTAAACAACATGACAACTAAGCTACCTGAGTAAGTTACATTAAACTGAAATCCCCTGGAGTCCGTTTTTGAGTACCGAGCACAGCTGTCCAGGGTTATATACATTGAGGAATGTTCCGAAAGTATGACTGCTCGTCTATATGTGGCCTCGTTGTCAGCAGTTATAACTAGACCATCAATGTTTAAGGTGTCGCTACATTTCCCAGGGTGAACATTTATAATTCCTGTCTGAAATACATGTACGAACATTTAATAAAGACCCTTACGTCCACTAGCAATGGATAAGATATTATCTTATTTTCGGACATTGATGTTTTCAAACTTCAAGTCACACTTAATAGATCAATTAGTCACTGTACCAGATATAATTAAAAAACAATAAGTTACAAGTACAAGTATTTTAATAATATGAAGCTTAACATTATTATTTTAACCGGTATACGAACTCTTATACAGAAACTACATTCGTTGTTTGGTGTACACACATATATTTATATATAGATTATCAAGTATCAAACATCAATCATAATTTTTATGTCATATACTTTTACTCAGTGCAGTTATTGTATTAGGTCCTTTAAAGTTATGGAATTCGTATAATGAAAATTATATAATAAAGTAACATTTAAATATTAAATTTGATATAGTTCTAAGCGCTATGGTTTATTTTGAGTTAAGTTCACGTTGTGGACTAAGTTGAAGAATGTTTAGCAATAGAGTTATGTTTTAAATACTTATAGATCAGTAAATTATACAGTAATATGCTATGTAATAGGTAGTTATACGTTTTAACTTAAAGTGAATGATATGTTATTGTGCTATATAACAGATAGTTATATAATAACTTTAAATAACTGATATGGTAATATGATATATAATATGCAGTTATATAATAACTTAAACTATATGATATGGTATTCTGCTATATAATATATATAAATAGTTATATTTTATTTAGGAAATTTATTAGTATATTAAACACAAATAGTATGATTATTTGCTTCAATATATTTGATAAAGAGTTTTATTATACGAAAATGCTTTAATTGGAATTCAATGATAAATACTTACAGTACAGTGTCCGGATTGTGTGTTTTTAAACTATATTCCTTATATTAATTAAACACGCCTGTAGTGTATTGCTGATTTAAAATTGTTTTATCTAAAGATAACTCAACTTCTGATAATAGTATAGTAATTCAAAGCCAACACAAACATGATGCAAACGTATTGACAGTTTACCTCTTAAGCTGATATCATCATAAAAAAATAATTTAAAAAAAAACACTTAAAACTGATTATACAACTTGGTGGTGATAGTGTATGAAAAGTGGTATAGGTTCTGTTTTATATGTTTATGTATTAAATACTTCTTACCTCTCGTAATTTCAAATCTGTATCCAGTGAAGCCATTAGAATATCCATAACCTCAATACGGATATACTTATCGGAAGGGAATCTTATTGACCAAGTACATCTAAGAAGCTGACCATAGTTGAATGGATACGACGGTGATTCTAGGACACCTGGTTCGGTAAGTGAGCCTGAGCATTCTGTTTGACTTTTGATTTCTAATTAAAGGATACATATTCAATTGTATTGGTAAACTTAAACAATTAAAACACTTAAACGCAACTACAATAAATATAGACTATTATTTGAGTGAATCAGTATATTGCTCAAAGGTATATAGAAGGCATTGACACTCGGCTGTGTATTAAGCGTAAAATCAAGTTCTTGTCGTAGAACATTGTCATTATGTGAACGTTTAATAATAATGATGATAATAATAAAACTATTTACAACAGTATCAGCATATTTAGGATTAATTAACTTGACTCTATTCTTTAACCGACAAATCGTAACTTTAGGACTAAGTCTAGCATGCTTTAAAGAGCCATTGCACATGAGAGTTGGAATAAAAAAACAACAGTTTTTTTTTTATTAAATAGCACAAAGTTACTACGTTTTCTTTTTTTCTCCAGAAAACTACCTGATAGCTTAGCCTCAGCAAAAAACAAATAGTTTAATACGACCCTAACCAAATGACAAAAGCTATACACGATGTCCGCAATAAAAGCTGATTCAATACGACCTATAATGTATTAAAATGGCGATACTCTCTATTAATCATCATCACTATCATCATGATGATAACCATCATCACCATCACCATTGCCATCATCAATATCATTATAATTACTAGTAGTAATAGAAGTAGTAGTTGTAATAGTCGTATTATTAGTAGAAGTGGTATTATTAGTAGTAGTAGTAGTAGTAATGATATCTATTATAATATATAACTATTATATTCATCATACGTGCACACTAACCTTTTATGCACAGTTTCATGTAAGTTTTAATGCTCTCTCTCAGTTCGGTTATCCACCATGTTACGTAATGTGGGTTGTACCGAGAAGACACGTAGAAACTGCATGTCAATCGTGAGTCTGACGGGTAATCCATGAGAAAACCTTTGCAATTTGTCATATTTTCACAATGATTCGCGCATTGCTCTTCGCCAGTGGCGTTGTGTATTAAGGGTACGTGTTCCATCCAGAATCCACCGCGTACAATTACATCGTGACCATAGTTCAGGCTGGTTTCTTTGCATTTTATATCTCTTGAAACTTAAAGAAAAGGAAAATACATTGATAAGTCGGTTCTACAATCAATATTTCGTTAGATTGTATTAATTATTTAGTTTATACTAGAGAGAGAGAGTTGATATAAAATATGCTTGAGGTCAATATATCATAAAAAAGGCATTTGTATAATGTCATTTATGGCTGGAAGTTCGTTAAATTTTGGATCAAGATCGACTCGAACATACGACCTTATCGGTAAGAGATAATTGATCGTTAAACGACAGCACCTTAAACCACTCGGACATGGGGTACCCTACGTGGATAAACTATAAAGAAATGGTACCATAGTATGGGTTCCTCTTTATAAAATTATTATGCATTTATAGGAAGGTCAAAACAAAAGGAAAACCGTGCCATTAGTATTTATAAAAGGAAGTTCAATAACGTTTTCAGTTATGTCTCTCGTTTCATTATCTGGTTCAAACATTAACAAAGGTGTGTGATATTCATACGAATGTATGGCACGTTTAGTATTACCTTGCCTCAGTGTCATATAAATCTAATTTGATCCAGGTAGAAATAGGTGCAACTTACTCTGCTTCGGACAGCCTATTATCTCCATCTTTAGGCACGCCAGACCTGTGTATTTGGTTATATTTAGCCGGAGAAACCTCGTCACCAGTGCTTTATGTAGCATGAATCGTCTTATCATTTCTGTCGGCATGGACATGTCCACTTTGAACACCTGTTGACAATTATCGTAAATTAATGATACTTCCAAATTCCTTTTAATTTGTTAAATGCGTTGTTGGTTAGACCATATACGTGTTTCGTGACGTCACAATAAACAGCATATTACATAGATAAATTATTTTATAGAAATAACAAAAACAAATACCATGCTTATTTAACTTTGTTTTGAGTAACTGTACGCCGTAGGTTACGTGACGTATGTGTATTGTTCATTAACTCTTAATGCTAATATTTTAAATAAGCATTTTTGATGTGACGACGATGGGAAATGCGAGGTTTGTTGCTTTTCTAAGCATATTTTCGCTACTAACCATTTCAAGGTCAAGACTCCTGATATAACTGCTTCTGTATATGTTGAATTTTTAATACGGTTTATACATGTGCTGTGGTTAAGCTACTGTTTCCTATGCCGGCTATGTATTCTGCCTCACAAAAATGTTGTTTTTTTACGATGAGGTAAGTTGTACTGATACATGTACTGATATAAGTATTATGTTAAAATATGCAATATATATTCAAATATAAATTCGTATACAATGCATAGTAGCTTACTTTAGCCTCACCACGATAGTCAGCATATGGAACATACATGTATTCATGAATACCGTACTCAATGTTAAACTCTTCAATGAATCGTTGATCCTGACCTACCATCCATCCATGTAGTTCTAGGCCATGTACTACGGTAGGAACTATAAGATCGACCTGATAAAAGATTAATATTCTGATTTGTTTGTGGCAAATTAATTTGAATTGATTTAGCGTGTGATTGAATTGTTAAGCGTCGAAGCATGAATCGATTGTCCTTGGAGTGGAATTCCTACAAAAAATTGTTCTTTCCTTGATCAGCGTATTTCATATAAATTAAAACATCTTAGATGTGGTTTGTGAAAGTTGTAAAAACTTGTTTTGCAAATTGAATTTAAAGTTCGAACTAAAATAACCAACAGTTTGCATTTATTATCATGTTGTTAATTTTTTTTAACCTATTGGTATACCTTAAATTAATATTAGTAAAATCTTATTAGAATATATGTAAAACGTATGTTTTTATAACGACTGTCTTTTATGTCACTTCTTATGCCTGCATGTAATTGTATATACTTATGATAGTCTCTCAATTGCTAATGTTAATGTGCTATTTCTGCTAATGGATATTTTCTCATCATTTTATACTATGCTTTTCAACATCACAACATGAAACTAAATTATCCTTTCTGGTATAGTTCTGTTTCGGTAATGATTGTGTTTAATACAAACCTTAAAGTATGCGTTTGTCGGTTCATCGCTACACCAGCCTGCTCCAGGTAATAAAAGCCGGCCGTGATCGAACCTGTTGGTCATCAGATCACTAGAGCCGGACAATTGGAAATCACGAACGCCACCCGACACCAACCCAAGACGTCGTCCACATACTTTACCTGCCGACAATGAAATTAGTGTTACAAATTAAATATCTTAAAGGCCTTACAGGTTCTGAGATATATTTTTCCAATCTTGCAAATACAACTCCTCATGAAGCAACCTACAAAATGTTGTGTTTTTGTTTTTTTTTGTGATGAGTTTCTTTTATTTCCAAAAGGACATAATACAATAGTATACAAAAGTTGTTCAGGTATCATTATAAACGATATGATTTTGAAACTTAACCTGTTATAGAGTAACTACAGTACATAAATAACAAAACGTTAATACAATGTCTTACAAGTATTTTTTTTTAACAATACAAAAAAATGAAGAGAACGAAATGAGAAAAGATAATAGATAGAACTTTACAATCGAGGATCTGCATGCAGTATATTTTCATAGTTTTAGTTTACAGGTTTCTCCATTCGATTTCATGTGATGTAAGTTTGTTTTTGTTTATTGCAACAAGACGTTTTTTTTGCTTGATTTTTTGTAAGTATGGTAAAAATGCTGCAATAATAGGAATTGTTCTTGCAATTGTTGTGATTTTGGTATTAAAAGAAAAGACTTAATTGTATTTTTCGGTGGTAAACCTTTATTTTGTAAATTTAAAGAAAGGAGGAAACTTTATGCTTACAGCTCTTCTTTGTGATATGGTTTTCCATTTATGCCAAGGTACGAAATAAGAAAAACTTTTTGAAAGGTGCATCACCAATAGCATTCTGTTCAGTAAATGGTGGCAATTTTATCAAATCACAAAAAAAGAAGGCCCCATTCGAAGATAATGGTTGACTCCACCCTTGTAGTTTATATTATTTATGAGAAAATCGTTAATACATAGGTCGGCAATTTTCGTTTAATTAGCCGGTGCTTTAGCACAACCCAATACTGGCCAATGAGAGATTTAATCGTGGAACATAATTTAGTATTCGGTCAACGAATTTAAAGATTTTTAAACTTCATAGACAAAATTCAATATTAAGTTATTAAACTATATATCCATAATATATTATGTTTGATATAAAAGCGCAGTGTAATTGCTAAGATAAAAAATATCGGCGATATAGAAGAGGCCTCTTAAAATATCAATATGAAAATTCCACCACGTATGGGTAATATTACTGCATTATATCTACATTTCTAAAATGTGAATCTAAAATACTTATATCAAGATTAGTACACTCCATTTTTGTTAATATATATATCATTTGTTTTCAATCCGTTATAGTTATAACTCAGAAGAAAAATATTATATAATCGACAATAAGAAAGTGTCAACATATTTTATAGACAAATAGTTGACATATTATTATTAAGGAATTTTATTGGTATCATAAAACAATTGAGTTTAAAAAAAAAAAAACTTACATTTTTCTTTATAATTGCAGGTCTTCATAGAAAATAGTATGACAATTTTGCTGTTTTAAATTAAAATGTTTTAGATATTGAACAAATATTCAGTTTACTTTATGCACACATATGAGGGTTTATCCAGAGTTTCGCGAACAAATTTAGTAAAAATCCATATTTATGCAAGTGCATCGCTTTATTTATTGGTGTATTTGTCATCGATATACATTTTTTGAGTGTATGTCTTATGTCAGTAATAATGTTATGGTATCCATAGCAACATACATATCTCAACTTTTTATAATAAAAAAATTGAATAAACATACGTTTGACGAATATTTGTATTTCACTGACTTCTAGGAAGAAATATGTGCCATAGGTGCCATCATGCTGAGGATCGTCAAAGTTGCGTATGGTCACATATTGTCCAATAACTGGCCGCGTGCAGACAAACCGAAATATATTTGCTTGCCTTAAAATATATAGAAGAACATTGTGATGAAATATTTTCAATTCTTAGAACCGATTAGTTAATGCTTGCCTTGAAATATATTGAAAAGCAGTCCGGTGAAATATTTATTTTAATTCCAAAGGATTATTTTATCATATGTCAATGAATATCACAATAACAATCTTAAGAGGCAGTAATACTTTCCTTCAATGTTTTTATCATTTCTGATTCCTTAGGCTCCTGGAGCTCATTTAGCATTGTTCGAAAGAACAACTGTTCAAGCTGGCGATAGGGGATGTGTGGGGTGTGGCATGTTTCTATACTTCTCATGAACAGATTTAAAAACTGGGTCTGCTTGGATGCATTTTGCGATTCCAAACTACACTTTTATCAAAAGTATATAATGTAACATGATTCTTTAGGTTGGTCTTATTACAGTGACAAGATTAACTACATACATGTATGAACTTATTTTTATGTATATGTTCCGTTGTTTGATCTTGCAATAATTGTTTCGATATCGAACAAGAACAAATGGGTAAAGGTTTTTTACCTACATAGTCATATATCACGACTTTAAAGTAATTCTTATAATATAAATTTTGCCATAATTTAATTATCATTATAAAATAATATATATTTTTAGTCGAACAAAGCCTGAAACTCTAATCTGCATATTTGTTTATAACATAGTAGGATTAAATGGTTTTTAATATCGTTTATAATTATGTTATATGACGTTTATTTGATATGAGTTTATCGCCATTTTTGTAACCATATTTATAGCTATCACTAGCTTATAAGTGGTAGTTAATGGAATGCAAACACTTTAAAAGTAAGGTGCGCTTTGCAGCGTGATTCTCATGGGAGTGTGAGAACAACGCACCATTCCTTTTGACACTTGAAGGTAATGTAGTAAGAAATTAGGGCAAAATTTCGTCATTTTTATATGTGACTACTTCTCATAGGTCTCAGACATAACTGAAGTAATGGAAATAAACTTGTCAAATTTGTCATAACTTGTTAACCTTATACTGTTAACTATCACAACAACACTAATGTGATGTGTGGCGACCGTCAATGTGCCCCCGTGTTGTAACTATTTCCTATTCCTTAAAATCATGGAGCACATTTAGCAGTGTTCGAAAATAAAACTACTTAATCCGATGCTGGGGGTAGTGTATGTGTCTTGACAACACATGAACAAAATTGAGTCTGCTTCTTCCTTTCTTTGACCGGTACTATACTTCAAATGAATCCTTTTATCATATAGGATTGTATCGCTCCAACGGTACAAAAAGATATCAAATATCTTATTTCATAAACACTTGGAATCTTATTGTACTAATATTAAGATATCTACATGATTTTAAGTGTTATATAACACTAAATATACCGTTGGTATACAGTATGCTGAAAATTAAAAAGTTTTAAATTTGACAATGTAAAAATTAAAAAACAGCTTCTAAATAATAAAGACTTAATACGTGTTATTATTTTTCTTGTTAAATAACATTATTATTCACTACATTATTAAAATAAACAAAGTAGTGAAAAACATACCTTGGAAACCTCCGTTTTTCACACTGAAGAGCCCCATAGTTGAAGAAGTCCCACTGGATGTTACTTATATGTACGGCGACGGATCGAAAAGTTATTGGAAAAAAGGCTAAAACAATACATTAAATATGTTATCTTGTGAACAAGGCAGATATATACTGAACGGAACAGCTAAACCGTCACTTTTGTACTTCCAATAGTTTCATCAAAACATTGAGTAGTGTACTTATTTCAATATTTTTTAAATTATTTCAGTGACTGTTCAATTTTATAATACAAGACTTGGTCATTGTTATCTTAAATGTTCTTTCTTATTCAAGTCCCAATTTCAAGAAAAGTGCTTATGACAATTTTTGAGAAAATGCATAAAATGTCCGATGGATGGTTATCTCTTTTGGCCAATGGAGAAAATACATAAAATGTCAGGTGGTGGGTTAGGTGTTCCTTTCATCATACATCAGAATTCAGTTTATTTTGTGACAGAGGACTCCGTCTCATACACAGTTACCTACTATTATACAATACGAACACAGTTTACATGACCAAATTTAAAGTCAAACATGATTTAAGTACAACTCACGGACAGACAAACTATGCAATCGGAGTCACGAAAACGCTTCACTCTATTTCAAATAATAAAACACATACACTTATAGGTGTCGTTTTTAAAAACTACATGAGAAAAACGCGGAATAGTCAACAATGTAGTATGTCGTATTTGAAAATGAATGAGAAAAGCGTGGAATAGTCAATAATGGAGCCTGTCGTATTTGAAAATAAATGAGAAAAACGTGGAATAGTCTATAATGGAGCATGTCGTATTTGAAAATAAATGAGAAAAAAATCTGATTTCCTAGATGATAAATAAGCCATTTAAAATTGTTTCTCTTTCTTTCCAGTCTATCTAAATATAGCGTATGTGTCTTTGTAGAGATAGATGAACCTACTGAATTTCCTGTTAACGAGAATAGCATGAACTTCAAATATTTCTTCTAAGTCAACCTGAATCCAGGGTTTCTGTCTTGGTCGAGTATTCCAAAATGTGTTGCCATCTGGAAGGAAGATTGGTTTAAACAATATTTATTTATTATCAACATATTATATAATTTTACATATATTCAGTACACAGCAATACATAATAAATGAATTGAGAAAAAAGCTATTTCTAGCGTGTATAAAGCCTCTCTTGTGAATATCTTGCAAGAGCTATACAATGGTGTTACAAATGCAAAGAAAACAAATTGATTACTAGACAAACGGATTGCAAGCAGCACTTGACATGAAAACAATAAATATGTCCAAGTAACGTGATCGTTGAGATTACAGTTGAAGCTGTTTGGGTGTGTGTGTATAGGCTACGGCGTAGTTATTCGTAGAATATTCGTGAATAACTAAAAATGTGAAAATGTGTAAAATGTTTTATATCAAGCGTATTTTATGATGACTTTTAACTAAATAAATGTGAAAATTGTCTATAATGTGAATACTATGTATAATTTCACTTTTTATCTAAAAAATATTTACTTATTGGACTCACGTCACTAGTATCTACCTTGATTATGAAGGAAGTAATCGGATAAATATAGTTTCCACTTTACATTGCAGTGACTTATTTTTTCTTGGTCAATGGTCTATATTTCAGAAATAACCACTGAAATGTTGATACCGTTACCATTTCTAGCCAAGTCTGTGTCATTTTAGAATTGGTAAGTCGAATCCTATAGTTGGCGAATTGTTGACATATTATTACTCTGGAAATTGACAGTTGTCACAAAACCATTGAATTTTTTAAAAAAATACCTGGTCAATGCATTTGTTTTTGGTTTATAATTGCAGATCACAAACCAGTGAACAATATATGAGCCCAGACACATTCTGCAGATTTGTTTTTTCACTGTGTTGTTGACGATAATGTTAAAATGGAGCCCTGTGCGATAATTAATAGCGCTATGAGAGGAAAAATAACTATTATAATATATAAAGAGGTTTATTTTGCCATATAAACATGAAAACATCCATCTCACAAACAGTTAATTTGAGTTTAAGCTTACCAGGACTGCCATCAACAGCGTTTTCTTTCACCATGTCAGCATGTGGTGTCACAGAGTAAACAGGTTTGTTCAATCCGATAATTTCTAGTTCTTCGTCATCGTCTGTGACCGTACGTTAATGAAAAGTAATTTTGATTTTATAGGCTATGTTCTATTATTGTGTTTTTTACAACATATTTCATTTAACTTGAACATGCATGTTTAAACAGAGCATGGGTGGTTGCAATATAAAACAACTGCAAAATGGAATATAAACTATCATGCCTTTGTCACTGTGTTATATCATATAAGATAGAATTCTTTAAAGTATCAACAAATATTAATGAAGAAATAAATACATATTAGAATATAGCAAATAAAACATTTGACAAAACTTAGAAATAACGATTTATATTTGGAGAGACGTCAACAATAAAATACTACCTGATTACCAATTTACTATCACCTCAGGAAGCATTAAATTTTGTTTAACGTCATTTACACATTTCAGGTTATATATGGCATTTCAAGTTGTATTGGCGGAGGGTAGCCTCAGAATGAATCTGAGTAGAACCACCGTCCTTCCGCAAGTAACTGGCAAATTTCCTGACATAAAGTTTTGAAGCAAGCGAGACTCGAGCCTACGACCTTAGCGGTGAGAGATAAGTGATCACGAGACGATGCCTTAGACCACTAGGCCACGGATGACCCTTTTATGGCATGTAGAGGCATTTTTGTGCAATGCAATATCAGAATGAAATACAACACCTATGTATATACCGTAGAAGGTATTACCTAAATTTTACCCTAAGACGTATAATGATTCGGGAATATTTTGGTTTCCTTTATAGTGTTTATATGAGAGAATATTCGTTTTTTATGTATTAGATGATGCGTAACTAACTGAATCGAGTACTTATATTTCATAGCAACAATCGGCAATCAGAATACTCGTAAATACTAATTGTATAGACATTTATAATGTAACTAATAATTTCGGAAATATACTATTAGACTACTAGATTATTTGAAAACGTGAAATGAAGAAATATGATGAAACAAACGAAGCAGGTACTATAAAGTTTTCATAAATTAACATAACGTGAACATAACCGAATACCGTTGAATTCTTTCCGAGACATTGGGTAGCGTGTATATCTAAAACATATATAAGTAACACATTAAACATACCACACACAGGAATGTCACACTGTTCACGAACCAACTCGCCTGTCCTATTGACCACACATTCTGGGCTCTCCACCTGTTGTCCCCGCGGGTCGAAGAGACGGCAGTGGTTTAATTTAAAATCACCAACATATTGTCTGCTTGGAGCAAATTCCGCCGGATCTACATCTAACCAATTTAGGCATGGTTCCCCGTATTTACTTTGATTAACGGTACCAGCGTACGAATAACCGTGGTCTGATTCATGATAGCACTCATGAACAGCTAAAAACCAGCAATAAACGCAAAATTATTTACGATTTTTGAAATATGCAAACTATGTTGATCTAATATAAGTAATGTAATTAAAGAAATACTAATATAATTGTTAATTCAAACAGATATTGTATAGTTTAATCAAAATGCCGAGGAGGCTAAAGGCATTAAAACAGAAGATTCTGTTACAATTGCAATAGAAAACGTGTAACTTTTTTATCCAATTAGTTATACACAGTTATTAAAAAAAATAAAAATAAAAAAAAATAAAAAAAATAAAATAAGTATAGTATATAGCTATATTCTGTCATTTTAATCTTGATGAAACTTACTAAAGTATTATGTGTATAGCGACACGTTCCGAAGGAAACTCTATTAATAATGTTGAATAAATATGGTTATTCTTCAGTACTTTAACACGACGATTTTTCAAGAATTCAGAAGAACTACGTAGTATTTATATTTTAAAAAAAAAGTTGAAAAAATATACGGATAACATTTAACACTGTGAAATATTATGTTTTCTGTATTGATACCTCAGTTTCATTTTTTCTTAGCATTTAATCAAGAAAATTGGAGACCAAAATAGAATTATTTTAGCTTGGGATGGTACTGTGAATTATTTGCTCCCTGGCTATTTTGTCGTTAAAGGTGCAGATCTGCGGGCTAAAATGACCCTTTTGATCTGACAGTCTGCCAAAATCTTCTGGTATGATTATTTTTCACTTGCATTTCTTAGCGTAAATAATTCACATAAATTGGTGCGTTTATCAATACAAAATGAATAATTGTGTATAATTACCAGTATCTTCATAGTAGCATATTCCTAGCCTTTGATAAGTGTCCTTTTGTGTCAATATGCTAACTGGACCATCAAATGTGAACAGGCCAAGGTCGTCAACCAGATCGAATCTTTCTTCTGTTTTTATCATATTATGTACTTCCTCGCAACTAGCGTTGTTAACCTTAAATAGTATCAACTTTGAAGTGATGAAAATCGTCCATGTTATTATCTGTTAATTGTGTGTTAATTTAATCGATACATAGGGGTTGAATAGTCTATGGCAACTTATAGAAGTCGTATGTTTGAGTCTAGTTCAGTGTAAACAAGAAAGTTTGCATGTATCTTGCTGAAGGACGATGTGAATCTAATTAGACTCATTTTGAAGTTTTCCTCTACAATAAAACAATAAAACTGAATGCCATATATAACCTTAAAATGTTAAGAACATTTTCAAAATATTTATTGAAAAAAGTATTTAAAAATCAGCTTTCTATAAAAATGCCGAAAATTAAAATTTTAATCATTCGCGATACTATTTAGACATTCGACATTTAAAACATATTGTATAATTGGGCAATAATTTGAATAAAAACATGTTATTTGGATACCTGGTATTACCTTAAACAATATAAAAGGGAATTGAGCTGGTAAGTATAGCGATTCTTCCTTGTCCCCATCCTCTCTGCAGCAGTAGTACAAAGTCAGTTCTGCGGTTGTGTCATTTATAAAAACGGTTGGAAGTATGCCGTCGGTATCGGCGGATGTTACGATATACCCACCAAGAGTTGTACTTCCGCCAATAAACCCTGCATGTTTAAATAACAAAATTCAATGCTGAAAACCATTTCAAAAATTATCGAAGTCAAATAAATCTCATATAAGTTTTGATGAACCCCTAATAATATGTCCGTACTTGCTTAGTATCTGGGTTTATTATATAACGCAGAAATGCATTACAAGCAGTGGCTCAACTTGAATCCAAAAATATCAATTAATGTACCAACTAGTTATTTATAGAATGGATGACCCCCTCCCCCCACCCCTACAAAAAAATAAACAAACGCTAAACATCACTGGTTGATGTGATTAGTAATGGTACTTCGTGTCACTTCATGTCACATGTTTATAATATGTTGTCTTATTTTAAAGCCAAAAACGACTAAAACATGTTAAACTGTATAATGTAAAAACCGTAGATTGAACAATCACAATAAATTACTAATTTGTTCAGTTTGTTTATAGTTTATGTGCACATACATACCGAGGGGACAATATTCGCCCGCCTGGAAAATACAGTAATTGCCAGATGGCCATACAGTACTTTCATTTTCTTCTTGATTGTCGTCTGTGACATCATCTAGACGAGTGCAGAAGTTTATCTGCAAAGAGTGTAAAAAGTACGGACCAAGGATATGTGGATCAGAAGTAGTCCGTGGATCCATGGGATCGTGAGGAACCTTCCAGTCTTGCTGTGGTCTTGATTCAGGAAGGGTCGTGTTGACGTATCCTCTGTTTTAAAAGAAACTGAATTAAACAAATACATGAATTTACAAGCGTCCATTAACTATTTTGAGGTCCTGCTCCATCTTCGTAAAACATCTTAGCTTAAGTTTACATTTTAAAGCCAATTATTAGTTAAACGTGTTTTGTGAATACAGGGTATGTTCTTCCAGACGGGTTTGCTTGCAATTTACCTCCATTTTTTTTTTTCTGTTGTAACTAAAATTGTTAATTATTTCATTATTTTGATAAATAAATTATTATTTTCATTAATGTAATTATCTCAAGTGGGTTTCATCCGGAAGGATAGTAACCGTTGTTTTACTCAAATTAATCATTTACAGTGTACATTATGTAATCTTACACTACCTACAAAAATAATTGTTTGACTGTAAGGAAAAGTATTTATGTAGCTTCGGCAGTATTGTCTCCCCAGTAGTGTAGTGATCACGCGGAGGGAAATAATAAAAATATTATTGAAGACTTCGTAGTCATTTATAACAATTATCTGCTGCACTCCTTTTCTTTCATTTTAATCAAAAATATAACATAAGTTTACTATCAATCACTCTTCGAACAAAAATATAGTAAACAAGTAAGTAGGTAAATCTTGTATTAAAGTGACATATGCATTAACAAATCGATAAATTAAAACAATACAAGAGAATGAAGCACCCGGCCTGATGGGCCTATAAGTCACTATCAATAATACAAAGTATCATATTCAAAACAAGATATAAACAGTTATGGCGATATCAAATTTAAATAAATATACAGAATGGTTGTACTATAATATATGAATGTGCTTAACAAATAATACTGAATAAATGAATATAGGTAGGTTAGGGGCTATATATCGTAAATTCCGTTGTTGTGAATTTAATTATCTCCCTTTATGAAATTAAATATATATGAATTCACTGTATCTATATGATCCAACGGGTTTATAAATCTGTCCTTTATATAACATGTGAGTAGTCATGAATCCTTAACTGGATCCTATTCATATAAAGCTATCACTTCATGTATGTAAATTTGTCTACCCTGTCCAGATGTGTTGCATGTAATTCCATAGCATATAAGTCATGGTCGACACCAAATGTATTGGTTTGGCAGAGGCCTTGATATTGTATCTATGGTTTGCATTGTAGCTAGGCGCATTCGCCGCAGTCTGGTCTGTACATTTATGTCTTGGTTATTCACAAATAATTATCTCCATATATATATAAATATATGTCGAACTTTTTTTTAAAATTAATTCCGATATAAAATAAAGGTGGATAATCATCAAATGCCTTCTTTCATTTGATCATTATTTAGCATGTGCCTTTCAATTTCACATAGCGCTTCAATAGAAACATTATAATAGTTCACCTTTACAGTGGTATTAGTTTCAATAAGCCATATAATCTGAATTAACGTTTAAAACGATTATATTTCTATGAATTGCACATTCCAACATGAGTACTTTGTATTTTAATTGTTATATACCTTTGCATGTGTTTAATGAATTATTGCATTATAAAATGTCGATTACAAAAGAGGTAAACATATGTCAAACTGTAGAGGTAGCATTCGATGGACATGATCAGAAACACTATTACTACACAAAATAATCAAACTCATGTATTGTCCTACTTTTAAAACCAATATTAAGGGAGGTGTATAAATGAAATAATTCAGAATCAGAATTTTAATCTTAAGCTATGGTGAGCTAGAACTATGATATAAATGTTCTGTTATTTGAGTTAAAAGTTAATGGGTGATATAAATGATTTTGTTAACGTATGTACTAGGTTTATTATTAAAACGACTCCGATGTCAACAAATATTAAATTAATTCCCATCGGAGGAATAAAAAACAAGTAGTTCGGCAGGTGATGCACACTTGGTATATTTAGAAAGTTATAACTTTAATTATTACTTGATTAATAAGTCATAATAAACATGTTTCTATCTCATACCGTTGCCAGCCGTGGGTATCATCTTCCGGACATCCAAACACAGTTGAAATTAAAGAATAATTTCCGGAAGGCCATTTTGATATGTTGATCTCTGAAATATTTTCAAAACTAAATAAAGTGATTTCAAATTAGCTTTTAAACAGAATAAAATAACAAAACGACAGACAATGATGCGTTTTCGTTCATTTTCAACAAATTTATTGGGGGGCGGGGGGGCTTGTAAATTATTAAATGTTTCATGTATACAAATATATCAATAAGATGGTATTTTTAAGTCACTTAGGCCAATCATATATATATAACATTGCATGCTGTCAAATATATGTTTTAAATAATGTAATATGCTACCTGTGTCACAAAATATTCCAGTGTAATGGTCCTGACACCAGCATGTGCACGTCAGTGGATTTAATGTTCCGCGGTTATGACACGTTATGTCAGGGCATACTGTCAAATATACATAAATCACACTTTATCAAACATGTAAACGTAGACATTGTATATATTAACAGCAACATTTGGGAATAATGACAACGTGATAATATTATTATAATTAAAATTGATGTTAATATGTCATTTGCCGTTTTTTTTATTCTGATGTGTCATATCAGAATAAAAAAACGGCAAATGACATATTAACATCAATTTTTTAATAAAGATAGAAAGAGTGGGTGTGATTAATTGGTTAACTTGAAAACACGAAAATTAATTTTCGAAATTCGTATTAAAGTTTGTGATAATATTTATAACCATTGTGGCTATACGGACGAGAGAAGGGATCATGCTTGGTATATATTTGTGAGAGGTGATTCCGCGCCCGGTTGTGCTAATTTGCCAGAACTTTACTTCTAATAAATTAATAAAAAATAGATGCATGCAACACATGGTTACTTCGTCTATATTCCATCTACTTCTAGCATTCTATAAACGTTTTTCCTGATAAGCATGCAAACCATGTGACATTGCTGCAACCGATTTAAATATAAAACAAATTAAACTATATTAATTTCTATTACCTGGTTCTTGTCCACTTCGCCTGATATAAGCACAACAAGATGATATGTATGTTGCAAATACGAAATAGACCGCAGAGACTGCATACATCCTTATTATACCACTCCTTGTTGTGCTATGGAATGTCGAACCTTGCAATATGTAATAAGTTAATCATATACACGTACATACCAAGTTTTAAAACATCGCAGGACCAAGACACTGCTATACAATACGTATTACGCACTATAGAAGACTACTGACGAACGATAACTACCTTAAATTAGAGGTAGTAGAATTTCTATGAATCTATGAAAATTCTCTTAGATTTTGGAATGAACAAATATAGTTTTTATAAATATAAGAAATTTTGCTTGAATATTTATTAAAAAAATGTTATTTATTAAAATTAGGGGAAAGTATACCGACTCTATATTTACTTAATTTACATCTGTAGTTGACACATCGTGCAATTGGTGTCTTAAAATGTATCATTACAATTATGTACCACAACATAATATGCGTATATTTTGTCTTGGTAGTGTAAATAAATAAATGAATAAACCTCTTGCAATGGTTATGAAGTCCGTACAAATACTATGTCTTGTAATTCAATTATATATTTTAAAACATATTTAACGCCAGTTTTAACACATTTCACGTTATATATGACACACCCAGTGGTATTGGCGGAGGGATACCTACGAGAAGCACCGTCCTTCCGCAAGTAGCTGGTAAATTTTCTAACGTAAGTTTTTGGAGCGAGTGGGACTCGAACTTACGACCTTAGCGATGCGAAGTAAGTGATCTTGAGACGGCGCCTTAGACCACCAGGTCACGGAGGACCCAATTAAATTACAATATTGAATATCAAAGCACATATAAACACGGTAATATGGTATTCAAGTCATTTCTTTATATATAAATATTATAAAAACATAGAAAGTATCAAACATTTCGCTTGTGAATATCGACTATTAGACGGAAATACAACATCTAACATGGATTAACTATTATATACACTAATAATATAGCATTGTTAACCTAAAATCATTTATTTATTTACCATTTTTATGTGTATTTCTCAAATAATATTACAACAAACCTAAGTAAACTTATCAAAATGCTTATCTAATTTGAATAAAATTACGATACCTTTGAAATAGTAGTTCCTTTTAACTGTTTTTCCGAGCTAACAGGGTACTACTGGAAAAAAAGATAAATCTGTTGATATGCCCCTTACTTTTATAATCGATTTTAAAAGCACTCATACCGAGACTAACTGATTGGTTGATGTGGTTTATGATAAGCAAATGGAATCCAATATTATGAACATATATTACAAAATCTTGTATTTAATGTAGTGTCTGGTGGTTTCTTTCTCTGGTGGTGGAATTTACTTTTGTGTGCGTTTTCATGTTCCAAACAAAATATGGTTTATTGCTTGATTTCTTGAAAAAGTAAGACACATTGAATGTTTGTCATGAATAAAATATTGCTTAAGGTGCTAGCAGGGTGAGTGGCATTGCTTGTTCCATTGCCCCTCATAAACAAACTCAGTAAAAGATCCTGTCTGCTATTTCTTCTTTAGTTGCATTCTTTTCTTCCAAGAGATCCTTTTTCTGATATCATTTGCAAAGAAAAATGAACAGTTATAAGTATAACTGTATACGGCTATAGGGCGTGAGGAGTAGTGCATATTTCACCCCCCAGCGTGAACAGGGAATTAACCGAGCCTGTTATTTTCTTCCCTTATTATGCTTTCTAAAAGGGATCCTTTTATGAGTTTGTATTTTTTTATAGTTAGCTGTATTAACGTATACCACTTGTATAACCCTCCATTACAGGACTGAGCTGTATACCACTTGTATAACCCTCCATTACAGGACTGAGCTGTATACCACTTGTATAACCCTCCATTACAGGACTGAGCTGTTGAAAGCTATGTTAGCTTTACGTTTCGTTAGTTGAAATATTTTATCTTTTCTGGGTCGGGTTTTACTTAAACATCTCAATTTGAGATTTTCTAACATTCAAAAATCAATTTCTTTAAATGATTTCCTTATAACATTACAGATTAAACAACCAACCACTCAGATCTGAAGCCAAAACAAATCTTAACTCTTTAGTAAAATATAACATGCAAACCGATCAATTTTGATAAAGTTATAGCACGTCAAATACTGAGTTGGTGAAAGTCTCAACTTGAGAGTTAAACTGGGGCCAGTAATTTCAATATTTAAAGTTGTCATCATGAAAATGTATTATAAAAGTAAAATGATTGACAGTTAAGTGTTTCATTGAATGTATTAAACCTCAAAATATCAGGATTCGAAAAGTCAGTACTCTAAAAAAAAACTGGGTCATGGTCAATACATATGTTGTTTTGTGTATCAACGAACGAACTAACATCTTTAAGAACTGACTGACTGACTGACTGACTGACTGACTGACTGACTGACTGATTGACTAACTGACTGACTGGTTAATTGGTTGATTGATTGATTGATTGATTGATTGATTTATTTATTTATTTATTGATTGATTGATTTATTGATATTTATTCAGGTTAAAACACACATATACAAGTTACATTAAATATACATAATCAATTACAAATAAAAAAAAGATAGATACATTAGTAAAAGGTAATTTTATAACTATCAACCATTTTACATAAAATTAATTAAGTATTGCAACTAATTAAATATAAAGTATCACAGAATGCAATTATATACTACTGTTTTCGCAAAAACCAGTGTACGAAAGTTAATGATCTATCACAATAGTCTATAGAAAACTATGGTAACTTAAATGAAATGAATGGCAAATCTCACAGAAGTATTCAATGAATGCAACATTGGACATACATAATAGTGTGCAATAACCTTGGATTGCCCATAAAGCCCGAAGGCTTATTTCCAATGCGGTCCTAGGTACTATACTTAATAAGAGTATACATTACAATATTGTGATTAAATTAAATCAACGTGAATGGTGCTCCAACCAGCATTGCTTACCACAACATACTCAATAAAACTACATAAATGTATAAACAACCAAAGACATAGTATTGAAAAAAGTAAATGCAACCAAAGCAGAATGAACAAAATTGATATAATGACAACTCAAAATAAACACAGTATATGCATGTATTGTATGATATTTTGCGTTGCTTTCAACAGTTTTTCAATCATATCGCGACGATGTCTACTTGAGAGACAGTATCCTAAGCCTTACTGCACTGACGTATCATGCTGTAGACACGTGGTATGATACCCCAACCTGTTACATTATACTGACACCAGGTCGAACAAACCTAGAACTATCTTCTAAATTTGGGCGCCAAGCGAGAAAGCTTCTCCTTTGGTATGACCCGGCCGGGATCGGACCCACGACCATCCGCATGCGAGGCGGAAGCTCAATCTGTAGATCACGGTAAGGTATTATACATACTAGTACATGTATGATAAATGACAACAGGTATCACCGCCTTGGATGTGCCAGAAGCAAACGGCGACACTTATGAGTTTATAACTCATGTTTTCTCCGTCCTCAAAGCATAAGGCGACAGATCTGCTTTTCTTTTTTTCTTGATCGTGATCCATACTTCAAAAAAAAAAAAAAATACATATTTACCAGTTTACTATTATTAAAAAAGTAAACGCGATAACTTAAATTATGTTGACAGAAAGGTACTTAAAATATGTGATAGTAATTCAAACTCTTTGTTATTATGTTATAAATAACATGTCAGGTATCGTAACACATTTATTTCCATCAGTGAGAACTATCGCTCGCAAAAATTGCTACAGCAATAAGGGTTTATTATATCGATTTTAGTTCCTCGCAATATGTCTAGTGGGGCCGAGGCCATCCCACACTAAACCGATGAAAGTGTGATAATTATTGTACAACAAATCATTGTGTTTTATGAGCAAAACAAGAATATAAACAAACACATTATTTTGGTTAATATGCAATGGCGGATATCAGTGTGACTAAACTGTCTTACAATACTAAACAACTAAAACAAATAATGACAATGTTAACACATGTTTTATATAACTAAAATTTACCAATACGGACAGAAGAGAAGAAATATCTCAAGTAAGCATTTGATAGTTATACATTTGTTTTAAATATTAAAGATAAATGAGGCTATATTATAGTATAGCTTATTTTAATGATACATTACTAGATATTTCCATTTAAAAATCTTCCTCAGGGAAGTAAATATAGCACATAAGTTCAAAATAAGACTCATCATTCCAAAGTAAATAAAGTGATACTTGAAAAGTACCACTATCGTATCATACATCACACTACTTTACAAATGTTACACCTAAAATAAGTCACGGAAATGACATAAATTATCATTACAATCAGAGATAAAAGTGATTTGTTTCAAACAAAGAAATGATCAGGGATCTATAGAGGTTGGCGGTATAGCTTAAAACAATACTTGTGAACAAACATTTCATTGAAGTTAATCAAACATCGATGAACCGAAGGGTTTAACGTTAATTAATCAAATGAAACTGAACTATTGTGTCAGAATACAATTTTGAACATGTTAATAAGTAAAATATTGAGATATAAAGTATTTTTATCAGTATGTATTTCTGCAAAATTACCTGTGATAAACCTAAATGTTAACAGGGTATTTTTTTTACTGAAACACGATGTAACAGCATCAATCAACGGACGGAGTTCATCAAAGTCGTTCAATGTTTACTCTGGAATGACAGGTGATAAATTGGTGCAATTATCAGCTTAGAATAAGCAAATGGAACGCTTCTGATGGATAAAAGTTACAATTTCAATCAGCAATTACATAACTATATATTTTTCCTGCTAAGCAAATTGCAATGATTGCGTTTGGGAGTGGCATATAGCTTAATTCGACAAGCCTTCCATTTGTACAATTAGAACTATACTGGTCAAGTTGATCAACAAGCATGGTTTTGTGACAATGAATGAATGAATACATGAATAGGGTTTTACGGCGTACCAACAAATTATAGGTTATTCGACGCCAACAGAAAGGAAGATTCCAGGTCCACTCTACATGTACAAAACCAACAAATTGACAGATTAAAAAAATACATCAACAAATGAATATGCAGAATGAACCTAGAACCTTGATACCTGCAGAACTGCAGAGTTTCAGCAAATTCTATCGTATTACTCAATTTGTCGCTTCTTACGACATGCATAAGCCACAGTGATCCTGTTCTTGTCATCACTCATGGCTCCCTGGAACCACACAGGGGCTGATAATTTAGTCACAATAGTGAACATGACAAAAATTATAAAATGAACATGACACCCATTCGGAGGATTCCTACCCGTCTGCAGAGATCGACAGTGATTCTATTCTTAGCCGGAACCACACGGACTTGGTTTTGTGACAAATAAATAATAATTTAACACAGATAGGCCACGTGATTAACACACATCTAAAGAGTTTTGTAGAGGTATAATGTTTCAGAACTGTGTAAAACTATTTGAAACACTAAACCGATGATAAAGAACAATTTTTAGTTTAATAATACATTTAGGAATGTATTAGAAAAACGTTTTGCCTTTACATTTAGGATTGTATTAGAACAAAAACATTTTGCCTTTTGTCTCCTCTGTCGTTAAAATGACACCGTGACATATTTATACGTATAGTAATGCCATTTGTTTCGTCATTGCGTGAATAAATTTCTGATTGTATTGTGGAGAGAGTTTATAACCAATATTATCATTTCGTTAAAGATAGGACAGTCATCTGCTTTTTAAATCAAATTAATCGATGAAATTTAGTATTTGCAAAGAATGGGAGGTCGAGGTTACAAAATATTAAAAATTGTGTTTTCTCTGGCAGTCGTTTGAATAACTGCTGTCAACTTCTACATTCTTTGGTATTGCACAATGGTGAAAAGGGATACAGCTTACTGATGGAACTTTGAAATAGTCACCCGTTTTTACAGATATATCTTTCTTAACGAAGCTTAACGCCATTTTCAAGACATTTCATGTTATATATGGCATATCCAGTTTTACTGGTGGAGGAAGATCTCACACTGAGTAGAACCACCGTCCTTCCGCAAGTAACTGGAAACTTTCTCACATAAAACCTACGACCTTAGCGGTGAGAGGTAAGTGATCTTCAGACGGCGCCTTAGACCACTCGGCCACGGAGGTATGGAACGCCAAACACAACTTTGATGGTTTATTTACATTCTGATGTGGTCAGACGACAGTCTGCTGTGGTTACTTTTCATTCGGATGTGGTCACTTTACATTATGATGTAGTTCGATGTCATTCTGTTGTGGTTCAATGTCATTCTGATGTGGTCATATTACATCATGATGTAGTTCGATGTCATTCTGTTGTGGTTCAATGTCATTCTGATGTGGTCATATTACATTATGATGTAGTTCGATGTCATTTTATTGTTGTTCGATGTCATTCTTTTGTGGTTCGATGTCATTCTGATGTGGTCATATTACATTATGATATAGTTCGATGTTATTTTGTTGTGGTCACTTTACATTATGTTGTAGTTCGATGTCATTCTATTGTGGTTCGATGTCATTCTGATGTGGTCATATTACATTATGATGTAGTTCGATATCATTCTGTTGTGGTTCGATGTCATTCTGATGTGGTCATTTTTCATTTTGATGTAGTTCGATGTCATTCTGATTTGGTTAGATGTCATTTTGATGTGGTTTGATATCATTCTGATATGGTCATTTTACATTTTGATGTAGTTCGATGTCATTCTGACGTGGTCACTTTATATTATGAATTAGTTAATGCCATTCTGATGTGGTTTGATGTCATTCTGACGTGGTCATTTTACATTTTGATGTAGTTCGCCGCCATTCTGATGTTGTTTGATGTCATTCTGACGTGGTCATTTTTCATTATGATGTAGTTCGATGTCATTCTGTTATAGTCATTTTACCTTATGATGTAGTTCGATGTCATTCTAACGTGGTCGTTTTACATTATGATGCAGCTCGATATCATTCTGTTATAGTCATTTTACATTATGATGTAGTTCAATATCATTCTGATGTAGTTCGATGTTATTCTGATGTGGTTCGATGTCATTTTGATGAAGTCATTTTACATTTTGATGTGGTTACATTCCATTCCGAAGTAGTCACTTTACATTATGATGTGGTTACCTGTCATTTGGTGGTAGTAACTTGCGTTTTGACTGTAGTTACTTGTTATTTGGCAGTGGTAACTTGTTATTCGGCAGTGGTTGTTTATCATTCGTCAGTGGTAACTTGTCTTTCGGCAGTGATAATTTGTCATGCGGCAGTCGTAACTTGTCATTCAGCAGTTGTTACTTTTCATTAGGCAGTGGTTATTTGTCATTCTGCAGTTATAACTTGTCATTTGGCAGTGGTAACTTGTCATTCGTCAGTAGTAACATGTCATTAGGCAGTGCTTGCTTGTCATTCGGCAGTGGTTACTTGTCATTCGGCAGTGGTAACTTGTTTTTCGGCAGTGATGTATTATATGCGCCATCTAGCGTCTATCCTCCAACTAATCACAGATATCAAAATGGCGTCAAATGCAGAAACCCTAAATTTTGTTAAAGTATGCGCGTGTGAGTTCGAAGGTAGCATTTTTAGAAGTTTACGACACACATTATAACAACCTCAGATCATTGCAAAAACAATCAAAGCGTATTGATTCAGTTACTGGTTCAGAAAGCGACGAGGTTAAGTCGATAGGGCCTATGTACAGCATCTTGCTAGTATTCGGGTGTCGCGAGTTCGAGTCCCATATTGGTCGGCATATTTCACAGATAATTTTTATATAAACATTTAATCCCGATTTCGTGCAGTTACTGATATAATGTCATGAATAGGTAACATGTGTATATTTAGATGTGTTCTGCATACACGTAGAGATGCTGTCACTGTTGGTGCCAGTTTAACTTCTAAATAATAAGTTTATTTCTTTATATAATCATTTTCATTATTTAGATACACGCATACTCACATTTTGATCTATAAATCTGTGTATAATTTCACCACTAAGCAGGGGGAGGGGGGGGGGGGGGGGGGGGGGGTGGCGAACGTACTTTGAGGGTATACGTTCTTAGGCGGTAAAATGAGTGGACGCGTCAAATTGGCGGGTTTATGTTTGTAAAAGTAACTTCAAAGCACAGAAACACACGGTAATTTGTTTTATACTCACTATTTTTCTTAATGCATACTTCCAAGATGTAACTAAGTATATTGTTTTCCATCGGTAGTTCATTCCTTCCATGCAGCTATCACCACAAAAGACCCAATTCGAGAAAACCGAGAGTGTTTACATGTACTGAAATCCATATTCACTAAATGGCACCTTCTTTTGTTGATTTTTCTATGATATCACGCTGTGTTTTCATGAGTTTTACTGTCAGAACTGTTTTCACCACCGAGTATTTCCAAATTACACTTGATTCGTCCGTTTAAGACCTCCTCGTTTTGAAATTCATATGTGTACGCCAATATATGAGGGTTTTAGTCAACTGTATGCCATAAATGAATAGTTGCGTTCCCAGTAGGGAATATACAAATATACATATAAAAACAAGACTGTGTGTTCGTGAAACTATAACAGTTTAAGTGCTTCATTGAATAAAAAATCAGCAAAGTGTGTCCTTTATTATGATTTTTCCTTTCCCGGTAAAATGCGTTACAGAAAAAAATAAGCCATATCCTTAGATAAGCGGTCACAATCGCAGAAGCGGAAATTTATTTCGCCCTCACCTAGTGCAATGCCACTAAAAACACCAAAAAGAAAATTTGATTCTCCGTTATCATCTATAAAGAAAAAACATAGGCATGAACAATTTTTGGCACATTTTCTTCAAGCTACTAGTAGCACATTCTCTACTGGAGTATACATTGCCAAAAAAATAATGAAAATTCCAATAAATTCACCTTTTCCAACGATGTTGTGTGATTGATCCATCACATTGAGTGCCATAGTCTAGTTGTAAGGATGCTGGGTAATTTCGTTTTAAAACAAAAAAGTAATAATTATAAAATAAGTTTGATGACGTTTTAGTTAATGACCGGCATTACCGTTCAGTGCAAAATGAAACATTTATGTTACCATCACCGACGTTAGAACAGAAAGACTGTCTTCACAATGTCACAGTCCGTGTGGTTCCGGCTAAGAATAGAATCGCTGCCGATCTCTGCAGAGGGGTAAGAATCCTCCGAATGGGTGTCATGTTCATTTTGTCATTTTTTGTCATGTTCACTATTGTGGTTAAATTATCAAACCCTGTGTGGTTTCAGGGAGCCATGTGAGTGATGACAAGAATAGGATCACTGTGGCTCATGCATGTCGTAAGAGGCGACAATTTGAGTAATACAATATAATTTACAGAAACTATCAAGGTTTTAGGTTCATTCTGCATATTAAGAACCTGGAATCTTCTTTCCTGTTGGCGTCGAATAACCTATAATATGTTTTTACGCTGTAAAACACTATTCATTCATTAATTCATTCATTTAATCATTCATTCTTACCGGCAATTTTTAAATTACATTTTCAATGTCAATCAGCTCACGTCTGTAACTATGTAGCATGATTAGTCCAGAGAGGCATTCAGCTCTCATGGTTGACTTTAGATAATCTGCACTCTACGCATGACACTGAACGACATTTCCGCACTGGCATGGTTATAAGTTCAACCATACAGGAAAGGATAGGGTTAGGGTTACCTAACCCAGGATATAGTATACTTCACTTTGGAAGCTCTCACGGTCACCGCTGAGGTCAGTAAAGCACTGTCTCTCTTTTGTGTCGTCAGCTGATGCAACATGCTTGACAAATCTGTGTGGTAAGCACATTGCTCTCCAGTTGCCCTTTGCCTGCAATTACTTGTTAAGAGGCATTACATCCTGCAGAAATATGTCAAACTTCAAGATGCTACATCTGTACATCGAGTGAACTCACAAATGTAGAATAGACCGATTAAAACGTACGTGTACAAGGAGTCTGTCCGACTTGCCCAAACAGTTTCACAAAGGTTTTGAGGTCGGTCCGTTTCTCCATCAAGATAATCATTTTCATATTCATTTTTAAATGCAAGTAGACGTTTTGCTGAATAGTTAAACGCTAATGCAATCTGTTGAATAGTATCAAACATATTACGTACGAATTTTCTGATATCAGCTAAAAAATCAAAATCATGTGGACCCAGCTGCGTACTTGCGTATAGGCAAGTACACGCCTGATTTGGTATTAAACAGAGTGGAATATGACTTCAATAAAAGTCAAATAAAACCACCTTTCGTCATACATGTTACTACATGTATACACAAACAAGGTGGTGAGAATGTCGATATGATGTCATCAAAACGAAATATACTGTTTTAATTTTATGTCTTGGTCATCTGCGACGCTTTCTTTTCTAAATAAGTAACGTCTTGAACATTTATTCTTTGAAAATAATTAACTGTACTCTGATAATTTTTCTGAATGGTTGATTCAAATAATGGATCTACCTTAGCGTTTCCCTTAGTTTTAGAAAAGCAAACATCGATCATAATGAAGAAAATATTTGTATTTTCCCTACTGGGCATCAAACGCATCCATTCATTTATGGCATACAGTTGAAGAAACCCCCCATATATTGTCGTACACATATGAATTTTAAAACATCGAGGGCGAATCAATTGTAATTTGGAAATAATTGGTGAAAACAGTATTGACAGTAAAATTCATGAAAACACAACGTGATATTATAAAAAAAGTCCAAAAGAAGGTGTCATTTAGTGAACAGGTATTTCGGCACATGTAAACACTCTCGGTTTCGTCGAATTGCGTATTTTATGGGGATAGCTGCAAGGTAATTGTGAACTACCGACGGAAGACAATATACTTAGTTACATCTTGGGAGTATGCATTAAGAAAAATAATGAGTATAAAATAAATTACCGTGTTTTCTGTGCCTTGACGTTACTTTTACAAACAAAAATCCGCCATTTTTGACGCGTCCGCTCATTTTTACCGCCTAAGAACGCAAACCCTCAAAATACGGTCGTCCCCCCACCCCTGCTGAGGTTGAGAGAAACTAGAATGCTTCTCAAATCGGCCATTGTAAACAACCGTATCACCAGTTCTTTGACGTCATAAAGGTGTAAGCACCGCTGGTGGTGACACGGTTTTAAGTTAGCACTGCCGAATGAAAAACAACCACTGCCGAAGTACAAGTAACCACTGCCGAATGAAAAGTTAGAACTGTCGAATGACAAGTTACAACTGCCGAATTACAGGTAACCACTGCCGAATGACAATGTACTACTGCTGAATGAAAAGTTAAAACTGACGAATGATAAGTTACCACTGCTGAATTACAAGTAACCACTGCCGTATGACAAGTTACCACTGCCGCATAACAAATTATCACTGCCGAGAGACAAGTTACCACTGACGACTGATAAACAACCACTAACGAATAACAAGTTAACACAGTCGAATGAAAAGTTACCACCGCCGAATGACAAGCTACCATATCAAAATGTAAAATGACCACATCAGAATGACATCGAACCACATCAGAATGACATCAAACTTCATCAGAATGACAACGAACTACATCAGAATGACATCGAACATCATCATAATGTAAAGTGACCACATCAGAATGACATCGAACCACATCAGAATGATATCGAACTACATCATAATGTAAAGTCACTACACCAGAATTACATCAAACTACATCAGAATGACATCGAACCACATCAGAATGACATCGAACCACACCAGAAAGACATCAAACTACACTAGAAGGACATTGAACCACATCAGAAAGACATCGAACCACATCAGAATAACATTGACCTTCATCAGAATGACATCGAACCACATCAGAATGACATCGAACCTCATCAGAATGACATCGAGCCACATCAGAAGGACATCGAACCACATCAGAATGACATCGAACCACAACAGATTGACATCGAACCACATCATAATGACACCGAACTTCATCAGAATGACATCGAACCACATCAGAATGACATCAAACTTCATCAGAATGACAACGAACTACATCAGAATGACATCGAACATCATCATAATGTAATGTGACCACATCAGAATGACATCGAACCACATCAGAATGATATCGAACTACATCATAATGTAAAGTCACTACATCAGAATGACATCGAACTTCATCATAATGTAAAATTACGACGTCAGCATGACATCGAACAACATCATAATCTAAAGTGACCACATCGGAATAACATCGAACTACATCCACAACAGAATGACATCGAACCACAACAGAATGACATCGAACTACATCTTAATGTAATATGACCACATCAGAATGATATCGAACCACAACAGAATGACATCGAACCACAACAGAATGTTATCGAACTACATCATAATGTAATATGACCACATCAGAATGATATCGAACCACTACAGAATGACATCGAACCACAACAGAATGACATCGAACTACATCATAATGTAAAGTGACCACATTCGAAAGAAAAGTAACCACAGCAGAATGTTATCTGACATCAGAATGTAAATGAACCATCAAAGTCGTGTTTAGCGTTCCATAGGGAGGACCCTCTTTATTGATATCAAACTTAAAGTCGATTTCTAGTGTGTTTTTCCTATGAATAGAGTTCTATGATTTTATGAAACTTCCCAGTATTTAACTATGTTCATGCAATATCAGAAATACAAAACACATGTTACTGTACAGATGTTTTGGTATAACCACCTCATAAACATATCTGTCTGTGAAAGTTGACGAAATAATGTAGATTTAACAAACAATGCGAAAATATATTTAAAATTGTTAACATCTAGTATATGATTAAAACTATTACATATATGCATGCATATATAATATTAACTATCATGCAAATGGTAATTATAAGCATGAATTTAACTGTGAGGGATTTTAAGAAACAAAACCATGTCAATTGTTTTTCAATTATGTAATGAAAATAAACTTTTGCTTAAAGCCTTACAAATACTCTCTGATACCAATTCTAATGACCACCAGAATAAAACAAAAACGCTCTATCGCGTAATTTGAGAAAAAACTAGCTCTTAAAGTATGCCACCGTCAATAAACTTCAGTTGCAAAATTAACGTTTTTATACTAAATGAGCATATTTGTATAAATATTAAAATTTCTACCATATTTCATATTCAGGTTAAATTTCTATAAACATTTTTAATACCAGTATGCATATTTTTCATATATTGAACACAGTAATATAAGAGACACATTTTAGGGTTATCTGTAAATGACTGTGCCATCCGAAATAGAGTAAGTTGTAGTATAGGAGTATGTAGTGTCTCTGGCAGATCTCGATAAAATTGCTTCTCTTTGTGCGCGGAGTCGGTGCGCATGAAAAACTGAAACAATAGTCCTTAACCTCGAAATAAAATGCCATAATTCACATATCAATGGTCATAAGTTATTGCATAATATTCTGACATCCGCTGGATCAATATAAAACTGTTTTAGCGATAAAAAGTGTTTACCCATTTATTTACCTATTACGGAAAAATCACCTAAATGTAAACAAAAAATACGTAATAGTATTTTTGTTCTAACTTATCTAACAATAAGTACATGTGATCACTCTAAACCAATGACTACAGGTGTAGAATATGACCTGGCGTTTCAATAGAGCAATAGCAATAATGCAGTAGGACATTTAGATGAAGAGAGAAAAATGTCCGCTGACACCAGGGATTTCTGGTGGGCAACAGTCTTCGTGATGATTGATATACGGCATTATGTCATTGTCGTTCTCTCAACGATGATTCAAGTAGAAAAGTTATCAGTTACTTAATGGAGATGGGTGTGCTCGAATACTGGTTAACCTTTCAGGATTTAGAAGAGAGTGTTTGGGTAAGGTTAGCTAATCGTTTGTCAGCCCTCGATGACATATAATTGACGATAAATATTTAAACAGTGAAAAATATATTTATCTTCTACAAGTAAATGTGTTTTTTTGGATGGGTGGGGGTGGGGGTGGGGTGGGGGCAGATTTTGTGTGTGTGTCATATTAAACATTCTGTACATATAAAGGTTTTTAAAATGGAAAAATCAATTTTAACTACTGATTTTAAATGAATTTAGCTTTTATATGAAAGTATTGCAAATCCTTTTTGTTTTAGCTAAAATCCTCAACCTAGTTTATGCATGTGACACAATCACAAATAATGACTGATGAAAAATAATAACTTAATGGTTTAATAAACATATACATCAAAGTACATTTGCTATAGCATAACGGTAATACTTATACAGAAGGTTTCCATAATTTTAAATCATTGCCAATTTAAATCATAAAATCATGGTATTCGATGAGTAATGAGAGCAAATCACCACTTATGGATTCATTAGTGACCGTCGTATGTATCCACTTCAATACAATTGGTACTTTGTACACGTTAAAGTCAATCTGATTGCAAGTGCGATGTATCAACAATCGGATAAGAGGCCCCTTTGAGGCACAGAATACTAATATACATTCTAATTTAAAGCAATGATATATGTTTTCTTACTTCAATAAAACCGTTTAATTTGAATGACATATTTGTGATGAATACAGGTAAATATAGGTATCTATTCCATTTAGATAAATGTACAGAAGAATCTATAGATAACCCATGGTTAGTATCGTTCCCTAGAAAGTTTATACGTTGTTAGGAAAACACAACAAGGCAAACATTTTAACCTAATAGTCCTAAAATGTCTCACTTACCAATTATCTTCCTAACAAGACGGTAGTAAGATTAATGCGCTCGAGAAATTAGAGCTGTGTCAATTGGTTAGTTATTTTTAAATGCTTAAAATGATCATGTTTTTTTTCTCCAGATAATTTTGTTGTATGGTGTTTAGCGTCGCTTTCAACAATTTTTCAGTCATATCGCGACGGTGTCTACTTGAGACAGTGTTCTAAGGGCTGTCACACTGGAGTATCATGCCGCAGACACATGGTATGATACCCCACCCAGTCACATTATACTGACACCGTACCGACCAGACCTAGAACTCTCCTCTTAATGCTGAGCTTCAAGCGAAGAAGCTTCTAGTTCTCCAGATAAGAAGAGTGGAACATTGTCATGAGTTTGGCACTGAGCGCTGTTAGATAGATACATAACAGTTTGAAGATGCGCGTAGTGATACACTGCATGAAATGAACAGAAGTGTCAATAATGAACCGGTGTCCATCGATATTGTGAAAAAAGAAATCTTTGTCAACCCCATGTTTTTTCTGCATTTTTGGAGCAATAGATGGCTATCTATGGAAACAAGATACCATAAGAGCCAATGGCAATGTGATCAGTGATCCAGAAGTGCATTTCTCTATATGTAGAAGAGTGTAAAGTTAATTGGTATGTGAGACGTAGAAAGCATCCTTTTTATTCCAGACGGAGACATTGGTCCTTACCAGAACGGTATAACTAAACTCGTCGTAATTGTGTATTGGTGTTAATCATATTACCCGGCGGTCAGTAGTTATTTTGTCGGTCGAAAGTGATTTAATTACATATTTATATGTCTGTGATGAGATTAATACAGGGGACAATCTGTGACAATACACTAAGCAGTCAGTAACATACAGGGGACAATCTGTGACAAGACGCTAAGCAATCAGTGACATACAGATGGGGGCAATCTGTGACAATACACTAAGATCTCAGTGACATACAGGGAGCAATCTGTGACAAGACAAAATTCCATTTGGCGAAAGTCGTAAAGCGTTGCCAAACTTCCTAATTCTCCATATATTTAACCTCCTTCAACATGCTTCAACAGCTAAAATATCTTGGACAATCAGTGTCACTGTCTTTTCTCATAAATAACAAGGTGATTAACTCGTTAATTGGCACCCAGCTGCGTTTTCTCCTCAGGTCAAAACACACAACACAAACGAATTTCAGATCAGCAATGTGTGATAAATATACATACAATTACAAAATAAAATTGTAATAACATCTTTCGCAAAGTTTATAGAAACTGCGCTTAAAACAATGCAAATTTAAACATATTTTTATTCCTTTGGTCATTTCATTGATGGGTAGATGTTATAATTCATTTTATTTTGTCATGTTGTTTTGCTAAATAATGTCATGTAAGTTTATTCATATTTATGTTGAAATAATTCCAATTTTGATAAAATAGTGACTGACAAGCCTTATTAGGCTGGATATTTCTTAACATCTAATAACCCTTTTGCTAATATAAATTAAACCAAAATATCACTAAAATATCGCAAAGAAACTATAGTTATCACGCGGGAACTCATTTTATTCTGTTTTTAGCAACAGTGACCTTGACTTTGACCCGGTTTACCTCAAATAAATATTCAGCGCCCTTTCTATGTTAAAAATCTATAAACAAAATGTCATCAAAATATCGAAACTAAACTTATTGAGCAGAAACCAATTTTCTATTTTTTTTTTAGTAACAGTGATCTTAACTTTAGTTTTAACTTATTTATTTTACTTCGATTGTGAAACAAATTTTAACAACTTACACAAGTCACTCTCGAATTCTTCCGGGTATAACCACTACTAAGTATATGTGTATTTCTCAAGGACACCACACATAGTTCTTGGCCTTGATCCCTACGTACCTCAACACCAATCTGAAGCTTCCTTTTGATGTCAGGAAATTATCCACGAAACATCGGTTATTGAGCAAATTTCTTATAGTAACAGTGACCTTGACCCCATTTATATAAAGTTAATCACAATCTCTCTTTCCATGTAAGGAACCTGTACACCAAATTTCAACAAAATATCTCAACGGAAACTAAAGTTACTGAACAAAAACATGCTTCTGTTCAGTAACAGTGACCTTGACACCATTAACACCAAATCAATCCCAAGCTGACTTTCCATGTAATTACACAAAATGCCATCAATATATCTCAAAGGAGGATTCATATATATTTGAGTGAGAGATGTGGACTCTATTTCACATTCTTTGCATTGGCCTTGTTGACCCTAAAATGATGTGCAAACCCGCATGGTTCTAGGGTGATCTGGGGCATGCTCCCCCATTAAAATGATTTTAGGATACTTTTCCTGCATTCAAGGGGGCATTTCAAGCAGCAAGCAGGTACGATGCATTAACAAGAAAATGTACACGCCCAAGCGTTGTGGTGTAAAGACAGCTACACAAATGGTATGAAAGATGAAAACGCTGTCATGACAACGGGAATACTTTGTCTCATTTACAAGGGCCAAAACTTTTGACTAAAACCGGTCATTTAAATCCTTGTCCTAGACTATTTGATTATATGATTGGATTTAACGCCGTAAAACAACACATGGCAGGTGACAGGTTATAATATTTAGCGATAACCAGTTTTATTTGTGGAGAAAGACCTCGGAATCAATCGAGTAGAATCACCGTCCGTCCTTAAGTAACTGGCAATCTTTCAAATATTATTTTTATTCAAGCGGGGCTCAAACTCGCCGTCAGACTTAAGCGGCAAACGGTAAGTGATCATTCAACAACAGCGCTTTAGACCACTCGGTCATGAAGGGATAGTGTATGTGTTCAGTTTTCATTTAGAGATGAGGGTGCTAGAGGACAAACAATTGCAAAAGTGAAGGTCTCTTTATTCTAAGAAATAGTTATCTATAAATTGGTCATTTGATAAGTTCCATGTTTTTGAACATTGCTAGCTTGTTTGTTGATACCGGAATCATACTTTTTTATTAGAATACAAGAGTGCAAGCATATAGCGATCATTGTTATAAAACTGTAATTTTTAATGTTATTTAAGACCATTTTAACACATTTCATGTTATTAAGGCATATCCAGTTTTGGTTATGGAGAATTTCAGAATGAATCTGAGTAGAACACCGTCATTCCACAAGTAACTGGCAACGTGTCTCAGTTTTTTACCGAGTAGCACTCTAACCTACGACCTTTGTAGTGATAGATAAGTGATTTAGAGACTGCTCCTTAGACTTGGCCACGGATAACTCTCTGTGAGTATTTGGCCAATTATATGCAGTGGCACACATTATATTAATGGATGTTAGACACTGGTCAGTCGGAAAGAAACAACAGATACTCATTTACGTACAATGGGCAATCAGTAACAGGCACAGGCAATCTGCAACAAACACTTGACAATCAGTGACAGACACTAGACTACCAGAAATAAACACAGGCAGTCAGCAACAAACACTGGGTTATCAGAGACAGACACTGGGCAATATTTGACAGAAATGGACAATCAACATCAGACACGGGGGCAATCTGATAATAAACTAAGCAATCAGGGACATACAGGGGATAATCTGTGACAATATACTAAGCAATCAGTAACATACAGGGGACAATCTGTGACAAGACACTAAGCAATCAGCGACATACAGAGGGGGCAATCTGTGACAATACACTAAGATATCAGTGACATACAGGGAGCAATCTGTGACAAGACAAAGTGGCGCCAAGAAATTCCATTTGGCGAAAGTCTTTAAGCGTTGACAAACTTCTTAATTCTCCATATATTTAACATCCTTTAATATGCTTCAACAGCTTTGGCAGAACTGTGTTCTGTTCTGTTTAATATGCTTCAACAGCTAAAATATCTTGGCCAATCAGTGTCACTGTCCTTTCTCCTAAATAACAAGGTAATTAACTCGTTAACTGGCACCCAGCTTGTTTACCCTCAGGTCAAATCACACAACACAAACGAATTTCAGATCAGCAATGTGTGCTAAATATAGCAAAGATTTTCCTTAACAGGGGCTTGGAAAACCCCAAAGAGTGCAAACAATGCTCAGCTTTATTAGCCATTATAACGGAGAAAAGCCCGTAACCAAATTTTTAAAAATAGACCAGTACATTATGTGCATTATAAAGTTTATTTCCCACTTTAAAATGTTTGTGTTTAAATTCTAAATGCACATTGTTTAATTATGGTGTCTGCAACGAGTTTCTGAAATTCACACCTTTTTGTGGAAAAAAGCACACACACCTCAAAACATACTTTCTATAGGGTATTAGTACTGCTTGATACTTACATGTAGTAATTATATTGTTTTTCACAGGTTAAAAAATCGATTGATTTTCTGCAGACTTCTAATAAATGAACACATAAGTGGGTGGGGTAATGTGACTACAATCACAGGACCCATCTTACTATAGCTTTTGGATAGCTACATTATAGTAAATAATCCATCATTTACTACATATCACTATCCCAAAGATATAGTAAGGCTGTGACCACATCGAAGGATATTAACTCGACTTTGGGTGTTACTGGTTTGTGTAAAAAATTATATTTGTTATGCATATTAAAAGAAAACATTTTTCCTGCCACAAGACCTGTGCACTTTTAGACATAGGAAAACAATCAGATTAAGTTAAAGTCAAAAGGAACGGTGCATGAACGTCCATTGAAACAAGGACCATAACTCTGCAGAAAAATATATGGCGCAAAGAAATGTTGAGCCAGAGCCAGCCCTGCAAACTATGACTATACACTAAGCAAACTGGCATACATGGGACAATCTGTGAGTAGACACTAAGTAATCGGTGACATGCAGGGGGCAATCTATGACAAGACACTAAGCAATCAGTGACATACATGGGACACTATGAGGTAAGACAGAGCAACAAGTGACATACAGAGGCAATCTGTGACAAGACACTAGCAGGCAGTGACATACATGGGACACTTTGTGACAAGACACTAAGCAATCAGTGACATATAGAGGCAAGCTACGACAATCCACTAGGCAAACAGTGGCATACATGAGACAACCTGTGACAAGACACTAAGCAAATAGTGACATGCAGAAGGCAATCTGTGACAAGACACTTAGCAATCAGTGACACATAAGGAGTTATCTGTGACAGACACTAAGCAATCGGTGGCATACAGGGGACAATCTGTGACAGACACTAAGTAATCAGTGACGTACTGGGAGCAATCTAAGACAAGTCACTAAGCAATCAGGGACATACAGGGGACAGTCTGTGACAAGACACTAAGCAATCAGTGTCATACAGGGGAGAATCTGTGACAAGACACTAAGCAATCGGTGACATACATAGGACAATTTGTAACAAGACACTAAACAATCAGTGAAATACAGGTGACAATCTGTGACAAGACACTAAAACATCAGTGACATATAGGGGGCAATCTGTGACAAGACACTAAACAATCAGTGATATACATGCAATGATCTGTGACAAAACACTAAGCAATCATTGACATAGAGGGAGTTATCTGTGAGACACTAAGCAATCGGTGACATACTGGGGGCAATCCGTGACAAGGCACTAAGCAATCAGTAACATACAGGGTGCAATCTGTGACAGACACTAAGCAATCAGCGTCATACATGGGATAATCTGTGACAAGACACTAAGCAATCAGTATCATACACGGGACAATCTGTGACAAGGCACTAACCAATCAGTGACATACAGAGGCAATGTGTGACAAGACACTAAACAATCAGTGACATACATGGGACAATCTGTGACAAGACACTAAGCAAACAGCGACATGCAGGGGGCAATCTATGACAAGACACTAAGCAATCAGTGACACACAGGGAGTTATTTGTGATATACACTAAGCAATCGGTGACGAGACACTAACCAATCAGTGGCATACAGGGAGCAATCAATGACACAGAGGGAGCTACCTGGGCAAACACAAAGCTTGCAACATGCAGATGAGTCTGTGACAATGTTGAGCGCATGGCCCAGTGGAAGAGCAAGAAGAAGATTAACTCAACATACTCTAGACATCAAGATGATTGAAATAATACCTATAATAGCCCACAGTATAGCTATGTAAAAATCAGAGGTATATAAACAGAGAAGGCAACTGCAGGCAAGTCTCAATTTCAGGCGGCACATTTGAAGTTTCATCAATCTTGAAACAACTCCAACCAACATGGACAAGCAATCTGAACACTTCCTGTACTGTTTTCCACTCTATCAGTTAATATAAACATTATTCACCCAATAATTAAAGTCTTCTATATTAGGTGTCCAAAGGCGTCTAGTAAAGGGTTAACTTGGTTTAGTGAACTTTTCTTTATAATATCAAAGGAAATGAAGAATGTTCATGCTTTTTTAAGCCCATTTCTAATGACAGAAATAACAAAAATTCCTTTATATATCTATCTACATGTACATGTAGATGTAGTTCACACTACCAATGTAGAACTTAATTCTTCCTCTTTATACATTTTTATTTTTATGGTGTATTGTTAAAATGAGTTTGTTGAATAAGTACATTATATGTATTCCGACATTCTTTGTTTTCAGCACTAGTAATCTAAATTAACAAGAAGAAATTAAATCATTGACAATTGCAAAATCATCGTTTTTATCAGCTCTGGTGACAAAATTATTAAATTAAAAAAAAAAAGATTCAAAGAGTTATTAAAGAAATATTAAAGGTGTTGCCCGAAATTTTAACTATGTATAGCATATCGATATTAGCCTGCAAGTCTTTGAAATTAATTCACTGTAAAAATCAAGGTCTCTTTACTAGGTATCCTAGCAACTTTATTTGAACCTTCTTGAAATACCTACTCAAGGTATCATTTTGAGCAAATGTAACGTTTTCATTTAAAGTTACACCCTAGGGTCATGGTTTGAAAAACAAAGAAGAGAAAATCATCAAATGATACTACATGCAAAATATTGAACCATGGGGCCTTGTAGTTTCATAGGATTTGTGAAATTCTAAAAAAAAATTTTAATAGCCTAGGATGGGGCCAAATTTTACCCCAGGGTCTTGATTTAAACAAACTTGAGAAGCTCCATATAAGTATGCTACACACCAACTTTAGTGAAAATCAGTCAAGTGGTTTGAGACAAGTTGTTTAATGAAATAGTTTGCGGACGGATGACGTACAGAAAGTGAGCAGAATAGCTTACTTGAGCCATTTACTCAGGTTAGCTAAAATACTAAAATAAAGACAACCATTTAGTTTTTACATTTTAATCATTTTAACTTTAATGTATATCAATTGCTTATTAACTACGAAGTATAACTTCTGTTAAGGTCAGTTCAGGTAAAGTTACAAATGGGGATATACATATAAGGTCAGAAGCCTGACCTAACTGCATCTAGAAGCATCTGGTAAAAGAGGTCCACATAACTCACGTTCCTTGATCTACAATTACAATCTACAACACATGCTGTCAGAATGGTTCTTAAAATCAATTTAGCAATGGTCTTATTCATTTTCCTGTCGTACAAACTATGCACTGGTTCCCATTTGTTTTTTAATGAAAATTAATGCACAATGCTATCAGTCAATTTACTTAAATTTTTAAATTTAGCAAAGATAGTGTAAATCAACATAAAAAAATCATTTATAACAATAAAAGTCCATTGTTGGAAGTCATTTGATAAATTAATAATATTTGAAACAACAATGCCAGACTGTGCAAGAACAAACTATGCACTGGTTCCCATTTGTTTTTTAATGAAAATTAATGCACAATGCTATCAGTCAATTTACATAAATTTTTAAATTTAGCAAAGATAGTGTAAATCAACATAAAAAAATCATTTATAACAATAAAAGTCCATTGTTGGAAGTCATTTGATAAATTAATAATATTTGAAACAACAATGCCAGACTGTGCAAGAACAAACTAAGCACAATGCAGCATAAGATACACCATGAACAAGCACTTTTGCTGGGAGGGTTATCAATATTCATTGATATCAATAGAAATGTTAAGTAAACCAACCCAGAAAGAAGGTAAGCAATGCTTTACCTATCGTGGCATCAATTTATTGTTTTTTTTTAAACAACTTGACTGACATTTTTCTACTACTCTCTAATGTTCAGTTTAAAATCTTACTGTAACAGACAAAATTAAATTCTGATATTTGAAAACAGTTTGAAAATATGCAACATATCAATTTTTAAAGTAAATACTTTTTCAAAAAATAAGTATCCATGTGGAAGATTGTCATACATTCACTAATGTTAATTTTTGCCTCTTTTGCAAAATGAAAAATAGAAATTGTAGATTCCAAAAGGAAGCAACTTTGACAGCAATATTCTCATTTTGACAATGTATATTTATAAACAATTGTTCAATCCAAAGCAAACATCCAGTAATATCTATTCTCGACCACTTGCTAAAACATTAATTACAACTGTTAGAAATTAAACTATGGTATCTTACATACTGCATGGAGATAGCATATATATCTTGATACAAGGTCATCTTGTTAATGAAAATATTATTTTAATTTTACAATTCACATTCAATGATTTTTTTTTAAATATATATATATAATAGTGCTACAAATAATGAAAGAAATTCTAACAGGCGATACAAACAAAATAATTTAAAAGAAGTTCAAAAGGTGGAAAAAGGGTGAAAAAGGGTTCCTTATGCTTAAAATGCAGTGCTCCGGAATGAATGATGAGTCTATGTGTATGTAAAAACAATATTAACTACCCAGTGTTGCCAGAAAATCTGAAATATTTGGCATGTAAATTGTTATAACAAACTTAGTATAAAATGTTTGATTCTTAAAAATCACTATGATCTTAATATATTTTAATTTAGTGACTAAAATTAATTACAAAACCAGAATTCTAGAAAATAAACTAATCATCGTATCTACTTTTCATGTCTTTAATGCAAGGCATGAAAATCCGAATACCAGCAACAAAAAACTGAACAGAAATATGGATAAATAATAATGTCCTACACAGTATATTATGTTCCGACACAAGCTAAATATTTGCAACTTATGTAACACCCCATCCATACAATAGCAGAAATCATGCACAACCCATAAATTATAATTATTAGTTCTAAGGTAACACAAAATCTTTTTTTCCTCATTTGAATGAATCACGTTTTAGATACAGACATACTGATTTTCAGACATTTTAAAAAGTGCAAGATATAAGCTCCTTTTATATTTTAATACCGGAAGTTGCACACATCTAGAAGCAATAATATTCAATGATTTTATAACATACATTAGCTTATCTGAACATCCAGTAGAAAATTTGGTTAAATGTTATCGTTACAATTTATAATATACTACAGATTTATGAAAGTACTTTAACAAAACTAAAGTACACTTTAAAAACGAAATGGTAATGAACATCCAGAAATCATTAATGTTTTTCAATTATCTTTAGTGCGACAAATAAATATGTAAATAACAATATTATGACCTTAACCAACTTTGCACCACACCATAAGTTATATTAAATTTACATAGTCCTGTATTTGGCTGCAAGCAACATTGCACATGCTAAAGAAGTTCCACCGATGATACACAGCTGTATGTTATGTTCAGATATTCGAGCTGATGGGAGAATGTAAAGAATACAGAATTTGTTTAAGTTCATCAAATGGTCATCAAGATTTATTCTTGGCTGCATCCTTTGCCTCTTTTGCTGAAATGAAATAGACATATTATATGTATGGCATTGACAGGAGGAATGTAATAAATACATTATATGTATGGCATTGGTGGGAGGAATGTAATAAATACATTATATTTATGGCATTGGTGGGAGGAATGGAATATATCGTTATATTTATGGCACTGACGGGAGGTATAGAGTAAATACATTAAGTGTATGGCATTGATTGGAGGTACAATGCATGGAGTTAATACATTATGTGTATGGCATTGACGGGAGGTATGGAATATATTGTTATATTTATGGCATTGATGGGAGGTATGGAATAAATACATGATGTGTATGGCATCGATTGGAGGTACAATGTATGGAGTAAATACATTTTGTGTATGGCATTGACGGGAGGTATAGAGTAAATACATTATGTGTATGACATTGACGGGAGGAACAATGTATGGAGTAAATACATTATGTGTATGGCATGGACGGGAGGAATGGAATAAATACATTATGTGAGTGGCATTGACGGGAGGAATGGAATAAATACATTATGTGTATGGCATTGACGGGAGGAATGGAATAAATACATTATGTGTATGGCATTGACGGGAGGAATGGAATAAATACATTATGTGTATGGCATAGATTGGAGGTATGGAATAAATACATTATGTTTATGGTATTGACGGGAGGTATGGAATAAATACATGATGTGTATGGCATCGATTGGAGGTACAATGTATGGAGTAAATACATTTTGTATATGGCATTGACGGGAGGTATAGAGTAAATACATTATGTGTATGACATTGACGGAAGGTACAATGTATGGAGTAAATACATTATGTGTATGGCATTGACGAGAGGAATGGAATAAATACATGTGAGTGGCATTGACGGGAGGAATGGAATAAATACATTATGTGTATGGCATTGACGGGAGGAATGGAATAAATACATTATGTGTATGGCATTGACGGGAGGAATGGAATAAATACATTATGTGTATGGCATAGATGGGAGGTATGGAATAAATACATTATGTTTATGGCATTGACGGGAGGTATGGAATAAATACATGATGTGTATGGCATCGATTGGAGGTACAATGTATGGAGTAAATACATTTTGTGTATGGCATTGACGGGAGGAATAGAGTAAATACATTATGTGTATGACATTGACGGGAAGTACAATGTATGGAGTAAATACATAATGTGTATGGCATTGACGGGAGGAATGGAATAAATACATTATGTGTATGGCATAGATGGGAGGTATGGAATAAATACATTATGTTTATGGTATTGACGGGAGGTATGGAATAAATACATGATGTGTATGGCATCGATTGGAGGTACAATGTATGGAGTAAATACATTTTGTGTATGGCATTGACGGGAGGTATAGAGTAAATACATTATGTGTATGACATTGACGGAAGGTACAATGTATGGAGTAAATACATTATGTGTATGGCATTGACGAGAGGAATGGAATAAATACATGTGAGTGGCATTGACGGGAGGAATGGAATAAATACATTATGTGTATGGCATTGACGGGAGGAATGGAATAAATACATTATGTGTATGGCATTGACGGGAGGAATGGAATAAATACATTATGTGTATGGCATAGATGGGAGGTATGGAATAAATACATTATGTTTATGGCATTGACGGGAGGTATGGAATAAATACATGATGTGTATGGCATCGATTGGAGGTACAATGTATGGAGTAAATACATTTTGTGTATGGCATTGACGGGAGGTATAGAGTAAATACATTATGTGTATGACATTGACGGGAAGTACAATGTATGGAGTAAATACATAATGTGTATGGCATTGACGGGAGGAATGGAATAAATACATTATGTGTATGGCATAGATGGGAGGTATGGAATAAATACATTATGTTTATGGCATTGACGGGAGGTATGGAATAAATACATTATGTGTATGGCATTGACAGGAGGTATGGAATAATACATTATGTGTATGGCATTGACGGGAGGTATGGAATAAATACATTATATGTTTGGCATTGATGGGAGTAATGGAATATATACATTATGATTATGGCATTATTGGGAAGAATGGAATAAAAACATTATGTTTATTGCATTGATGGGAGGAATAGAATATATACATTATATTAACGACATCGATAACTCTAAGAAATGACAATATGTAAATGATAATCAGTTTTTACAAATTAAATAATCATGTATGGATACTGAACTTAACTTTGAAAAATTTGATATTGTTATCCTGAAGGTTATTTAATGTAACCATGTGTTAAAGTTTCATTCCTGAAAAAAAAGGTTGCTTGGTAGGCTTTTTTTTCAGACACTTGTTACATAATAATCAATGAAAGACAATAAAGCGAATTATAGTTTTAAATAACAAATTAACATGAATTTGGAAATGACACAATTTTTTATTCAAACATTTTTATCAGAAAAATATGTTTTTATATGGAGTCGTGGGATTTTGAAGTCATGCAATAAGTAAACAAAGCATTTATTTCCTATAACCTTATTAATGTAACTTTAAACAGATAATTATACATTAAATGTTTCAGCCAATTTTAATATAGAGCAATGATGATAAAATGAATTATACATTACTAGTATGACAAAATATTGTAAATAAAAGGCCCAATACTCTGAAATCCAGAAAACAAATTGCAGTTTTATTTTCAAGAATTTTCAAAAATAGCTTATGTTTCAGTGTGGGGAATTTTCAGATTTTGAGCACATCCATCGGTTAACCTAACCACTCTTTCCCGAGATCCTGGAAGGTTAACCAGTACTGACCCATTTCCTAAAGTAACTGATAACTTTCCCATTTTAGTCAGGGGTGAGGGATGAATGACAATCATCATGGAGACTGTGATCAGACGGGGGTTCTAATTGTCAGAAGCATTACCGATTGAGCTAACAAGACCTAACAAGACATATTTTATATTTAATGAGGCATATATATACATATTTTCTTTATAACACAAAGCAAAATGCAATCCTTATACCATACCTAATTTTTCTTCTTCTCTCTTCTTGGCTGCATCTTCCCTCTGTTTACGTATAAGTGCTAATCTCGCCAGGTCAGTTCTAGCCTCCTCTGTCTTCCCTTCACTGTGAAGTTTATTATATCTTTCCTTAGCTTGCTGCTTTTCTAATTCTTCCCTGTTAAACAGTAATTGTGAAAAGAACATTTGACAAAATATCATCTAATTACAGTTGTGTTTTAAACATATTTGTTACACCTCAATTGAGAAAAAAGTTATTACAACTTAGCCAAATCATGCTTAAGGTCTTCCTGTATAGAACCAGTATTATAAGCATGTCTTGTTTGAGGACATCACACATAGCTGCAGCAGAGGGTCCAACCCACAACCATCCGATCTTGGGTCTCATGCTCTACCACTTGACCACATGCTCCACAAATTTACAATTGTCTTATTTTCTATGTTATTTGCTAATACATGGATAAGGCTAGAGAAATAATCCAAATGCCCAAACATAAATTTCATATCTCCTCGAACATCACCTTTACAGACAAGAATTGGAAAAAGAAAGTTATCTCCCTTACAATCACCATTGCCAAAGCCATTTGGATCGCTATTATACCAAGCCTAGCTTAAAATTAAGAAGCTAAAATGTACATTTTCAAGCAATATATTTGATACAGACACAAGTGATAACACTTTATTAGCATGCTTTACGAAGTTATCTGTGAAAATCAATTATTGGGTGAACAAATAAATGCTAACATCAAACAACTCTCAAGGGTATATTACAACAACATTTTAGTTTGTTTACAATCAAATAAGACATGAGACAACTATTGTAAACAATACCAAAATAATCACTTTTGCTAGATTCCATAAGCCTAAGAAAGTCCTTTGAAGTGATATTAAAGGAGCTAGAACAACCACAGGCATTGATATAAGACTTTATCAAGTTTTACTTTATTTTTCCAATGTTTTCCTCACTTTGAAATTTGAGGACATTTTTTTATTTTTGCCAAACATATTGTAATCCCCCCCCCACCTCCCCCCCCCCCACCCGCTATCAAATATGCACATGTCAAAATGATTTATTCTAAGAAATAGATTGAGTGTCAGAAATCAAACCGAATTCCATCTATTAATGAACGATTCATCAGTGCTAATACCATCATTTTCGTGAATTTTCATCACCTTCAATGGATCTTTTTTTTAACTAATTGTATCAATATGAAAGTGTTTATGGAGCATTGTAGAAAAAAAACAGTGTTGCCAGTGAAATGAACAAACAAGAGTTGTCAGAAGATAACAAAGCTCGCCGATGGCATAAAACTCACAAAAGTTTACCCTGCTTGTATGGTTATGTCCAATTGCCTTACTTGGGTCAATATATATATCAAAAGCATAAAAAGCAATGTGTAATGAAGCAGGAAAGCAAATGTGAATAGAATCAGAAAGGTAGTTTGGGACTTAGAGGCAAAAAACAGAACTTAAACGCAAACTAAACACAAAAGTTTAACCTGCTTGTATGGCTAAGTCCAGTAGTAGATGCCTTAGCAAAAGTTTAACCGGGGTGTCTACAGACGCTGTCGATAACGCCAACGATGGCAATAGGCAAAAGCAATAGCTCTCCTTGGACATTCATCCCGGTGAGCTAAAAAGTATAATTATTCTTCACAGGATTTCAACTCAGATCACCAAAGCAATTATCCACAGATATAACAGAAATCTCGGATGTTATCAAACATTTTGTTAACAACAATAAAAGTAATTAGTTTTGGAGGAATGCAATAAAATTATTAGAGAAGGGGCAATATTATTGGGAAGGTAGGAAAAGAACAAACAATATTTATTTTAGTCCTAATGATATATTTACCTTTCTTTCTACTGAGCTGAGACCCAGTATTTGGAAGAGAGTGATGTACTTACCTTTCTTTTCTACTGACCTTAGGCCCAGTGTTTGAAAGATAGTGATGTACATGTACTTACCTTTCTTTTCTACATAACTGAGGTCCAGTGTTTGGAAGAGAGTGATGTACTTACTTTTCTTTTCTACTGAGCTGAGGCCCAGTGTTTAAAAGAGAGTGATGTACTTACCTTTCTTTTCTACTGAGCTGAGGGTCAGTGTTTGAAAGAGAGTGATGTAATGACCTTTCTTTTCTACTGAGCTGAGACCAAGTGTTTGAAAGAGAGTGATATATTTACTTTTTTTCTATTGAGCTGATGCCCAGTGTTTGGAAGAGAGTGATGTACTTACCTTTCTTTTCTACTGACCTGAGGCCCAGTGTTTGAAAGACAGTGATATATTTACCTTTCTTTTCTACTGAGCTGAGGTCCAGTGTTTGGAAGAGAGTGGTGTACTTACCTTTCTTTTCTACTGAGCTGAGGCCCAGTGTTTGAGAGAGAGTGAATGACCTGAGGCCCAGTGTTTGAAAGAGAGATTTATATTTACCTTTCTTTTCTACTGAGCTGAGGTCCAGTGTTTGGAAGAGAAAGATGTACTTACCTTTCTTTTCTACTAAGCTGAGGCCAGTGTTTGGAAGAGAGTGGTGTACTAACCTTTCTTTTCTTTTGAGCTGAGGCCCAGTGTTTGGCAGAGAGTGGTGTACTTACCTTTCTTTTCTACTGAGCTGAGGTCCAGTGTTTGGAAGAGAGTGGTGAACTTACCTTTCTTTTCTACTGAACTGAGGCCCAGTGTTTGGCAGAGAGTGGTGAACTTACCTTTCTTTTCTACTGAACTGAGGTGCAGTGTTTGGAAGAGAGTGATGTTCTTACCTTTCTTTTCTACTGAGCTGAGGTCCAGTGTTTGGCAGAGAGGGGTGTACTTACCTTTCTTTTCTACTGAACTGAGGTCCGGTGTTTGGAAGAGAGTGATGTACTTACCTTTCTTTTCTACTGAACTGAGGTCCAGTGTTTGGAAGAGAGTGATGTACTTACTTTTCTTTTCTACTGAGCTGAGGTCAAGTGTTTGGAAGAGAATGATGTATTTACCTTTCTTTTCTACTGAGCTGAGGCCCAGTGTTTGGCAGAGAGTGGTGTACTTACCTTTCTTTTCTAGTGAGCTGAGTTCCAGTGTTTAGAATAGAGTGATGTATTTACCTTTCTTTCCTACTGAGCTGAGGCCCTGTGTTTGGAAGAGAGTCAGCAGCACTCAACTTTTTCGTTTTCTTCACTAGTCTATTAGGGTTTTCTATTTCTATTAAATGTGCCACACCTTTATGTTTATCCTGTGATAAAAAAACAACATGATTTCAAATATAATGAAAGTATTAACACATTCTTTTTCTGTGAATCAATTACAAACAAGGATTCAACTACTTGACCTGAATTTTGCAAGAAATTACCTGGTAAGCAAAATATCTGTCAACAAGTCTGTGGATATAAATTTCTTATACAACAGGCATTTCACAAAGACACGGTTTGTAAAATCTACAATACAATTCAAAGCTCTGTTTTTTCCATACATCTCGGCTCTTGTACTTAACTTACCAAAGTACATTCCGACTTGCCCGAATAAATAAATGACATTGATTGGGCATGGTAAAATAACATTATTTTGAGATGTTACATCATATGATGACTGACAAACTGATATGCCTAAATTATTTTTGAACATTTTAGGTGATAGGTTAAATAATCAAGAGGGCCAAGATGGCCCTATATCGCTCACCTGACTGACCTTGAGTCACCCAACTTAAGTAGATTATATAATACATGTACACTTCAAATTCCATAAAGACGAGATGGGCAAGTAGTTAGAATTTTGATTTGTTTTGAAGATGTAACTGATGCATAGAAGAGTTCAAACTTGGTAGAGGTTCACCCATGTTAAATGTTAGAGAAATTACACCAAAATCACATCAGTAGATTCTGACAAGAAGGCTTTTGAAGTTTTTACTATAGCTGCCTATACGATTGGAGACTGTTCCAAACATAAGTCTTCAAACTAAGATAAAAATCCAGTTCCAGCACAAAACTTAACTGTTATTTTTGAGAATGGTTTCAAACTAAAGCATCAGACTAAACTATTGTGCATGAAACAATCCACAGTTCCAGCACAATAAATATTCCTATGAGTTTCAAACACAAGCCTTCCCAAAGCCTATCGCTTGAAAGAATCTTTGTTGCAGAGCACTTTTCCCCAAAAACAATTAAGCTCCTCCTCTGAGATTTCAAGTACACTTTGACACTGAAAGTCTCAAGCGGACTTCTTGCTGTTAAGAAACTAGCTAAAAATATGGTATTGCTTTATTATGAAGCAGTAAACCATCCATGTCTGAACCATAAAATCTCTGACTTTTATATTCAGAAAAACACCTATTTTAAAATGGTTCATCATTTATGAATAATATTTCAATCATTGATTATAATTGTATCATTCATCTTTTTATGATGAATTATCTTTTAAAACTTATATCTAGTATAATATTATACAGTCAAACCTGTCTTAAGAGACCACTAAAGGGAAATCTGAAAAGTGGTCTCTTAAGGCAGGTGGTCTCTCATTGGGGTAAAATGTTTTTTTGTTGGTCTTTTTTTTTGTCTTATATAATGCATGTACGTTTCGATCATTTTTAGGGCTTTCAACCGCTATTCTAATGTTAGACATTTTCTATTTGCTGAAGATATGGCAACGTTGATAGAATATCGCAGTATGAAACCACAATATTGAAACCCAGTCAAATAAACCTTGATATTCATTGTCTTACGTTTACTCATTTTTGTCGTAAAAACTTTCAAACCGTCCATGAAAACAATGACAAACTGTTTTGTCTTTAGTTACCAATTTAATCTAATCAAAAAGCTGATCAAATAATCAAACGTAATTATAATTTTTAATCATAGTAAAAAAATATAAAAACAAACGGCACACAGTCCAATCTCAATTTTCCAATTTAACCTGATCAAAAAGTCTGATCAAACCTATTTAATATTTTTGTTGTAATAAAAACTAACAACAAACAAACCTCAAACTGTCCAATCTTTAATTCCAATTTTATTTAAGTAATTGACGATCCTTTAATCGTAATAAAACAAATAGCAAACATGTCAATTTATTCCATCCAAACAATGATCAAACATTGATATATAATTGGGGTTAAAGTGTTTTAACTCTATAACTTGTTATCGAACAATTATCGGCTTTTACCACGAGACACTGCAGTATTTGGCCTAGAGTTATTTTCAGCACTTTACCTCGGAGATCGACAATTTTACACTTACACATTTGTCATGTACACAAAACATGATGCTGAAATTTCACACCTCGTGTATTCGTGGTCGTATGTTAAAGGATATTTGTTGAAATTTGATGGATTTTAAGCGGTCGCTGGTCGTAGAGAGCAAGTGGTCGCTTATTGCATGTGTAATTATGAATGAAATTCGTTGGGGCGGATTTAATGTGGTCGCTTACATCAGGGGGTTGCTTATAACAAGTGGTGCCTACTGCAAGTTTGACTGTATAACAATAGCAAAAAAAAGTTTATTTAAAGAGTTTATAACCTCTTCTTATAATAATTGCTATATACAGACATTTATGCTATAAAACAAGGGCATTAATTTGACATAAAACTAACCAACCCCCTTGCTGCCATGTTTTTTGATGAATCAAGATGGCTTGAACAAACTTGATAGAGAGTCACCCAAGGAACATTTCTGTGAAATTATTTTAAAATCGAGCCAGTAGTTTCTGACAAGAAGATTTTTTAAGTTTTTACTTTAGCTTATATAGTAAACTAACCCCACCCCCTGGTCGCCATGTTTTTTGACAAATCAAGATGGCTTGAACAAACTTGGTAGAGGGTCACCCAAAGGAACATTTCTGTGAAATTATTTTAAATTATTTTATCTTAAAAGACCAATTTACCCTTTCCCTTGACTGGCTACTTAAGATACATTTGACTATCGCAATGTAACAGTCTCACCTTCAATAATGAATGAATGACTGTTAGAAAACTATGCTCACCTTAAAGGACTGGGGAGTCAAACAGTAATTTGTCTAAAGTCTAAGATACCTCTCAATATTGACAACATAAAAGTAAACTCACCTTTTGAGTCTCATTTCAAATTGGTCACCATAAAAATTATGTAACATGTGTTAAAAATGTAAAAACAAACAATGTTTAACACCACCTTGAACGAACACACTACCAGATTTCCTCTACTGACTTACTTCGTCATCGGTGCTCTCCTCGGAAGAAGAACTGCTTTCATCTTCATCTTTCTCTACTTTTGCTGTAGCACCTTCAGCTGGCTCTTCTTCATCTTCCTCACCCCTTGCTTTCTATAAAATAATACAGCATACATCAAGTGAGTTAGAAGATACAAATGCAGAAACATGTGTCATGTCAGCAATCATGCCAGCAAACAACTCAGATACAGCTTAAACCTAAAAAAGTGTGCTTGGTAATAAGAATGGAAAGTGACATTTTTATTGCAGTAGTTTTTTTATCTCTATTTTTGGAGAGTATAAGAACCAACTGTGATTCTTTTATTTGTTATATTAATATTGTTTAAACTAAATGTTATTGTTTTTTGGTTTTTTTTGCAATTTGACATTCCTATCTGAGGCTGTCTTTATATAAATGATTGGGACATCAACATTATCATATAACAAAAGAGAAATTAAACTTTTTTTACTATTAAACATAGTTCTAACAAAGTTAATACATAAACGTACCCTCCACTCTTTTTCTCTCTTCTCTTTCTCTAGCTGTTCTCGCAATGTTTCTGCATCTGTAAAATGACGACTTCTTCCCTTGTAATTTTTCTTTGGACCTCTTCCTCCACCTTCAAAAGTAAAGATGACAATTTAAGCATGATCAATAAATTATGTCAAGTAGAAAGCAGAAAGCCTGTAGAAAATGGTGGCCAAATGTAAACATTTGACTCAAGACTTTTTTCACCCTTGCTATGCAGTCGCTTATTTAGAGAAATCTCTACATTGCAGCTTTTGCTACACTCCATTCTTGTTCGGATATCACATATCAAAATTAAAGATTCAACACTTCTGCATGATACCAGTTTATTCTTCATACTGTATTGAACAGTTACTTTCTTATGACAAATACATTTAAAATAAATTTGCAAACAATTTTCTCTTGAAGCGTTAGAAATTATTAGGAGCCACATTTATATTCAATAGTATTGCTAGAAGGCCTGACATCAACAAGTTTAAAAATAAAATAAAGTATTTATCTAGATATTTTGTTCATGTTCAGGGCCTCCTCTGGCTATTTTTTTCTTTTCGCCACTACTTTCGCCATATTTGAAAAGTTGGAGCCAAATTAAAAAACAATGGAGCCAAATTAAGAGCCATTTTTGTAGCCAACTAAACTGTGTACCTCGGCCAACAACCTTTAAATCGTTATCAAACAACTCATAAGTTACTGTAACTTACTGCATGTTTTCTTTTACTTGTTTTAGCATTTGAATTAAACAGGTTTTTTATGAATATAATTTTTAATGTATATTGCAATACTATTAAAAATTATTATTATCTTGTGAGTTATTATTGCCTGAAGTCAATAATTAGGGGAAGCAATGATTGGTAGTAAGTTGTTAATTTATATTGCAAATGATTCATTAGTTTAAATGGAGTGCAGTCAAAAACCAAAAACGGCCCCAGTCATGTTTCTGTACTTGTTTGATTTTGTCATTGTTTGTGCATTTGTGCACATAAATAACAGCTGTTTGAGCCTTATTTTGTTTTGCTTTTATTTTTTCTATAGCATGCTATTCTCACAAAACCCCATACAGTGTATTTTATAATTATTTAACATTTACATACATCAATTTATTTTAAAATTATTAATACATAAATAATGGATTTCCAGCTAGCGTATTGACTGGAATTGCCCGTTGGTTAAAACATTCCACAACATTTTCTAAATAACTTTATTACCCCACCCATTTTTTCTCTACAGACTCGCTATAAAAATGGTCAATATTAGCATTATAACAACAGAGCATATAGATAAAACAGATCTACTTATTGTAAAACCTTGGTATTGATATCAAACAACCAATAGTCATCGCTGACATTATAAACAAAATTATTTTACAGACAAAATCTGCAGTCATTTATTGTTTTTATCCCGGAAGCCGCCATTTTGAAACTAACTATTTGTTGACAAAAAATTGGGGTTACCCAAGAAAGTATTGTTGACAGTGTATTAGCATAAACAATGTTTCTAAACCTGTTTAGCATATTTTAAGAAATATTAAATTTCTATATGATTTAAAAATGTAAATATATATAATAATTAAAAATACGAATATGCCGGTTGTCACTACGCGACCACGTGACTATTTTTAGCATATGCTATTTTTAGCTTAGGGTAATCTTACACGTGTTGAAATTTATGATGTGTGACAGTGCAATGGCCTGAGGGAGATATCACAGCTGGGTGCTGATTTATCTGTTAATTGTCATGGTTGTTTATTGGGATGAGGGGACAGTTATATGGATTAGCCAAGATAATTTCTACAAATTTGAATATGAAAATCAGCCGTTGATTTCCTTGTCGTAACCACTTTCGCAAAAGAGGAAAATTTTTCGCAAATTAAAAATTTCCTTCGCATTTGGCGACATTGGCGAATCCCAGCGGAGGCCCTGATGTTTATGAATTTAATATAGGTTTTGTATCAATTCAATTCTGTACCAATTTTCTTTTTCTCACATTCATGTGTAAACTTTTTTGTGTTTCACATGATTCTAAAGTGTCAATCAATAACTATGATGGTATTTACATTATGTATATAGTTAGTTTGTGACAGTAACAATCTCATTTCAATACATATACAGAAAATGAAATTGTGTTTACAAGGGGTGTATGGGCTGTGTTAAGCAGTTAAACAAGTTTACTCTCTGTTTATAAATGCAAATGGTGACCAAACAAATAAAAAGTAAAAGGATATCACACTTCATCAGTGCTGTCCCTCCAATTCTCTTTCAGTCACTTGATGAAACACAAGCAAACAGCTCTCAGAGATGTTTGCTCTGCTAGCTAATGTACTGGTATGTCATTCAGTTGACTTCTGTTATAAATCAAACATTTGCAAACAATTAAACATTTAAGCAAACTAAACGCAGCTCTGTATTCAACAAAGCTTACAACATAATATATATCATATATCATATGTAGTACAAAACCTCCTGATAAATTGTATTAAACAGCACAATACGAAATTATAATGGTATAAAAGTAACAAAACAACCAAAATAAATGTAAAATCAAAGGCCTCAAAGGCCTGAAGGATGGCTAGCTGCTTGTGTTAATTCGCAAATGTAGGTTCGGGAAATTGGAAAACTTAGTTAGATTTCTGATATGTGAAGTAAGAATGCAATTCATTGCGATTTAGAAAAAAATGTGGTGTGTTTGATATTTCTTTTGTGTATCTGTATAAATAATCTCCTGCATACAATACAGAGTCCATATCAATACTTTTCCAACAGTACCTATCAAATGGTTTTAATATTGCATTTGCAAACAAATGCTGAACAACATGGTACACACTGTCTTCCCTGTGAAAATTGACTGAATATTCGATGACCCTGGTGAAAATTGCTATTTACAGGGAGTTTTGTATACTGGTAACGTGGTGGTCCAGGAATCCTTTCCACATCTCCACATAAAAGTTATCAACATGAACAACCTATATGAAAGCTTGACAAACAAACCTTCATATTCTGACATTTGACTTTTTGATAGAATACTGACCAAATGAGTCATCTGAACTCTTAACTTGTCCAACTACTCAAGCAAAAATTTCAATAATTCAGTTCCAGATATATATTATATTTTAACTTCAACTCCAGATTTTGTTTTTCCATGAATCATCTTCAGTCTGGCAATCATATATTTTGTGCTACAACTCCAGTCAATTTTAATATCTCCAGTTCAGTAGTAATGATTTATGGATAACGAAACGCATTCTGCACAAAATGTTCCTGATTGTCCGAGAATATACCACACATTGTCCAGAACTCTTTGTCCAGAACAAAACAAACATGACCTACTTACAGATATGAGAAATGGTCATGACACACTTTATTAAATGTTTCGTTCTGACTGATTGCATTATACATACTACACAGACTTCACGTGATTTGGAGGTTAACAAATCAATTGAAAGGTAATGCCGACACCTTGGTCAGTAGTTGATTTTAAATCTTGTGAAAAACAATCTCGAATCAAGAAATTTCACAGGACACCGCATTTTATATTGAGGCGGAGTAACCTTCAAATGACTCATTCTGATTGGCTTAGCTGTACACACCTCCAGTTCACACTTGCGAGTGATTGACAAGTCTGTGAAATAGGTCAATAAATCCAGGGTCACTTGTTTAATTACTGATGGGCTTGTGTAATGGGATTATCTAACGGTAGTCGCAACAGGTGGGAAGGCATGGTGGGCCACTTATGAGATATTATTTTGAAGCGATGTCGCATTAAGCCGAGTGGAAAGAGTGTTAGCCACTCACAGCAGACGTTGTGGGTTCAATCCCCTCTCAAAAATAAACACTCAGGTTCTCCTTGTAAAGCGGACTTCAGCAGTTCCTTCATCAAAATCAAGCTTCAATAAATTGGTAACTAAAGAACACTTTTTAAACTAAAAATTAAAATAGTTAAAAATCAAAGCAGTTGTACAAATAATGTATGGTAGTTACAATTAACTCTTTGTATCAGTTTTTTTTAAAGTTGGTTAATCAGATGTAGTATTTCATCAAATTAACAACGAAAATGCAAATCATGAAATGAAAAATAGAAAATTTAATATGCATGCAAAAGAAGTTGAACAAAATTACACAAATTTATTAAAAAAACAGTACGATGTTCTTCTTTTTTTTAAAAAAACCCACAGGTTATGAGTTACCTCTCGGCATTTTAAATGATAAATATGTTCGAAAAGCCAATATTCCTTCCAAAACCTACACACGAGTTCACCGTTTGTGCAATAATTGGGGACAAACTACTGGTTCTTCTCTACTACTTCACTGTATTCAATGAAAATGAGACAGCAATATTTAGATAAAATGACTGCTCCCTAAATCTCGCGAATTTAAAATTTCGCGTGAGAAATACTGGTGCTGTGTAAGGACTGCAAAGTGTAAATTCCAGGTTGGACAATTATTGTTATAATAATTCATGGAATTAATACTTTCTTATTTATTTAATTAAACCATCCTTAATATTAATAATATAAGATAAACCTATAAAATAGATATATGCAGATAGGTGGAACTTGCCAATGTCATTTTTTAAAACATTCGCATGTAAATATCACAGGTTTGTAGTTCTCTCGGAACACTTTTTTCTTACAACAAAACAAGTCGGACTTAAAACGTTAGCACAATCTGCCTAGTATAATGCCTAAAGTTAAGAGAAGTAGAAAACCTCCACCAGATGGATGGGAGCTAATAGAACCAACCCTTGATGAACTTGATGCTAAAATGAGAGAAGGTAAAATAAACCATACATGCAGTTGCGGATAGTGTAAAATTGGGGCTTCAAGATCAAAAGATTGAAGCCAAATTAAGGAGTCGTTCAAAAACACAGGTCACCATCAGAAAAACGGTTTACAAAATAGATAAATTACCATCTTTTAAAACCGCAGAAGATTGTGGTGATGAACAGAGTTAATGAATGTGAAATAGGTAAAACCTGATAATGCAAGCGCCGAGAGAGTTGAAACATAAATTTGTCTTTTAAATTTCTTTCCAACATGTCTGTAACCAAATGAGCTCTTTTTGCTTGCATCTTAATGTTGCTGGCTCGCTCACTATTAGTTTCAAAACAGAAATGCACATTCCCATTTAACAATTCAATTTGATGTTCATATTAAGTAGGAGCAGGACTAAAATTTAGAGTCGCGCTAATTTAAGGATTCATACCTATATAAATATATATATTAAGTATAATTATGCTTCAAAAAGTAATGTTATATTGTTTAGTAAGTCAAACTTAATTTCGCTTTACCGCAACACAATAAGGAGGTTTTTGAAAAACGGTTAATTAAACCATCAAAAATGTTTTACAGATTATGTAAACAGCTACAGGTTAGAGATAAACAATATATTGTAGCAACCATAATGTTTTATAGCCGCTAAAAATGTCAAAGTATCTAAAAACTGCTCCATTACAACCCTTTGCATCGATTTACTACTGTGACAAGAGGGTATCGAGTCGAAGATAATTATATTATTTCTGGCTCACTATCAGTTGAATGAACGATTGCATATTAAATTTTGACTGATAGATTTTTACATTTATAAATGGTTTTAGTGTACCACAAAGGCAATATAATCTATCAAACTCCTCACGAGGACATACCCTTTGACACACATCAACTGATCATACACAGGTTTTATTTAAAAGCAGGTTAAAAACAGAGCAGGTATCTAGGGGGACACATGTCCAACCTGGCACACTGCCTGTCTGAACTAATGGGGTTTAAGAGAGAAAACATTTGATTTCATGGGAGTGAGTTCCTGTCAATCTCAATGACCTTAATTTATACTAATTTATTTTAGCTTGATTGCGATGAAAGCTCAGGACTTATCAGGGATTAAACTTACGGTTCCTGGCATGAGCGGCCAACACTTTATCCATTACATTGACGCCCTCTGCACAATGTCCTTAATAAATTCATTACTATTGTGTATTTGAAAAAAAAAAAGAGTCTTGAACAAGGGCACCATGCATGTTGTCCTATACCCTCCGCCACACACTTTCAACTTGTATATTGATTAATATGAAAAAGGTAAAACCTATAGCAAGCTCCAAAAATGTCAAGATATTTGTCTTTTAAAAAGAAAAAAACTAAGACTCATTCATTAAGTGGATCAGGGTACCAGCCTACTTTAGAACAGACAGGGTTATGGCATGCATCAAAAATGAGATTACCAATGCATTTTTGGCATAGAAAAGTGAAAGTTTTAAGTATTTTTAAACTTATCATTTAAATTCCAGTATCTTAATTTTCATGGGGATTGTTTTAATACATGGCTATTTTTATTTTACAACCATGAAACCACTTCCAGAAACCAAAGGTTTTCAATCTCCTCTTGCTATAGGAAACCTGGCTTACAGACATTTGAATAAGTTACTGTTAAGAGTGCTTGTATGACATAAAAGTGGCCCAATTGCCTGTGATACAAATCATCCCTGTTTTAAGCCCAAAAGACTGAACATTGACCCATAGAACTACAAAGATTTTAAAGGAATGATTAATAAATAGCCTAAATTAAAATGCCTAGTTTATCTTTAATGATTTTAACTGGTTAAATTATATTAACTGAGCAAAAACAATAAAAAATCTTTCCACTAATTTTATCAACGAAGTACTGTGCATTGTTTTGCATAAATATTCTTGTAAATGTTTTCATACCCACTTGGAGTGTACCAGGTAATCATTCTTAAGTTTGATCTCTATTAAATTATCAAATGTCAAAAGTAATATTCAAACTTAATCTATATAGATGGTGAATGTGCTAAACCTGGATGGGCGACAAACTGCAAACTTTGTACCTGATTTATCAGAAAAGAGTAAAGTATGAAAAAGTTTAACAGTTTGTTTGAAGCTTCCTACCAATAACAAAATGAATTTATAAAAATGGACTTAACTTGAGGCCATCATTAAAATATTGCTTGTTTGCCACGTCCGACTCATACCCCCCCCCCCCCCCCCCCTATTTAGTGTAGGGTAGGTAGGTTTATTCTTTTTTTTTTTTACAATCAATCAGAGAATCTTTTAAGGACATGAAATGACAGAATAGGTTGAATGAACACCAAAAACTTCCTTTTTTTTCGTAAATTCCCGACTAGCAGGATTGTTTTGGGGGCAGCTGGAACTGGCAAACAAACAATATTTTAAATTTAGGCTAAGTGCTATTTAAATGGGCTTTTATTTCAGATTGAACTTTAAAAAGACACAAATATACTACTTCTCTATATAAGGTTAACTTCAGTTTGGTAAAACATTTGAAAGTGAAGTAGTTGGTCCTCCATGGCCGAGTGGTCTAAGGCAGGAACAAGATCAATTAAGGTTGAGTCCCGCTCTCCAAAAACTTTATGTGAGAAAGTTTGCCAGTTGCTTGTGGAAGGACGGTGGTTTTACTCGGTCTGACTCAGTCTGAGGTCTTCATCCACCAGTAAAACAGGATATGCCATATGAAATGTTTTGAAAATGGCGTTAAACCCGATTCAAATAAAAGGAAGTTAAGTTTTACTCAGTAAACATAGATATCTGTTTGATCACAAAAACAGGTCAGGAATAGTGTATGCATTAATAAATATACAGATGAAATCAGTACAGTGACTAAGTAAATATTTTACTCGAGTGAGAATCTCATGCCCTCTCGTTTAATTTGACACTTTTGTTTATTTTTTTTCAATATATACAAGTTTGTTTAGAGATGGTATCATATTATGTTATTGATCAGATGCATTATTATTATTTTCTTTCACTCAGCCGAAACAGATCCACATGAAGGCAAGCGTAAAGTAGAAGCACTATGGCCCATCTTCAGGTTACATCACCAAAGGTCAAGATATATCTACGATTTATTTTACAGAAGAAAGGCAATTAGTAGAGGTAAAATGAAGTTAATTATATTAAATATATACTCATGGTGATCTACACAATATTTGATACTGTTAAATTCAAACTTTAAAGTGTCTCTTGGTATCTCTTATAGTTTTTAAAGCAGGAAGTATTCAAAAAATTAATTTCATTTGCCGGTTAAATTTCATAATAGGTACTATATTCTATTAATTTTAACAGTTTAAATCCTGTTATGCAGAGGATTTATACAATGAAGTGTGTTTCATAAGAAGTTCTATCTCTATTCTCAATTCATTTAATATGTGTCATATATTAGGTATAGGGACAATTTGACAAGATACTTAATCTTGCTTTTTTTTCACCAACAAGTACATACTTAAAAACTTAAATGAAAGAAAAGCATCCTAGTGATCATGATTTAAGAATGGTTGTGGAAAAACTCCATTCAGTTTTATTTGCATTGATTAAATATTAAAGAAACCAGTCAATTTAAGTTAAGTTTTAAATATTAATGCAAAACTTGAGAAAATGTTGGCGAAACAGAGCCTGCATAATTATGCCAACACTAGTTCTACTCAGGAAGACTTAAAGCTGAATTTGTCCAAGTTGTAAGAACTTGTCTCATAATCATTGTGAAATAAATAAGTTTCAACTCAATTAATAATTCCAGAGCTTTATGAGTATTGTCTGAAAGAAAGCATTGCTGACAAGAATCTGATTGCTAAATGGAAGAAACAAGGCTATGAGAACTTGTGTTGCCTACGATGTATCCAGGCACGCGACACAAACTTTGGCACCAACTGTATATGCAGGGTACCGAAGAGCAAGTTAGAAGCAGTAAGTATCACTACATTGAAATCAGCTGAAACAACCTAGTTATGTATGGGGAGTTGTTATATGAAGGCTTTAGAAAAAATAGTGAATCATTTTTTAGTAGAAATTGTTTTAAATATTTTATATGGGGAAAGTCACAGTAGTAGTGCTGGTGGGGCTTGTCCACTTTAAGAAAAACAAGCGAAAATAAGAAAAAAGTCTACTAAATTTGAATATACTACACAAGTCAAAAAGTGTCTGTTTGTCTTTGGAATCTGACATTTTGGTCATATGCTCTTTGATTAAATGAGTAATAAAGCGTCCATTGATGACCGAGTTTGAGACACCAAGGACCATTCTGAAACACTGACCAATGTAAGATAAAGGACCAAAATTATGAGAGGAAAATGCTGATTAGTTGGTAAACACCTATCAAGTAACTTAATTACTTATTGTAATTATTATAAGCTTTGTAAATTTCTAAAAGGTTCCTCTGTGACTGAGTGGTCTAAGGTCACTCACCTCTCACTGCTATGGTCATAGTTTATACTAATTTGTCTTTTTAGCTCGATTGCGATAAAAGCTCAAAGCTTATATAAACCACTCTCGAGTCCGCTTCCTGGGTAGAACCAGTACTGAGTGTTGTTTTATGAGAGAACCTGTGGCGTGAGCGGCCAACACTCTATTCATTAGACTACCACCCCGCTTATAGACTTGAGTCCCGCTTTCTGAAAGTTGGACAGTTTGCCAGTTACTTGCGGAAGGGTGGTGGTTCTACTAAAATTCATTCTGATGTCTTCTCCGCCAATAAAACTGGATATGCCTTATATAATGTGAAATGTGTTGAAAATGGCGTTAAACTCAATTAAAAAGAATGTATTAAAAAGCTGCATTTTCATATAAAATTGGAGGTACAGTCAAACCTATGTAAGTTGTCCCCTCTATCAATCAGCCGTTTGTCTTAATCAGTCACATTCGTTATGTCCAATTTTTATGTTTTTTCTGTGCAAATTAAACTGTATTGAGTAACAATCTGTCTTAAAATGCTACTTTTGCTCCTTGACTGACTGCTTAAGAAAGGTTTGACTGTATTCAAATAACATAAACAAAAAAATATATGTTTATTTTAAATACAGCTATGATTAAAATTATGGTAAAACTGTACAGGCAGTGCCTAAATTCATATATCTAGGATCTTAGACGAGTGCTCATTTATTATTGAATTTATTAATTGACAAAAAAGATATAATGTGATGCTCAGCAGAGCATTATATAATTTTTACTACCAAGTTTAATACATTGAATAATAATTCATCAAGCATGAATGTAAGATTCTTTTAATCACATTTATGACTCAAGAAAACGTATATTTGCCAATTATTTAACAGATCACCTGTATAAAGAAAGAGAATACATGACATATTAGTTTCTTTTAGTTGTTGTATGATGTAAAGGCTCAAAATAACATCATTTTACCATTACCAATCAACGTCATTCATATATTTGGGCAAGTCGGAACGCTTAAGAGTTGAGTTACACAGAAAACTCCAAGTGTGAATCGAAAGTGATATACCACTAGGTTAACATCAAAATAATATCTTGGGGGGTGGGGGGGGGGGGGGGTTATTACACTCCCAATAGAATAAGTATGTGATAAAATCAATACTTAAGGCATTTTAAGAAACAGAATGAGTTTTCTGTTAAGTGTAGTGGTACTTGACTTGCAGTATTTGACAATACTGTCAATAGACTAGATAACAATAGAGTCTGCCTTGTATGCCATATCTTGTTAGTTTAAACCAATGCCAGTTATGTCAGTTTGAAATGGGAATCATAACTTCTTTATTTGATATTCAGCAGTTTAGAAAATAGTTATTTTGGATTTGTCAGCTCAGCGTCAGTATACAGTTTTTGTATCGTGCTGGCCCTGAGCTTAAAAAAACGTTTTTTCCTGCTCATTTCAAATTTCTACATAAACATAATCTCAAGGATTTATAAAGCACAAATTAAAGCATAAACACTGGATTCTACCTCGAATTTGAAAGTATTTATACAGATTTGAGGTAGAAAGTTAAAGGTAATTTACAGTTAAACCTGTGTTAATGGTCACCACTATTAAGCAACGACTTGTCATAGACAGCCACGCTTTCTATTTATCATTTCCATAATTTGAGTTTCAATCACCCTGTATTAAGTAGCCAGCTGCCTTGAGGGGTCATTTTTGCTCTTTCCCTCGAGTGGTGGTTTAAGACAGGTTTGATAATTTATGTAAATTTATTTTTTTGTAATGAGTCCCAATTCGTTTTTTAGTTGAGCATGAACTCTTGAGATGAGATTATAACCTCAGACCTACATGTAGGCCCAAGTTTCTCTAAACTTTAAAGCTGAGATTTTCCTCAACTCAAAAATCTGTAGACACCTGTATATATTAGTAAAGGATAACATGCAAAATGAGCAATATAAATGAAGTTACAACATTTAAAAAAATTTGAGTTGAGGAAAATCTCAAGTTGAGTAAACTGTGGCATGGCCTTCTTATATTCATATTTATGATAAGATTTTAGTGATTAGCATGTGTAGTTGATACTTCTCTCTTGTTTAATAACTGCACTACATTTTCTGTACGACTGCTGTTTTTCAGGGCAAGATTGTGGAGTGTATACACTGCGGATGCAGAGGCTGTTCTGGGTAAGCTCACCGGGAGGCTGTGCCAGAAACAATTTACTTCACATGTGTTCAAAGACACATAGTTTATTAGATGATACTGGTACCTATAGAACTGAACGACACAGAACCATAAGACAAACGTTCAGCAAGTACAGACAGAATTGAAATTCAGTGTCAGTAGGAATCAACAACATCAAGCTATTTACCAATAAAAAGGAAGTATTTACTTGAATTAAAGAATAGGAATAATGTTGTTTGTTAGGCAACAACCATGTTATTAATGTTGATAATGCACATTTTATGTTTTCTTGCATGGATAATTCAATACACGTACATACATTGGAATAAAAATCAGGGCGATTTGAAATATGTTGCATAATAGCAGCATGGCTGTTTTATCTGTTTTTTTAGTGTGTTTATGATGTTATACTGAACATGTAGTACGACGATTCATAAATAACAAATATGAGATCATGTAATAAATCAAATTAAGTGTTTGAAGACTATTTCTGAAAGAAAGATAATGGGTTGCATATTTTTAGAGAACCTGTATAAACTCGATGTATGGTTTTCATGTCCATGGTTTGTTACTGGGAGATAATCTTACTTTAAGTTTGAGAAATACAAATGCTTATCAGTATGATTTTTGTTTCAAAAAGGTATGGAAAATAGTTTGGGTGGGGGTGCTATAGCTGGGCTTCATCATTGTAAAATTTTAAATTGAATAGGCACATTATAGTTTTATTTCATCATATGTCAAAGTCTAAGTTTTTGTTACCTATCAGTTAATACCAACGTGAACAAACCTGGCCTCAGTTTACTTAATATCTGAAGTTGAGAATTTCCTCATGTCAACCTTTTTGAAAAAATATAACTCTATAACATTGATATTGATCATTTTGCATATTGTTTTTGGCCAATGAGTAAAGCAATGTTCCACTTCAGTTAGTCGTCATGTAGAGAAATTGAAATTTTTTAGATGAGGAAAATCTCAGCTTGAGATGTTAAGTGAAATGGCCCAGTGGGCCCTGTGTGTTTTCTCTTCTCTTGAGATGTTAAGTGAAACGGCCCAGTGGGCCCTGTGTGTTTTCTCTTCTCTTGAGGTGTTAAGTGAAACGGCCCAGTGGGCCCTGTGTGTTTTCTCTTCTCTTGAGGTGTTAAGTGAAACGGCCAAGTGGGCCCTGTGTGTTTTCTCTTCTCTTGAGATGTTAAGTGAAACGGCCCAGTGGGTCCTGTGTGTTTTCTCTTCTCTTGAGGTGTTAAGTGAAACGGCCAAGTGGGCCCTGTGTGTTTTCTATTCTCTTGAGGTGTTAAGTGAAACGGCCAAGTGGGCCCTATGTGTTTTCTCTTCTCTCGAGGTGTTAAGTGAAACGGCCAAGTGGGCCCTGTGTGTTTTCTCTTCTCTTGAGATGTTAAGTGAAACGGCCCAGTGGGCCCTGTGTGTTTTCTCTTCTCTTGAGGTGTTAAGTGAAACGGCCCAGTGGGCCCTGTGTGTTTTCTTTTCTCTTGAGGTATTAAAATATCCTGTTGATACACTTATATATATGTACATAATTACAAGAGTCGTCAATGGTCTCAATCCCACTTGTCTCTCACCACCGAGGTTGTAAGTTGAAGCAAAACTCGGTCCAAATATTTGTGAGAAGAATTGGGTCCAAGGTCTTCCTCAACCGGTTAAACTGGATATGCCATATATAACCTGAAATGTGTTGAAAATGGCATTGAAATATGTTTATTCCAATGGAGGAAGTGTAATTCTGCATGAATGTGCAACTGTTAATACATTGTGTTAGAAAGTAAGATGTAGTGTGCATATATTGTGAAGTTAATTGTATGTAAATTTACTTCTTTTAACAAATATACCTGTCATTTTAAAATGTTTTGTATGGATGTAAGATTTTGTCAACACATTGTTTGATTGTATGATACATGTATTTTTGTTTGACTGCAAAACATGGGACTTCCAGTCTAATGTTTTGTCAATAAATCTTGTACATAATGTTTTGAATTTTTTTCTCCTTTTTGTCATTTTCAACCATTCATGTAGAAGTTGAACTATTGAAGTTATTGGATTGTTTAAAATTGAGCTTTATCAACCAAACCGCATGAAACTCCACGAGGGCCATCCTTAAAAAAGTTGGGTTTTTTTGGCTGTGCTCTGACCCATTATTGGTTATGTTTGTGCATGTGGGCAGCCAATATATTTTTTAGTTTTGTTTTGAACAAACATGGTCAGAAACTTGGCATAATAAATTAACACTGAAAGGAAATAAAATAGTTTGGTAGCTACAATGGGTAGGAAGGAACACAGCAAACAAAAATGTTTTTGAAAATTATCTGAATTGACAAAATAATAAAACAACAACTTTGGTAAACAGCAAACTTCTATATATTATTAAACAAGATGAAGAATGGTATTTTGACCATTCATGAGTGTTACTCCACTTGAGTCAAAACTTAAGAATGATTGCTATAGTTTTTCATGTGCAACACCTCCGCTCACAAAGGGAAACAATTTTGTCAAGACCTGCCAGTCACCACAAACCGCAATACTACAACTTATTCTATTTCGAATGGCACAATCATTAACAGATGCGCCTAAAATTGATATCTTTATACTGTATTCAATATATGAAATATGCATACTGGTATAAAGTTGTTTATAGCAATTTAACCTGAATATGAAATATAATTGAAATCTTAATAGTTATACAACTATGCTCAATTAGTATGAAAACATTCATTTTGTAATTGCAGTCTATTTAACAATTGTATACTTTAAGAGCTATAGTTTTTCTTAGATTATGCGGTAAAGTGTATTTTTTATTATGATTGTCATTAGAATAGGTATCAGAGAGCATTTTGTGAGGTTTTAAGCAAAATTTATCCATACACTTTATCAAAATATAAAAAAAATGCTAATTTTTTGTTTTTAAAAACCCTAAACAGTTAAATTCAAGCTTATAATTACCATTCCCATGAACATTAATATAATATGCATGCATGCATATATATAAAGTTTTATTTAAATACTAGATGTTTTTTGGGGTTTATTTAATGGGGTTTTATGCCATTTTCAACACATTTTTGGTTATATATGACATATCCAGTGTTATTGGTGGAGGAAGACCTCAGACTGAGTAGAACCACCATTCTTCCGCAAGTAACTGGAAACTTTCTCACATAAAAGTTTTTGGAGCAAGCGAGACTTGAACCTATGACCTTAGCGGTGAGAGGGTAGTGATCTTGAGATGGTGCCTTATACCATTCGGCTACGGAGGACCTCGATACTAGATGTAAACAATTTTAAATATTTTTTTCACATTGCTTGTTAAATCTACATTTTTCGCCAACTTTCAAAGATGGGTGTGTTTATGAGAAGATAATACCAAAATATCTGTATGGTAACATGTGTTTTTTATTTCTGATGTTGCATTAACATACATTAAACTTAAATACTGGAAAGTTTCATAAAATTCTATCCATAGAAAAAAATATGACAAACTAAAGCAATCATCTTAAATGGATTTCAAACACTTACAAAGTTTGTGGATGGATGTTGAAGCACTGGTAGATGTAAGCCTGCATACCGGTAGTTTAAAATACAATTGTATTATGAAAGTTGGACCAGATTTTCATTTGATTCTCATTATGCGGATTGTTTAATATGATTAGTATTCTCACGAGACCTAGCAATTGTCTATGTACATGCAGTTAAACTATAGTCAGGCATTACATCAACATCGATACTTGACAGTATTTGTAAAACATAAAACAGTTAATCGAACCAAGTGCTGTTGCAGACACCTGACTTTTTAAATTTATTTCTTTCACATTGATTGTGAAATAAGTTATTACCACTTAGAAAATCTACTCAAAGTCCTCATTGGTAGAACCAGTATTAGGCATATGCAGATAATATGTCTTGCTTGGGGAAACTACACTAGTAGTGGCTGAAGATCGACTGTGGGGACTTCAAATCATCAGCTTTTCATGACGAAAGACTGGACAGGACCCAACATAAGTCCTTCTAATGGCAGCATTGATAAAAAGATGAACATAAGACTGATATTTCACATGGTTTATTGTAATGGTTCATAGAGTCACAAAGCACATACATGTACATATATAAAATAATCACAGCTAAGTTGGCTTTGAATTTGTTTAGAAAACCAAAGAGTGCACACTATACAAATTAATGTGCAACTTACTAGTGTCACAAACTCAAAGTTTGGCAGATGCTTACTTAGAGTATGTTTTTGATGTTTTTATCTGCTATCTAAGCATATGTTTTATTTCAACCTTAAAGATACAACAGTGATGATTGTGTTAATGTACAGAGCAAAAAATGTAATGCACAATCTCAATTTAAATCATTGCGTTTTCTATAGAACGATGCCAAAAAATGCATCCAAAGTCAATCTAAATACATAACATGTTTTGATTGCAAAGATCCTTACTGATTAACACTAACATGAAGATTTGTGGGGTAACGACAAAGGTTTATTTTACATGTCAAACAACACATTATTTATATTGTATGTCCTGTGACAAAGAAGCTAAAGAATCAAATTTTTTAAGAATTCTATTTTTATTTAGAAATGTTTTTTCTACTTCCTGTAAACCATTTCAGAATTTACAGTTGAAAAAAATACCCATTTTGGTTTGAAATAGGACAGCCGCCACTGTATCGAGATGGTGAAGGAGACACTACAGTCTCTTAACGAAAACATTGTGTCAAAATGTGTTTGTAGTCCAACAGACTGGGTTACTCAAGGCTCTATAAATTAATATTCAAAATAAAAATTCTGCAAGTAAAATATTGAAATCAGTATTAAATAATCGACTGTATTAGATGACATTATTGGTCAAGATTTCTGTAAAATAATCATACCAAGGTTCACGTATATTATAATTAAATATAAACAATCGGTACTTTGATAAATTTAAGGAACTGCTGGTGTAATAATAAATGTAACAGAAAATTCTATCATTATTAGAGGTTGAAAACTGCACAAAAATATTTCATTTATTTTAAAATTTTCTTAATGAAAAAGTTATATCTACATGTAAAATATGGTAAATACAAAGTGGTACAGATCTTGTAGTACATGTATATATAAAAGTAGACACTTTACAATATATTGCCCAGTTAGCATAGTAGCACATCAAACTATCAATCCAGGAATTGTGCGTTTCAATCCCTGCCTGGCCACATTCTCCTTGATTGGTATGTGACATTGCATTTCACTGTCATTTGTCTCTCACCACTGATTCAAGTGGGAAAGTTATCAGTGGTGTGCTCAAGTACTGATTAACCTTCATCATTCCTTGAAAGATTAGTTGGGTTAACAGATTGTTTGTATTAGCCCTCAATGACATAAAAAGGATATAAAATATGGTTTTGTTCTCTTGTTTCAACTGTCCGAGAAAAATGTGTTTTTTTTTTGTTTGTTTTTTTTAAATAGTGAACATATTGACAAATAAGGTAATTCAAAGTAAAATCATACACATAGTAGAATGAAATGTTCAAAATTATTGATGAAATGTTCAAAATTATCATTCGAATACTTTTAAAAAATCTGTATAAATTTTATATTTGATAGTAGTAATAAGTGACTATTCAGCTGTGATTTGCCTGTATTAAAATAATATCCTCTTATATTAGATTTTTCTTCACTTTTTTCTTTCTTCTGTCATTACTGAAGTTAATCTATTGAGCATCTATGAATTCAAATTAAATAATCTTAATTTATTTAATTTCTTAATAATTCTTAGTTATATAAAGAAATTACTGAAAGTGTAACCAAAAATGGCAAAATCTATAGCAGCACAAGAGCATCACTAATCAACATATAAACAGTGAAAAAAAAAATTCTTTGGCAGAAACAAATTCTGACGAGAAGACCTGTTAAATGACAGTGATTATGTTGATCATGTTGATATCTGTAAATGCAAATGAAAATGAAAACATACTCGTATAAAAAATTCTTAAATGTCAAAATGTTCCCCCGTAGACATTTGAAACTGCCGAAAAACACACATCTCTCTGCAGTGATCAACGATCATGTACAGTTTTAACTTCAAGATAGTCTTATAATGTTTTATGGGCCATACAAAGAAGCTTAATAAAAATGCTAAAGTATATATTAATGTCTATTACAGGCTTAAAGTTATCAAACATAACTGAAAAACCTGTCATACCATGTTGTCTGGGACTTAATATTCACTTCAATGGTAAATTATCAACAATTTTACTTGTTTTTTTAAAACTTAATTCAGTGTGGCTGATACAATAATAGAGAAACATGTATAATTTGATTGACAGTCACAGAAAATCACCAAATCCAGTAATACATGTACTACCCAATTTGTCAATTTACAAGAAAACATTAAATAGTGTATCAACACAATATTGACATTGTCCGCTAAGCAAACAAAATACACAAGCAGGAATAAATTATTTCAAATACTCGAGTGCATAGCAGAAAAAAAAAATTGTACAGAATTAAAAATAAATGGGTCTGTTGGCACGAATGCCGCTGCTATTGATCGGAAACCAATTTTTTACTGAATATTAATAAAAAAAACAAAGGGCCATTACTTCTGTAAAATTTGACATATGCTGACTTGGCCATTATTTTATAATTATACAGGTACACATGAAATATTGATTATATACTAAGACCCATTCAAAAATTATTGACCGAAAAACAATTTTCTACTAATGAACAAACAAACGGATGTACGCGGTCACTTAATGCCTAATCACCATTCTTTGAATGGCGGAGACATGGTACAAAAAAATTGCACCTTTTTCTTTAAGATAATAGGAGTATTAAAAAAGGAAAAAAAACTGGGAATGAATACATAACTACAAATGTGTCTATTGGCAGGACTGCCCTGCTATTGATCAGAAACCATTTTTACTTAAAATTAAGTTGAAAAGGGGCCATTACTTCTGAAGAATTTGACTAACACTGACAAATATCAAACCATGGCCTCTACTTTTATAACTATACACTCGGGTACACACACAAAATATCTATTAAATATATAGACTCCTTCAGAAGTTACTGATCCGACTATTTTTACCTCTGATGGACAAACAGACGGACGTACATAATGCCCCTTCACCAAGATGGAGGCATACAAAACATTGCAGCTGGGTGTTCTCGATACCAGGAGTATTAAAACAGGAAAACAAATAAGGAATGAATATAAAATATAAAATGGCGGTTCCATTACATTACAATGCGAGATACATGTACATGTGTCAATGTTGAGAAATAACAGTATCCCTATTCAAATTAAACTAGAATAAGTGTATAAAAATGTATATATCTGAAGAAACACAAGAATCCTTAGAGAATTTTAGTCAGAGTGGCTTCATGGAATGTGTTGGAAGACGGCATAGGAATAATTGTTTTGCAAAAGCCTGTGATTAATTGAAACAAATGGACAACAGTTGCAACTAAATGATAAATTAACATGAAGGAGGCTTTATATAGAGTGACTAAGAAAACATTCATTATATAAATTAACAATAATCAAAAATTGATCAAGCAACTTTTCGAAAATTGTTTTATACAAGACTTTAGGAAAATCCTTTTGCCTTCAAAATCTCATTTTTAAAATTTCAATACTCTGTCTTGCAAAAAAAAAACAATAAATAAAAAAATGGATTTACCCATTCAGAGTTTGCACATGAACTTTGCTACATGCTTAAATCCTCATTTAGTTTTTGAAAAAGTCAAATTATATTTCTGCATGACACAGAACCACAAAAAACAGTAGTTATTATTGCATCGTATGGCACCATGTTATTTTATATCTGTATGAAGCTGTTACATCTAACCCTGTATACATAAAAATCTCAACTTGAGTATGCATTAAAACTTCATGAAACTTAAAATGATTTTTTAATGGGGTTTAACGCCATTTTCAACACATTTCAGGTTATATACAACATATCAAGTTTTATTGGTGAAGGACGACCTCAGAATGAATCCGAGTAGAACCACTTTGCATCCACAAAGTTTTAGAGTGAGCGGCGGGACTTGAAAAAACTTGGAATAATCTTTGCATTTAAACTAGTCTACAGATAAAGCCTGCATATCACTGGGTTCAAGTCCAGGTCAGTCAAAAAACATTTTGAAATTTTTTTACCCAGTACTTGCAGGACGCTGGTTCTACTCACATTCATTTTGAAGTCTTCCTCCACCAATACAACTAGATATGCCATATAACCATATTAAACCCCATTCATTATAAAAATCACTACTGATAATAAGACTATGGAGAAAGACTGAATGAACATTTAGCGCTATTTTTATGTTATAGAGGGCTAACAGACTATCAGTAATTAACCACTGTTTCCTGAGATCCTGGAAGGTTAACCAATACTTTGCATACCCCATCTCCAAAAGTAACTAACAACTTTTCCACTTGAATCAGTGGTGAGAGACAATTGATAATGAGACACAATGTCATAAATCAACCATCACAGAGTTTGAGGCTGAGCGGGGATTCTAACTTGTGACCCCTAGATTGATAGTCAGACACAATAACGACTGGGCTAAGCGAGCCTGGCTAATGGAAAGATTAAGATTTCTGATAATGACATTTGAGCTTCAGGGAATACTCAAGTTGAGATGTATTGTCAATACAGGGCCAGTTCATAAATATCACATATGCTTAAACATACAATAAAAGCTGGATATAAAATTTAAGTTCATGTATACAGAAGAGTTTAAAATCAGACTTTGACATCTTGAAAAAAGAAAATGCTATTGGAAGTATTTTGTGTATTGGAAAACAGCCAACAGTTGTGTTGGGGATTATCAATAGTATAAGTAAGTTTTTTGTAACAGCCTATTTATTTTGATAAAACTTTTTGATCAATCCTCATTTACAACATACTGTGATATAACACTTTGGAACTATCTTCATTTGACAGTTCATGCAATTCTGTATACATTCATTACCATGTGAACAAAATGTTGAACAATATACTGGTATCATGGTGTGACAGTTGTATAAATAAATCACTTCAGATGACCCTTTTTAACCAAACATGTTCATTTAAAACAAATTGATTTTTTTTCTGAAATAACAATAGGAACATCACAAACATAAATATTGCACAACAAATATATAATTATATATATATACATGTGTTTATCCTCTGAAATATAAAGTGGTGTTTTTTATTTCATAATATTTGCTATTTTACTACTATTGGTATAAACAAAATTATATAGAGCAACTGAATTTTATTTTAATAAAAAAATTGTACAAGCTGGAGGGTTGGGGGGTGCTAACAGTACTGGTTTGAATTTCAAGTTTTCTCCGAAGTTTGTAACTAGTTGCCATAAACATGCGTGCGTATATTCAACAATGGAGACAACTTTGCTGTTCCAGCAACATTAACTTGACAGTCAGATGTATATAATCTGCTTTTTGACATGAAATTGATAAAATAACATATATTTTTATCTGAAATACTTAGAAATTACAATGTAAATATATGTAAGTATTGAAAGAACAATTTTGAGTTTTCATCCCATGATGCAATCTTTATTAATGTTACCACTTTCAAAAACATTAAACTAGCAAAGTTGTGTTTGAAATCTTTAACAGTATCTGCACTCAGCCTGTATTCCAAATATTATAAAAATACAGATACATCATGGGAGAAATTGGTGTATAATTTAAAAAAAAAATAAATATTCAAACCCACTAAAACAGATAATACCCCTTTGTAAAATAAACAACCCCTTCCCTTTGTAATATAAACATTTCTTAGTTTATTTTTGTGAAATAAATGTCCCTTTGTGAAACTAAACATCTTTATTTATTATTTTATGAAATGAATATCCCTTTGTGAAATAAGCATGCAATTGTTTATTTTGTGAAAGAAATAATATTATCTTTGTGAAATATACAAATTTGTGAAATTTAGTCGTCTATATAATCTCCATAATCTTAACACCATAAATGTTTATATTTCTGAGTGTACATATACATCGCTATTGCAAAATAACAGAATAAACTTTTGATCTTTTGGTATTTCCATGTAAAAGTATGGGTATGATATATTACTATTGCCAGAACTATACAAAGCATTGCAACTATATTTGACAGAACTGTAATGATTATATTAGGCCTATTGTACCCATATTGCATCTGAGTGATGTCTGAAATACACAAAATTGTCCAGCTGACTTTTCCATGACAGAAAATAAAAAATGCAACCAAGAAAAAGTTACCCAAATTATGTTTCAATGAAAGCCCTTATCAAACAGTATGGTAAAACGTTAAAACACTTGATAACCTGGTTAAATAAGATGGGGGAATGACAGCTTTTTTCTAGTATGCTGTCCACTACATTAAACATGTATTACTTTGCATTTTGGGAGACATAAAATAAAAAATAATAATTAAAAGGCTTATTAGAGGCAGCAAAAGTGTTGTCTGCTATATGAACCAAAAAAGCATGTAGAACTAAAATGACTAAACACAAAAACCAGCTGATCAAACGCAAACATGTGCTAGTGAATTCCCAAGTAAATTGAACAATTTTGTGGATTTAAGTACTGACTTGTAGATTACATGACTAGACAACTACAAATATATCATCAACAGTAAATACAGAGAGTACAGATTGTATACACAAAATGTTGACAGTGATGTCACATTTGGAAATACCAATCATAAAACAGGTACCGGGGCTGTTCAAAAAGTTTCAAGAGAAGTACCATTTCTCTTTTAATAATATTTTAAATACATACATATAAAGTGATGCCTTAAATGAATTATACTTTGATGTCTTTGCAGTTAACATTTTGTTTAAGAACATTTATTATTAAATCAAAGAGATATGGCACTCTTCTGGAAGCCCTTCCCCCTACCCCCTTCAAACCTGGATTATTTTATTCCTGTGTTATATATTTCTTATACATTTTATCTTGTAAAGAACTAAACTCCTACTTATTATCTACACAATGAGTAAAGTTACTATCAACTGCGACATCAAGAGCAACAAGCAATGTAGGTTATGAACATGACTGTATGATCTCACTGCACTGTACACATCTCATCTAGTATCATACAACACAGAACATCTGTAAGAGTCCACTTTTTTCATAAATTTTATTAAATCTCTCTCATTTCTCCGAAACAATAGTACAACTAAATAAACACTGAACAGCCTTACGAATTATTATTTCCATGCATAATAACCTCCAGTGTCTCCCATAACAACAGTACAATTAAATAAACACTGAACAGCCTTACGAATTATTATTTCCATGCATAATAACCTCCAGTGTCTCCCATAACAACAGTACAACTAAATAAACACTGAACAGCCTTACGAATTATTATTTCCATGCATAATAACCTCCAGTGTCTCCCATAACAACAGTACAACTAAATAAACACTGAACAGCCTTACGAATTATTATTTCCATGCATAATAACCTCCAGTGTCTCCCATAACAACAGTACAACTAAATAAACACTGAACAGCCTTACGAATCATTATTTCCATGCATGAGACAACAATTAAACTAGTTGGAAAAAACAATGAATTTTTGCATGAACCAATAATTACTTCCCCAACATAAAGAAATATCTCCCTTGCCTCCAGAACCAGCTTGTTAATCGCTGATTTATTATTTTTTTCCAAATGTAACAAATGTCCCAATTACTTGAGACAAAAATAAAACAAGTATGGAAAACACTGAACACCTGTAGAAGACTAAGATTTCCGACCATAAAAAACTGCTACTTCCTCGAAACAACATTACAAATGTATATTATTGTATATATTTTATGCAGGAATCAATTTCCATACAATATCCATGCGTAATAATTCTCTTACATCTATTTTTGTGACAAAAGTACCAACCAGCATATAAAACAACAAACACCTGTGGGTCGCAATTTTCCTATGCATAATATATATCTCCCTAGTCATCGAGACAACAGTATAACTAGTATGTAGAAGACTAGATTGTTTACCTATAAATAGTCTCCTTTACCCTCGAAACTAAAGTACAACCAGTTTGTAAAATAAAGACTAATGTTTCTTCCCACAGAAAGTCTCGTACTGCTTCACACAATAGATCAAATATATACCAGTGCATATATATCATGGTTTATAACAATAATATACAATATTAGATATTTCTAATACAATATTTTTATACACAATTTCTTCACAGGACAACATTTTCTACAGGTTTTTTAGGAAACTTAATGACACTGCAACAGATATTTAAATTATTTCTAAATCATTCAATGGCATTCATCTATCACATCCTCGTCACAAAATATAAGCATTTTCACATATTTATTGAGCTGTATTAATCAAGCTCATAGAAATTGTCATACAAAAATAACAGTAACGCTTGGATTTGTTGACTGTGCACAACAATTCAATTCAAAATTGAAACCATCCACTCCCACAAATATTTAGATCACAAACTAAACGTCCAGAATGTAACGAAATCTTATGCTGGGATACACTCACTTCCTCAAGGAATCTGATGCATGCTGGGCCTTGAGTATGTTAAAACATGCCAGACAAACACGTACAGGTTTGATTATCCTTAATCGTCGAATTTCAGTCTCATATCGACTACATCTGCAAGAAAAATGAACAATTTGAAAATGACTGACAGTCATAGATGACACAATCTATGATACATTTAACACAACATGCTTGTGCAAAAGGTAACTCAATAGTCTCCTCCATCTAGCATACCTGTGTACCTGTCCATATATATTGAGGATCAGTCTTAATACATATATAATCTAGTGAGTATGTGGTCCAATGGTGGTGTATTACTCAGTATCACGGGATCCTTCGCCACAGCTCTGTGTAGTTCCTTGAGCAAGACAATTTTTCTTATATACATGTACATGTACAATGTACTTAGTACTGGTTTTATCCAGGTAGAATTCGAGTTTGGTTTGTCTAAGTTTTTTTCACAATCAATGTAAAATAAATACGATTAAAAAGAAGAAAAAAAATAAATTTATACACCTTATAAGATATCCAGACAATACAGTCAAGAATTACAACTAATACCAGCGTGCCATAAACCTGTATATCTTTATGTTCTGTTAACTGGTTTTCTATTTACATGGTGCCAGCCTGCTACTTTTCATTCATAATTTGAAATATTTTCAAAAAGTAAGTTGAATTCCCTTCAGTAGTTTAGCGGTTATAACCTAGATAAAGTTCCTGACCGATTAACCCATATGCCCAGTATTCAATAATATCTTGAATTGATATAATCATCAACAGATCAATATTGTGCATACTTGGAACAGAACACTTGTCCACAATTGCGACAGTGATGTCGTCTCTCTGAGAAGGAGAATCTGACCCGACACTGTAGACACGTCTCTACCCCATCATCTTTCATCCAGTGGTCAGCCACAACACGTCCAGGCTGGTCAGTCACTGTCCAGCTGAATATACGGCCCTTCGCATCACCAACATACACAGCCTTGTGATCCCTAAAAGTACAGGATTAATCCTTAATTTGCTAAATTTCTGTAATATGCTCATCCTTTTTTAAAACTTTTTATGTATGAATTCATATTCTGACCTAGGCCTACAATGTTTTCATTTCAGTTAGTCGTTTCAATGTTGAAGCCATAACTGACGTAGCCCTATCCCCCTCAATCAAACAGCTCGATAAAACTGTACTAAACTGCCACCTAATAATTGCAATTGTTGCTCTAAAATCACCGAAAAAATTTACACTAAAATGATATAAATTTGTGCCCTTACCCCAATCTTCAGAATACCCCACCAACACCACCTGCTACCTCTCTAATATGATATTCTGAATCTACCTCCAACTACTATAACCATTGCATGTGTTTATAAAAATGGAAGTAAGTACATATATATATATATATGCCAACACTTATGAAGGCAATATTAAATTGTGGCGTTACTAATCAAACTCTAGGTATACAATTGCACCTGCGACCATACCTGGATATTGCCACTGCCGTTACAGCTGCTGGATCCTTGTTATCCTTACGTTCAAACGCTGTATGCATCGTTAACTTACTACGGAACACAAGCTGTCTCTGCCACCGGAAACCTATCATTTGTAAAACATCTCATTATTTATTCACTAGAAAGTATTATTTATTATCAATATTCAATAAACCTCAATTTCAGAGGAACCCACAAACCTTCATTTTTAATTTCAGGCATAATTTTGGATAAAATCAACCTTGTTCGAGATTTGCTACTATTCAAAATGCCAAAATCGCCACAGTAACTGTTATAAAACTCCCATTCATTTCTCTTTATTAATCTTTGACATACAACTGAAATAAAAAGTGTGAGGTTTCTTTGAAGTTGAGTATAACATTCATTCCTTAAATAAATTGATATGTTGTTGAAAATCTTCCAATTGTACAATGCAATATTTGTATATGAACAATTTTACACCTGATTAAAAACACAGAGAAAATGGTCACAATGTGAAAAACGTGAAACACAATGTAACTAAAATAACCAAATGTCTAGACAAGCAAATGAATCTCCATTTGATATAAAAAATGTTGCGACATTCCTTCTCTATAAAAGCATAAGTCCAAGTGCTGGGCCCGATTAGCTCAGTCGTTAGCTCATCTGACTATCAATCCGGGGATCATGAGTTTGAATTCCTGCTCAACCACAATCTCCGTGATGGTTGATATATGACATTGCATCTCATTATCATTCGTCTCTCACTGCTGATTCCAGTGGGAAAGTTATCAGTTACTTGTGGTGATAGGGTGTGCTCGAGTTAGATTAACTGATTGTCTGTAAGCCCTTGATGGCATAAAAACAACGCTAAATAATCATTCACAAGTCCACTTGAATCAGTGGTGATAGAAGAATGCTAATGAGACACAATGTCATATATCAATCATCACGGAGACTGTAATCATCTGTGAAACCTTTTTGAATGTTATGCAGATTTTATTTAAAACTAAAATTTTGCTATGAATTTAAGCACAAAAGTTTTTTATCTGACAAATACATGTAAGTTACAGACAATGTAACCCTAACCCTAACCTGACTAGAAGCATGATATTGTTGGACAAATAAGTAAGACCGTCAAAGAGGAGTTATACTGGGGGCTATTCCATTTAAACATACAACCCACCCATGGAAGGCACTTTGAAATTGGACCCTCCCCTATTATATTTTTAATTCATTTTATCAGGCCCCACCATTTTGAAAAATTCTCCCACCTTAGAAGTTTATTATTTTGCCGTCCATGGGTGGGATGTTTGTTTAAATGGAACAGCCCTGGGAGGAAGATGACCAATCAGTTGATCAAGAAGTTTGATGGATTAAAACGAAAACTCGGACAGAACTTCCTTAAATATCAACTAGAAATGTGTCTGTCAAGGAGGAAATTATGTCAAACTGGGAATCCTGTAAAAATTTACTGCCAGTGACAAATATCGAACTTGTATTTTATATCTTTACAGGAACACACAAAATATTAATTAATTACATAGACCCCTTTAGAAGTTATTAATCAGAAACCAAATTTTTACCTTGGCTACACGAATGAACGGAGGGACAGTGGTAACACTTAAGGCACCTTCACCATTCTTAAAATGGCGGAGTCATATTCACAGACAATAAATTATATATAATTCCTGTACAATTTCTTAGAAATTTGTTTCAGTCATTAATTCTCATTTGAAGCGTGTATGCCTCCCAGGCAAAAAGTATTGAATTTTCGAATACACCATACCTTCTCTTAGAGTATTCTTTGTCCTTCGTTTGTATTTCCTGACTATTTCTTCAGGAGAGTGGATAGGTTTGACGTCTGCTGCACTAACAACTTCAAACTCTGATGAGAGAGATTGTGCATTATCTTGTTCAGATCCACCCTTCATGTCTGGCTGACTTGTACTCCTTGCTATCCCGCCCACCGGTACCTTGAAACAAATATAATTGTATGTCATGCTTCATAAAAGTATACTGTGAAAACGGAACAACTAACCTGCCGTTTTTGTATTTCAAATATCTTCATCAAAATATTGACTGGTCTAACCATTTCAATCATTATGAAATCATTCCGAATACTGTCAAATTTTAACACAGACTTGGTTATTGTTATTCTACATGTTCTTCATACTCAAGTCCTAATTTCAAGGAAGTGGCTTTGATACTGTTTGAGAAAATACATAAAATGTCAGGTGGTAGGTTTGCTTTTCCGTTCAGTTAAGAAATACATAAACTGTTAAGTGGTGGGTTAGCTGTTTCATTTAGTATATATAAGAATGTCCCATCTCATGTTTTCACAAGCTTTTATACCAGGTAGCACATGTTAATAATTTAGCGAGATAACGGCTCCAAGCTAAAAAGAAAAGTGTTTATTTAATATTATCATAAAATTAAACTGTACTGTAAAACAAAATAACAATAGTATACAATGAAACCTGTATTATGTGTTAGTGGTCACCTCTTTTAAGCAACAACCTTTCTTCAACACATTAGTTTTCATTTACCCGTATTAAGCAGGAGTAATTTTTGCTCCTTTTCTTGGGTGGCTGGTTAATACAGGTTTGGCTACTACCTGTCAAATACATGTATAAGGAAAAAATTAGAGTAAGTAGGACATATTATTATTAAGTATTATTAAGCACATCTTGACTAGCAACTCTTTAAATGTCTTACCTTGTTAATATCTGAACTATCAGGCAGAGATGATGGCACCATGCTGCTTATCTCCTGCTCCATAGCTTCTACAGCTGTATCGACAGAGACAGCAGACCTGATACTCTGTACCTCTCCATCACCTGTGTTTAACTCATTGTCATTTATTCCTATCTCATCCACGTTGTACAAGTCACTCATACTGCTTGTGCTACTCATATTTCCTATACTTGCCTCAGCATCTATCGCAACTTGTAGATCCCGACCTAATTTACAAGAACCTTCCAGTTTTTCACGTACTTTTGACATAAAATGACTATTACTGTCTACTGAGGACCCCATCTCTACTAATTTAGAATTCATATTATCTGGGTCTTTGAAGTCTTGCAGTCTATCCACAGCACTCTGACTATCTTCACTATAACTGTGGCACGACACTCGACTGTTTCTCGAGCTTGCAATCTCTATTGGTTGACTAGCTTTCACTTTATTTTCACCAGTAATGTCAGTAGCATCGGTAGAGTCAGTTCCCTTTTTAGGTGGTTTATCTGGAACAACTAATTTGGTTTCATCAGGTACCTGTACATACTCGACACTCCACATCTGAAACATTTCAATAACATGACATAATAAGACTTCTTCAATCAACTCCTGTTTAATATTCATGGGTCAGAGGTTATAAAACATTGTTCCATGCTCAACTCTAGAATTCATGGTCAACTTAGAAAGGAATGCACTCATTATAACAAAATAAAAGTAAATACCTGTAACATTCTTCCTCAAATCAGCATTAATACTTTTAAATTTCAGTGTTTGCACTTTACTTTGAGTTTGATATGAATCCATGAAATTGTGTTTGAGTTGAGCATGAACATTTTTTTTTATAACCTCAGGCCCTGACTTCTGTGTCACCAACATAATATAAGTATAGTAGTATGAACTACCACTGCCAAGTTTAAAGTGGCATGCATTTTTTTTATCTAATTTCTAATCAAAACTTCTACTGTGAAATAGCCAAAAAATATTTTATTATGCCTATCTGTGTTTTGTTAATATCCTGATTTTGTTTAAGAATTAATGACTCTGAAAATGATATCAAGGCCTATGATCCAACAACCATTAATCTACCATAGCCAGAAGGTATTTACCATAGTCATTGGCAATAAGATCACTGCTAACGGTGCACACCAATATTAACTACATCTCTACAAATATACCAGGACATCAGTATGTCATGAATGAAATATTTCTTTACTTTTTTCTTTTTCATTTTTTTTTTGAATGGGGTTTAACGCCATTTTCAACATATTTTAGGCTATATATGGCATATCTTGTTTTTATTGGTGGAGAAAACCTTTGAATGAATCCAAGTAGAACCACCATTCTAAGCAAGTAACTGGCAAACTTTTTTACATAAAGTTTTTGGAGCGAGCAGTACTCAAACCTACAACCTGAGTGGTGAGAGGTTAGTAATTTGAGACAGAACCCTAGACCACTTGACCTTAGAGGACCCGACTACTTTACTTTCAAAAATATACTCTGGTTATATAAAATAGGACAGATAAATGGGTTTAACAGCATTTTCAACAAATTACAGTTTATATTTGGCAACCAGCTTTATTAATGAAGCTCTCATATTCAGGTTTATACAAAAGTAAAACCAACTTAACATTCAAGTGTCCAGACTCACCAAAGCCGCAAGCACAGCAGTGAGAGGTAAGTGATCTTGAGACAATACACAATGTTACATTTTTTGTTGAAAGGGTACATGGCGCATCATGGGGAGGAAGCATAAATAACTGAATCAACATGTTTTTAATGTTGATGCGGGTCCTATGTTGCCGAGTGGTCTAAGGTGCTGTCTCAAGATGACTTAACTCTTACCCGCTCACTCCAAAAACTTCATGTGAGAAAGTTTGCTAGTTACTTGCAGAATGACAGTGGTTCTACTCAGATTCATTCTGAGGTCTTCCTCCACTAATAAAACTGGATATGCCATACATGTACATAACCTGAAATATGTTGAAAATGGTGTTTAACCCCAATAAAAATAGCCACTGTTGTTGTCATCACATACAAAGTTGAGAACTCGTCACATAATGTTCAGGACAATGTGCAATCTCAGGGCCCATTAACCTCTGCCAGAGTGTAGCGTGACAAATTTGGAAGTTACTCGGGTGTGGGTGATGGGGTCCAAGGTTGCCTCCCCCAGTTACACTTTTAAATTTTTTATGCTTCATTGGGCTAGAAAACATTACTTAAACAAAATATTGGTCAGTTCAGATATTGTTTCTCAGACTGTCTAAATTAGGTCGGTATTTTAAATAAGGACAATGTTGGTTTATGTATGGGAAAGTTCATACTGCAACTATTTTAAGTACCTATTTGTGTACCCCTCCTGTTAAATGTCTACCGCTTCTATCATGTTTTAGCTATTTTATTTTTGAGGCTTTGATTTCAAATATTACTCAGCAACTGAGTATGCCACACTATACGCCTGTCTGCCAACATCTCAGGGTTTACAAGATTCTTGCAATGTCAAATTTACTCACACATAAATTTTGAAAAAACTATAACACATGACATCACTGCTGCCTGTCAATATAACATAGACTGGTACCTACCCTTACAACTCCATCACTGCTGTCTGTCAATATAACATAGACTGGTACTTACCCTTACAACTCAATCACTGTTGCCTGTCAATATAACATAGACTGGTACTTACCCTTACAACTCCATCACTGCTGCCTGTCAATATAACATTTCCACTGTCCCACTCCATCATCTGTAAATATACACATCCAGCTTTGTTTACCACAGAAAGGAACTGGGAATAATTTGCTGACAGAGAGTTTAACATGCAGACCTTAACTAGAAAACAATTTCCTACAGCTTGATCTGGGTTTACATTTGTTTGCATGGCTTTACTGAAGTGATTATTTAAGTATTGTTTTGTTTTTTTTTGGTATTTAGTTAGCAACAACATTACACAGAAAGCAGCAACCAAGGAAAAAAATTATTAAAATTTTGCAGCTTGAGCAATTTCAGAAAGTTATGCAAAATGTAAATAACAACGGATGACTGAAGAGATATAGGTCACATTTTACCTAAGACACACAGATTTCTAATCACGTGGTCAGATGTGCCGACTCATAAACCTCTAATATTGGTAAAACAAATGAATTTGAATCCTTGTTGCTGGGCGTAATCATTTTGTTGTAGAGATATCCCTACTGGGGACCTTAACCCAGGATATTTATTTGATATATAAGCAATCTCCTGAATATATAAAGTATGAATATCTATTATTCCGTTTGTTCAGTCTTAGCCGGGGAGTGAGCTTAATGATCATGTTGTACTTTGATAGTGACTTCATTTTACAAATAGTTTTTATTTCATTCCTAATTCCAAACATTTAAACTTGGAAAACAAGTATTTTGTGTAGTGTTTAATAGTAAATATATGTACACGACCAGATTACCTGAGACACTGCGACACATAGTATCTGATGGTTGCGGACAGAGGCTGTATTAACACATGCTATTTCTTCTCCATTGATGGACCAGACATGTAGATATGTTCCTGCACATGATGCTATATCACCCTGGCAATGACAAAATTATGCATCAGATTTATTTTAAAGAATATGACATGCATGTATAAAATATCTACTCCAATATGCCCTGAATAATTATGGGTTTGTTTTATTATTTAGCATAATATTCAAGCCACCGAGGGCTAAGAGATGATCAGTTAACTTAACCACTCTTTTCTGGACAGTTAACCAGTACTTGAGCACACCCATCTTAGCAAGTAACTGATAACTTTCCACTTGAATCAGCAGTAAGAAGCGATGAAAATGAGACACAATGTCAATTATCACAGAGTCTGTGGACAGTGGGGATTCAAACTCACAACCCCTGCCAGACACGTTACCTGCTGGATAAACTGAGCTGACTTGTAAAATAAATACAAACATATGGGCAACTGCTAGTTAAATTATGATACAGAGTAACATGTTAGATTTATAATTCAATAAACCGGTAGAAACATTTGAAAACTGTTATAAGATGTCAAACCAGCTCAGGGGTTAAATGTAAAATGTTAAATAGTCTAATACAAAGTTATGAGTTAGAAGGAACTTACTGTCAGTTCATTTATACAGACTGCAGCCACTGGTGCAGGATGTCCCCTCAATTGTTTGACAAACACTAGCCTACTGAGGTCCCAAATGATGCAGGTCCTGTCTCTGGACCCACTCACGATAATGTTGTATGCTGGAGATGCAGCCACACATGTAACGGGCTCTATGTGCCCATACAGGGGCTGCTGCAGGTCCACTTTCTTGTCTTTCAAGTTCTGTACCCACACATTCACAACCTATAATGGAGAAATTTATAATGTCAAATCACAACAAAGAAAAGTTATACTTCAGCATGACTGTTTTTAATAGTATCATAATTATCTGATCAGAAAGACATGTATTTCCTTAACTAGGATACATAACCGCGGCCTTCAGTACTTTATTCATATAAATATGTACATACAGTATAGTTTGGTTTTAATCTTATTTAGTTTACTTCAATTGTGAAACTTACACAAATCATGATCAAAGTCTACAAGGGTAGAACCAGTACTAAGCATATGTGGAAAAAGCCACCTATGAAATGTTCAATGTTTTTATTGAAGCAACAACATACATGTACTTCTATTCACACAAGAATATGAGTGTATTAACAAAGGAAGATACATTTTAAATGAAATCTATAAACATGCATTAAAGTCGAGGATGGTAATAATTTGTTTGTAAATATTATGCATTCTTACACAGCTGGTTCCCCCTGTGATGAACACTTTGGCATTTGGACAGGCCGCACACAGGATCTCTCCGTTGTCCAACCCCTCGTATATAGCTGTAGCCTAGTAACAGAAACAATCACTATTTACATTGAACAAAACAAAATATTAAAGCATGGAAACAGTTTAAAGTCCGAGATTTATTTCATAGAATATCCATACAGTTGGCCATTTGGCCTAGTTGGAACAAAAGGTGTGACTAAACTACTGCTTGCTCTTATCTTAACATTGTAAACATAAACATGTGGTTAAGAACTACTGATTTATAATAGATAAAGTACATGGTCAGTATATGCAACACTTGTAACTTATGTTATGCATACTTTTTATAAATTACACATTGTTTCTAAATTCACATGACACAAAGATCATATATTCATGAACAGTTGGGCCAAGTTTCAACCAAATCTGTGATGTGCAACACTGATTCTTTGTTTACAGTGAGTATAGAGATCATTTCTCAGTGCTGTTGAAATTAAACTAGAAATTTGTCCTTAGGACATTGATGCCCTAACCATATCAGAAAATGAAGAAAAAATGGGCAATAATTCTTGTAAAATTTGAGTGACTTTGACAAATATAGGACTTGATGTGCATATCATAACTATACAGCTACATAAACAACAAATATCACCTGAATATATAATCTTTTAAAAAGTTATTGAACGGAAACCATTAATATACCAACAAGAGGACCAAGATGGCCCTATATCGCTCACCTGAGTGACCTTGAGTTACCCAACTTAAAGTACACTCAAAGTTCCAGAAAAACGAGATGGGCAAGTAGTCAGAATTTTGATTTGTTTTGAAGATGTAACAGATGCATAAAAGAGTTGTGCGATAACAATAGTATCCTTGTGCAGATATCTGGATATCAGATATCGAAAGAAACTTTTCACTATATATCCATATAAAGAAAACCAGCCTCCCCTCCTGGCGACTATGTTTTTTGACGAATCGCAATGGCTGGAGCAAACTTGGTAGAGGTTCACCCATGGTAAATGTCAGTGAAATTACATCAAAATCAGGTCAGTAGATTTTGACAAGAAGGCTTTATAAGTTTTTACTATACATGTAGCTGTCTACATAGCAAAGAAGCACCTCACTGTGGCGGTCATGTTTTTTAACAAATCACAACGGCTTGAACAAACTTGGTAAAGGGTCACCCAAGATACAAAATCGATCCGGTGGTTTCTGACAAGAAGATTTTTTAAGTTTTTACTATAGCTTATATAGTAAACCAACCCCACCCACTGGCCACCATGTTTTTTGACAAATCACTACGGTTTGAACAAACTTGGTGAAGGGTCCTTCAAGGAACATTTCTGTGAAATTATTTTAAAATCGAGCCAGTAGTTTCTGACAAGAAGGTTTTTTAAGTTTTTACTAATTAAACTTGCCCTGCCCCCTGGTGGCCATGTTTTTTGACGAATCAAGGTGGCTTGAACAAACTTGGTAGAGGGTCACCCAAGGAACATTTCTGTGAAGTAATATTAAAATTGGCCCAGTGGTTTCAGAGGAGAATTTGTTAGAAGCTAAAAGTTAACGACTGACAACAGACAACTGACATCAGGCTCAGGTGAGTCAAAATTCAAGTAAAAAATGTGCCACAACTTCTGTACAATTAAATTGATGTTGACAAATAATATCCAAATCTGTCTGTAATTCTAAAGTATACAGCTACATGTACCTGGTATACAAAATATTATATACATAGACCTATGCAGCTACATGTACCCGGTATACTAAATATTACATACATAGACCTATACAGCTACATGTACCCGGTATACTAAATATTACATACATAGACCTATACAGCTACATGTACCAGGTATACTAAATATTACATACATAGACCTATACAGCTACATGTACCAGATAAACTAAATATTATATACATAGACCTATACAGCTACATGTACCAGGTATACTAAATATTATATACATAGACCCTTTCAGAAATTATTGATTGAAAAACACTTTTTTCTCAAAATAATTAATTTAAACTCCAATAAAAATTTTAGTGATGTTGACAAATAATCGACATGGTCTGTATCCTATAATTATACAGCTACAGATCCAATATAAGTTAAATATGTTAACCCTTTCAGAAGTAATTGATCTGAAACCAATTGTTTAACTCGGGACACACAGATTTACCTTTTCTGACTCGTAGTTGCCAATTCTAACACTGAGGTCAGAGAATCCCCATGCAAGATACTTGTTATACTGGCTGGGAATGAGCACTTTATTCTGCTCCACTGCCTGTACATTCTTGTCATTGTGGATAATCTGTCCCACAGCTCCCTTCAATTCTGTAATACATAACAACATAAGATACAGTCAATAACAGCATAACAATAATAAACAGCATGTAATATACTTAGTGTTAGCATGAAGCATGTATATTGTATGTTATACACCTTCTTTGTTAAAATTTGCCGAATTTCAATCATTTATTCTTCATTATTAGTTTATACTACTTTATTTTAGCTTGATTGTGAAGAAAACTCAAAGTGTTATGAATCACTCTAGTGTCCGCTTTCTGGACAGAACCAGTTCTGAGTGTTGTTTTTTTTAAAAGGCATCAAGTTGAGCTGGTGATTAAATTTGCAACCTCTGGCACGAGCAGCCAACACTCTATCCACCACACTATAACCTATATTCTTCAATATTTTTTTGGGGACCATTTTATTTCCATTTCAAAGGGGCATTAACAGAAACTTACTAGGAGGCAGCAAACAAAATCTTAGAATATTGTCTGAATAATTTAAAGTAAATACTTTGTTCGTAATATTTACGGTGACCAATTTCAAATATTGCACAATGTTTTTCATTTCCCACAATAAATAATTGTCAATATTATAATTAGTGTTTATCTAATTACTCTTGTGCTAACTAAGGTATAAATTCTGTATATAAGCATTATTTTATGTATGTGCCTAACATATAGAGAAAAGTCTATATCTTTAACTTTTATGTGTACTTTACAAATACATGCTTTAAAGTGTGTTATTTATTTCTGTACTGTATTTAATATCAACAATATAACTTTTTTTTTAAGCGAGCGGGAACCTACGACCCTAGCAGTGAAGCGGTGAGAGGCAAGTGATATTGAGACAGCACCTTGGACCACTCGGTCATGGAGGACATATAACAATACAGTAAGTGTCCACATATTTTCTAATCACCCGTCATAATGAAGCCAAATATTTTGGTAAGTGGATTGAAGAGAAAAATGGCAGAAGTATTCATTTTATGACAGCAAACCATTTGATGACACAACACTATCGCACACAACAATTCGTTAGGCAATCTGACAATTTGTTACATATACATTTAAAGAAGATATTTAAACGTTTCATATATATTTTATTAGATTTCTTTTATGTGACTAGATAAACCACTTAAATACGACTGGATAAATGGTTTGGCACAGATGGGTCATGGCTCTGAGCTGAGAGAAACAGAAATCGAGCGACCAACACATACTTTACAACTAAAAGAATCATTACCTTATTTAACGTATGGCTTAAACGCCATAATTATGCAGCAAACTGCAAGTTAGAAATTCAGCAGCCTTTGGGCCATATGCAGCAAACTGCCAATACAATTTAAGTGGCTCTTAGGCCATATGCGGCAAACTGCCAATACAATATTTAGGCCACCAAAAGGGCCATATGCGGCAAATTGCCATTTTAATATAAGCGGCCCCTAGGCCATATGCGGCATACATGCAGTGTTTTCTCCAGCGTCAATTTTTTGGGGGTCATTTATGACCCACTGACTAAAAATCTAGGGGTCATTTTCAAAATCTGGGGGTCATCAATTGACTAGTTTTAAACTTAATCAACATGAATAAATGGAGTTAAAAAATACATATTTTAATAAAACAGTTTTACTTCCTGTTTCACACAAATGTCTCCATCAAAACTGCAACTTATGATAACAACTTCAAAACAATTTAACTTCAAACGAATGTTTCAATTCTGGCAATAAGTTACAACAACTTGAAACATAGTAGTTGTTTTTATGATTTTGTCCCTTTGGTCGTGAACTTTTCCAATGTTATGGCCACAGCACAATCACCAAGGCCTTTACTATTTTGAATGAAAAACACTAAAATTCTTTCAATATTTTATATTTGCTGAACTACATCTTTAGCATTATACTCTTTGGAAAACAAACTTTGTTTTTGTTTTCTTTTTTCCAAAAGCATTTCTCTTCAAAGCTAGACTCATTTTAGAGAAATTTTATCTTAAAAAAATAATATAAAATACATTTTAATGGTAACTTCACAAAAATTAATTAAATTTTTGAAATTAAGTAATCATTTTTCAAAATAAAATTAATTTCTTTTTTCAACAACCTTTTAATCGTCCGTTACAGAAACATAAACGGTGCCGGGAATAATGCCGTAAAACTTGGACCGGTCGATGTTTAAACTGGTATTAAAATGTCGCGCATGCGTGTCTCGATACCTTATAGAAAACAATATAAAAAGTTTTTCAGATAGAGTATCGTTCGTACATTTTAGACAACTTTTATGAAAAGTTTCACGCTTCCACATTTCATCTTCATATACAAACAACCTTAAACTGGGTATATGTCAGTACTATTGTTGCAGGGTACGTTTGTTTTCACAGATGTTGTCTTCAAACTACACTATTGCTTCGCGGAAAATTACGTATGTGATCATAATCGTCTATGCGATTGCATCAATAAAGCGTTCGTAACCAATTAAAGCGTTTATTTAACTTGGTAGAATCGAATGACTGGGATTGCCCTGAATCAGACCACGTGATCTGTCAAATCGGCTGGCATTGTAAAAATAACTGTGAAACCAGCTTGCCGAAACAAATATGCGTAATTTGAATTTCTGTGTTTTTAAGGTTGCGTCATAGTGGACGCACTGAACAAAGTTGATTGTGTCAGATGAGAATTTATTGCGTCAAAAACGCAAGAAACGCGCTCTGGAGAAAACACTGTACATGTACTGCCAGTACAATAATTAAGCGGCCATATGCGGCTAAATACCAAATAACATGATGCGGCACCTTTGGCCATGAGTCAAAATTTAAAATTACGGCAATGCACTACAATTTGGAAACTAGTGTGATGTCAACAACTAGAATTCTGCCTCGATCAACACAACAGTGAGCCATCACCATGTTAAGTTCCTAAAAATATCATATTATGCAATGTTAAATTACGCAAAACTCATAATAATCGATACATATGAATATACATTTGATAAGCTGTAAAACAACCACTTTTGTGAACAGTCAAATACACTGACTAGCTGATTGCCTGGTAGTCCTGTTGAATACAAAGTCACCATCACAGATATTGCACATGTTCATCTTTGCAAAGAAATTCAGACATTATGACTAGACATGTCAACTTCCTCGTCAGGTACCCTAGACCTTCACTAGACCCGCCTTACATCAACTCGTGCCTTTCCTCTTCCTGACATGTTCGATGATAATCGGTTTTGTTTTAAAAAATATCAAGAATTTGTTTTGGCTATTTGGTTGCCGATAGAATGTAACCAGAAGAGGTAGTAACCCAGAAGTAGAATTAGACTTTATAATAATCAAAACATTAAGAGTACAGAACTAATTAAAACACCATGATTTGCTCTAAAATAAATTAGATTATTGAGTAACCAATAATCTTTCATATTTGAGTAGTGATTAATGGAAAAGACATGCTATTGAAACTCACACATGAAGTCATTTCCATATAAAACATCAATCTATATTTCGAATAAGAACTTTAACATATTCAGAATGAATATTCATTTCATTTTATACATGAAGGTGTATAGCCAATCAGCTACCCCAGGTGGTACCACATGGCTGTACAATATGTAGAAGTTTTATACTGAACAGTTAAAAATTCAAAAAATAGAATAAAATTTAGTAGAAATTTCAAAGATAAAAACAAACAACCGATAAAATCTTCTGCATGACGATGATGTTGAGAAAATCCGAAAATGTCATTGCTACAACTCCTTTTATCTGCCGCTTTAAACTCACGGTTTAATCTTGATTTTTCTTTAGTCTTTTTATTAATTTCTCTCAAATTAAGGTATATATTAATAAAAAGATCATTTTACAGTGTTTTGTACATTATGGGAATATATTGTACTCATACCTATTGTGGTGAAAACCATATTGGATTTGGTGCCTACAGCGTCTCGTCCAATATGGTTTTCACCACAATACATACTCTACAATATATTTCCATAACGTACAAAACACTGTAAAATGATTTAGTTTTATTTTACTTAACTACCAACACCAAAAATTACTGAAAGCAAGGATGGATAATGAATGCTGTTGTAAAATTCACCTCTGGAGTGAAAGGTCAGTGATTGTAAGACAAGGTCATGGTTTGACACCTGGGTGCTACAAATTAACCAGAAGCAACAATTTACTTAATGATACTCAGAAGAAATTACGAACACTGTTTGAATAGATACACATCTTCATCTTTTGTGTGATGCAAATGTGTCCATCGACATGAATGCTCCCACTATTGATCTGAATTTTTTACAGAAAATTAAGTTGAAATGGGGAGGGGGGAGGAGGGGGGGGGGGGGGGGGGGGCATAACTTCAGTAAAATTTGACAAACATTGACAAATATTGAATTTGACCTGCATTTTATAACTATACAATTACACAAAAAATATTAATTAGATACATATACATAAGACTCCTTCAAAAATATTAAATAGAAACCAATATTTTTCTTGCACTGATGGACAGACAAATATTCTAACAAAAGGGTATATAAGTTGCTTTTTTGCACCCAGTTTAAAAAAAAAAGCCACATAAAAACTTTTGTTTTAAGTCTAGAAACAGCCATATTTTTCAAAAAAAAATTTTAACAGTTAAAAAACAAAAAATAATCCTAAGCTCTAGCCACTGAACTTCCCATTCTTGTGCACGGACAGACGAATGAATGGACAGAATGGGGTAATACACATAATGGCCCTTCACCATTCTCCAAAGGCAGGAGCATAAAAACATCTTGTCAGAGAGGAACTACAATTAATCAAGATTTCATTCATCTTTTAAATATATACGAGATATATATATCTAGCACTATTTAAGCACAGAGTCCAGTTATACAAAGATCAGATAGCTTAGTGCTCAGTGTGTGTTTAAGCACAGGTCATAAAACTGACTTAATAGCTTTGTGTGATTTACAGACACAGTAGCAATATTAGCACGCAGAAAAGACTGGGACAGCTGTAATTTAAATACGTTGTACAGTATTGAGTTAAAGTATTTACATAATACATGTTTTCCAGATTTTCTACATGCTTTATAGTCTTTGTAGAAATGATAGAGAGGTGAATAGAAAATTGATTATAAAACAAGATACCAGTACCTCCTTTCTCCCTTCCTAGATAAAATAAAGTTTTGATTGAAACAAATTTGTTCAATGCACTTGGCATTCAAGCAAAGTGTACTGTTATTGTACATGTACATACAATACTTTGCAATAAAAAACGTACTGTATTTACATAAAATCTATATCTAGGTTTACATTTCACCAATAAAGAAATTCAATAAAACAAAACACAGACTGTGGCAATTTAATTAAGAGGACCATAATAGCAATAAATTGTTCAGAATAATTGGTGCAGAATAATCTTTATATTCAGTTTTGTTTTAGTTAACATATGCAGACGGCATCAAAGGTCCAGTATAGTTCACATATGCACGACAGCCAAGAAATATAGTTTAAAAAGCTGTTCCTGAAGAATAACTGCCACCAGCATAACAATGGAGCACAAGCTGGTGCAGATGCTCATCTTTTTATTCCATTAAGTAGGTCAAGGTCAGTCATGTAAACTTTTTTATCATGATGGTAATCAGTTTACAATATGTATAGATAAGTTTTTGTTTACTCTCGCGAATGAACTAGTCATTTTGGCAAGCAGGACAAGATTACTATTAAAAACATAAAAAGATTCTTGTAAGTATGTATGATCGATAGATGATAGATGATAGATGATAGATGATGGATGATGGATGATGGATGATTATTTCATACAAAGTAGTTAGAAATTTACAAAACCATTTAACTATGGCTTATTAAATACTAAATTTAACAACTATCATTGTTTGCAGTACTACATATGATGCAACTAAATGATCAAATAATTCACGACTAATTAATAAAAATTTGCTTAATTTACCACATGCAGTCGTATATATTATAATCAGAATCAATACTATTACTGAAAAACCAATTAGGTTTAGAAAAAAACACGAAAGTTTAGGTAACTTAGCTATATATCTTATTTTTATAACATAATGAAGTTTAGTCACTATTATACCTGGTCCAGTAGTTTATTCTGGAACTGAGAAAAAGCAGAGCTAAACATAAAACTTCAACTGAATGACATTGACAAGGACAGCAACGATGAAAACACCATTTTCCAAAGACAGGCTAAAAGTACTAGTAAAACCTCTGAAATAAAACATTTTGCAAAACAATACTGACTACTTACCTTTGACTGGCTGCATACAAGGTTTGAGATTATCAACATTATTAAAGAAGAGCCTATCAGCTGACACTGGGGAGACATCCATACCCCGCAAGTTCAGGCGCTTCTGAGGATGGGCTTTACGGAAAATCTGCAAAAAGGAAAATTATGTACTAAATTCATATAATCATTTGTAAATATTTGATGTTTTACATCATCTTTTTAATAGAAAATGAAAATGATTTATAACCAGACCCCACACTGATCCCTCCCAACAAGTTTCAGCTAAACCCAACCACAGAGTTCTCCAGACATGACTTTTAATTCAGTAAATGCAAGGCTGTAACACAGTCAAAAAATCATCGAAAGGATGTGGTAAACTAGAACTCATGCTGATCTTTTCCAGCAAGTTTCGGCTAAATCTAACCACAAATGTAGGAGGAGTTATCCGGACAACATTTTGTGACGGTGACGGGCGGAAAACACAAAAACAATTTCGCAGAGAAGGTTATTCTGTCTTAATTAGAAGAAATAATTTTAAATACACGATTTTGAGTTGATACACCATCCAATATAATTTTACTGGCACCTTTTTTCCAATATAAAGTTTGAATGCTCAAACTCCATGGTATTAGAAAGGAGATAACACCTGATCCCATAGTGAATCCCAAACAAAATAATTTTGAAAACAAACCATTTGTTTTTTTTATCTGCTGAAAGTTTTATATGAATCCATTTGTTACATCTTTTTTTCATTTGATAATTCAAACTGTATATACATGTATATGAAAGATACATGTACCCTGAAATAAATAATAAGTTTCCCTTAATTAAGTTATTCATTTCCATCACATTTCTCAACTACAATATAAACACATTTTACCTGTTTGGGTATCTGTCCGAAGTTGTTGATGAATCCTATAGTTGCATTCTTCTTCAGTGGATCGTCTATACTGTATATGTCAACATTGCCCTCGTAGAAGAGATGATGGAATACATTCACATTGTCCACTGCTGCCTGGCCCTGTTGCTTGCAACCAAAAATCAGGTCTATCCACTCATGCAGGTGGCCACTTACATAATCACATTCAAGGGCCTAGAATAGGAATCAGACAATATTGTTTTAATAAATTATATCCACCCAACAATGACAAAAAAGGTCACGATGCAACACCTTTGATATGAAATAGACAGTCACATTTCAGGGTCTTAAACATGACATAACTCACATTCTAACGCCTAGAACAAGACACAGTTGTCACATTTCAAACCAGAAAACAAAAGGGATCTGCATAACCACACTTCACACAGATCCATCTCAGAAAGTTTCAATGAAATACTGGATTAGGTTCAAGAGCAGAAGTATGCACAAGATTTATTATTCTGAATATGCAAAGTGTCGTAGCTCAGTCAAAACTCATTGAAAAAGAAATGTGTCACTAGACCTCACACTGATCCTTACCACCAAGTTTCAGCTACATGTAAATGCTACTACAGATGTTGGACGAGTTTCCCTAGACAAGATTATGTGACAAACAGACAGACAGGTGGATCAGATTGACAGACAGGAAGCACAAAAAACAATATCTCTTTCAGAGAAGGGAAGATATAATAATCACATTTCAAGGCTTAAAATGGGGTTCAAATAATCACATCTCTGGATTTAAAAAAAGATTTAAATAATAATTTAAAGGTCTAGAACGGTATTCCGATAATCAGATTTCAGGGTCTGGAAAAGAAATGAAACACATTAAATGTGATAGGGCATAGAAAAGGATATATATTAAGTAACATCAAATACTCAAATCAGACCTTCATATTGTTACAAAAAGCAGTAAAAACATTTTCTTAATACACATGTACACTTTACAATATATGTTCACACACACTAAAGTATACGATGACAAGAATGGGGATATAGGGTTAAGAAATAACATATCATCCAACAACTATAATATAATTCAGTACTCACCTCCCTGTGGGCTCGTATAAACTCCCGAGAATCATTCCTGGCCCAGGGCGGTAGTACAACATCATCTAGCTGTACACCACTCTGTTTACAACCTGTTAGAAACTCAATCTTGTAATCAAATAGGAATGTACAGTAGACCATATTGTTAATTATATCCTTTACAATATAAAAAATCTCTTAATTTAAATTTTGCATGCTGATAAACAAAAACAATACAATATAATTTGTTTTTCTTTTGGGTTATATTTTAAATAATCATACGTTGTTTGTTTTAATTATTTCAGTTTATAGTTTTGTATGATTATATTGCGAATGATACTATATTACCTTTGTCTGCTTAAGAACATATTTGGTTTGATCCATTGCAATTCTTTTGTTTTTCTGAAATAATATGCTACCAAAATCCAAACTTACCAAGATCAAAGTTATTTGAGTTTTCAAGGAACTCTGGTAGATAGAAAAATTCTGGAATGAGTTCCTTAACATCAGCCATGTTGTTTTTGGATGCAGAGAGCCAATTTTCCTTGATGCTGTGAAACATACGGTCAGCCAAGTCAAAATGACCACCCTGAAAAATAGACTCTATTTTGTGACAAAACTATAAATTTCAAAGGATTGAACCCATGACCCCCCAATGCCATGGACTTCACTAATGTAAATATGCAATTAATTGCTGAAATATGTATAAGAGCAAATCAAATTAAATTAAATCTAAATATTAACATCAAAGGGAGATGGCAAGGAGAAAACCTTCAAAAAAGTACATTATGGTGATAACAGTAGTACTGTAGAACAGCGTATAACTACATTTCAGGAAGTTGTAATTTCAACGGGTCTGTGAATAGAAAATGAAATTCAAGACAATGTCGGTTCCAGAAAATAAAGTTTCAAAGATTGTGGTTTCAGTGCACCAAGCAAGCTTCCAGTAAATTGGCTATTTTCTTCTATTGCTTGCAATCTCTGCTTTCTAGACATCCTTTCACAAGATATTGTTGTTAGACTATACATATTACGACAGTGGTTTTCGGAAAATGGATTTTCAATTAATAGGGACTTCAGAGTATGTGGTTTCAATAGGAGTTTTGATACTACACTCCGGTCCCATTATAATACGGTTGCCGGGATCCACGGAATGAAACCACAATATAAGCGGAACTGCGTTGTAAATATCCCAAAGTGCACTGCGCTACACTATTTGGAATACTATATCCAGTCGAAGTACCATAAACAAACACATGACAATGTGTGATAAATATGACAGACCATTGTTTGTCAGCGTAAATCAATTAAAAGCTATGTTGTTTATTACAATAATAAGTTGTTATCATGTCAGTCTGATTTATCAAGGCGTAATTGATGCACAAATGCATGGTCACAGTTTGCAAAAACAAAACAAGCTAGCAAACACTGAGTGATTTAGTGAGATATTCCATCAATATTATAACACGGGTTTTTGATAAATCTTGTTGAAAATATCAATTTTCAATTTGATAGCCATAGAAAAATCCATGTTATAACAAGTTTCACATTATGACGGACTGTGTTATAATGGAACCTGAGTTTATTTCTTTTATAAGCTCCTTATCTAAAGATGTGACTTTTATTTCTACCTGTAGATTGAGGAATGTCTGAGTGAATGGTTCGAGACGTAGAAGGTACGAGGCCACAATCATGGCTGATGAGTAGTGCGTTCCGTAGTGGTATGGTGGAGTCTCTCCTGTAATATGGAAATAGAAATAACAACTCTTACACGTACATCATAATAATCAACATCAGGCTCAAAGTCACATCACTTAACTCATGGTACGTACATGAGTGATATCAATAGGAACTTTAAAGTTTGTATTTTCAAAATACTCACAACCTTAAACTGATTTTTTAGTTTTTGTTTTAGAACATTAACTTCTCTCTAACAATTTTAAAATAATGAAAATGAAATCATTACACAATTTAACATATAAGTTTTTTCTCTCACTATCTCTTCATATATGTTGATGTTTTGAAGAGAAAATTTACCTATGAACGCACGATATTAAACTGTTACAATTAATTCAATTTTATAATATCTTGTTGCAAATTTTACATGTACAAAAAATCAATTTGTAACACCAATAACAAATGAAATGCAAAAGGGTTGGGCTACAAGTTTTAACAACATTAGTTACAGCCCTCCCCAATGCGTCAAAATGCACATACAAATTAAAGTGCAATATTTTTGATATACAAACAAACATGTATACTTTCGAACAAGCATATCACTCACTTATACATGCATACAAGAACTGTTACAATTCCACTATCTGTGTTTTGTTTTTCATTTTTCTTTTTCCTAAATTTCATTTTATCTTAAAAAGCATCAAAGTTTCACTGACACAAGAATATATACATTTATTTGTTGGTAAAAAGTTAGGTATCTTCTTGTTTTAAAACACAAAAATAAAAGCATTATAAATATTACTTACTCTAATTTGATATCAAGTTTATTAACATTAAGTTAGACTCATTATAGAAATAATAACCCATTTGCATCATAGTTTTAAATGAAAATTACCAAAAGAGAATATTTTTGAGGTCACTCTGACAAATAAAATTAACATGTTTATAATGAGCAAGAAATATCACATATTCATAACATGAAATTAAGATGAAAAGGGGAAGTGTCTCCTGTAAAATTTTACCAACATTGACAATTATCAAACTTAACCTATATTTAATAATTATACACATAAAATATAATTTAATACATGGACCCCTTTTGAAGTTATTGATCTGTACCGGTAATCAATTTTTTACCTCGGGCGAACAGACAGACAAAGGTAACACTCTACCATTCATCAAATGATGGTGGTCATAAAATGAATGAATGTTTTTGAGGTCATTCCCAATTTTTTTTTATATTTATGCTATTACACAAAACCAACCTTGTGGATCGTCCCAGTCATGGTACCTCTTCTTGAAGTGTTTGAGTCTGTCAGGCGTCTGAGCTCCCATTGGTTTTGATAAATCTCTGAAAGTCTCAACCTTCATGAAATCTAGCTCCTGCAAAAATGACATATTAGTAAATACGCAATAAATAATTTATATTTAATGTAAGCAAGTATCGTCTGTGATGATTTCTCTGGCATCCATTACTACTTGCCAATGTGTTTGGACATTTAAACACCTTCCTCATGCAGCTATTCGCATGTACAATATGATGCCGATTTAATAACATATCCGTTCCAGTTTATCAACAGTAATATCAATATTTACGTTCAGACACCGAAAACTAATTAATGTTTATACACAGTCTATTCAAAGGAGCAGGTAAATCCCAATGCACAATACAATCCTATTAACTAATACAAACCTAGTTTAATACCATGACTCTATACTGTTCTATAGTTGGTAATGCAAATAAGTATCATGTTTTTTTCTGCAGGTTATCTATAACAAAACCACTTGAACATATACAACAAGTCATTCATACAATACATGTAATTTCACATTGGATGTACATAAAAAGCAGCATAACCAGTCAGTTATATAATCTTAATCAATAATACAATAAAAAATGGCTTAATTGTAATATTTAGCATAAATTGTGACTATCTGGGTGAAATCTGGTGCAAAATATCTTTGTATATCATCAAAAACATTTATTTAAACTTGCTATTATAGCCCATATTTGAATTAGACCTGACCTGTGTAATAACCATAATGATTTATTCTCAATTCCCACCAGCGAAGCAATTAATTTACATATCAGAATTACTGATCAGTAAATATATACATGTATTTAAAAAGGAGTTAATTCACGTGTAAGAGAGACATCAGCTGTTTTAATACATGGAAGACAATGAAAATTTATGAAAATATTTGACATTCATAAACAAGTTGTTTATTTCTTTACAAAAAAAATATCTTCAGTTACCGGTAATGCCATTTTAATAGGTACAATGACATTTTGAACATATTACAAATTATACATGGAAACAAGTTTTAATGGTAGAGAAATGTAACCCCCACCATGTTTCAATGCAGTATAAGTGGAACAACCATCATGATTGTACAAGTAACTGACAAACTTTCTCAAACAAAACGTACATGTGGATCAAATGTTTGTAAAATTAAGTTTAAATTTTAAGAATCCCAGGTACATGTAGTCCATCTGTTCCTTACCTCACAATCATAGTCTGCCAGGATCCAGGGGAACACAGGGTACTGCATCAGGTCATTGTATGATCGACCAGCCAGCGTGTTCAGATGCATCAGGTACTGGAAATTGTTGATTTCTCCGCGCTGCAGAATTGTTGATACATGCATGTAATTATGACTATATTCATGAAAGTAGTGTAACAATGTGACACAGCATTACATCTAGTAGATCTGATATCAACATATACATATCTTAGATAGACTATGAAATTACCTGTACAAAAATGGGGTGGTAGTGCAGGGGACAGAATGTTGGCCGCTCACATTAGAGGTTGTGGGTTAAATAAACAGCTCCATCCAATGCCTCTCAAAAACAACACTCAGTGTTGGTTCTACCCAGGAAGTGGGCGGACTCGAGAGATGTTCATATAAGCTCTAAGCTGTCTTCAAAATTGAGCTAAAATTAATATACACTTTATGGTCTAAACTACTTTTTGGGGACAACATGAAGTCTGCATAAACAGGCAGCCATACTTTATCAAGCTGAGTTATTAACAAAATTGCGAGGTATTCGAAATAGAACTATGCAACAATGACTATTAAAGAAAAAGAAATACCACTAAGTCTATGTAACTAGTAGGTGCTACGATAAAGGGCATACCATATAACCTGAGAAACAAGTTTTTCCTCTTCATATGATGAAATTTTGATAACAAATCTTCTTACATAGTTTAAAATCTAAAAAAAGTGCAAAGTTAGTTGAAATTTATTTATTTTACTTTGACTGTAAAACAAGTTATTACAACAAATCATGCATAAAGTCTTCCTGGGTAGAACCAGTTTTCTCAAGGACATCACACATAGCTGTAGGATCAAACCCTCGACCCTCCAATCCTGAATTCAGTGCTCTATCACTGGACCACACTCTTCATTAATGAACCCACAGTTAATTCTGATATATATGTTCATGTACATACATTGTATTCTACATAGACCCCAATGACAGCGTTAAACATATAAAAGTTATAAATAATAGCAATTTAAATGTACAATCAAACCTGTCTTAAGCAGCCAAAAAGGGAAGGAGAAAAATGAACTTTTAGGACAGGCTGTTGTTTAAAATAGGTACGTTTGCTCTGAAAGCATATAAATGGGAAATAGAAAGTGGCTGCTTAACACAAGTGACTGCTTAACCCTTTGCTCCATATGCATTTTCTCGGACTCTTCCAAATTGAAAGCATTATTTCACCACGTATCAGTAATGGGTGAATTATGTTTATATTAACTGACAGAATGGAAAACAGTGCAGGAAGTGTTCAGATTGCTCGTTACGAGCAATCTGAACTCTTCCTGCACTGATTTCAAAGGCCTTTTGTGATTTGTGCAGGAAAACATGTATCTATGGAGTTAAGAGTTAATTAATAGAGGTTTACACAGATTTGACTGTACATATAAAGATAGTAACAATAAAAGAAACCTACCTCCCATCTCTGTGTGACAGACTTCTCTCCCATTAAACTGCTTATCAACCCAGATCTACAATAATCAACAGTGAATTATTATGTAAAGTATATGGAAATAAATACAACTAATTAACAATCACTAATTATATCTTCTTCACAATTATTATAAGTAAAAAAAAATTAAAAGGGGTGTTTTACTCCATTTTCAACACATAATACGTTTTATATAACATCCAGTTTTATGAATGCATGAAGTAACATTCTGTTTTATGAATGGAAGAAGACATACAGGTTTTATATAGCATCCAGTTTTATGAATGGAGGCAAACATACAGATTTTATATAACATCCAGTTTTATGAATGGAGGAAGACATACAGACTTTATATAAATCCAGTTTTATTAATGGAGGCAAACATACAGATTTTATATAACATCCAGTTTTATTAATGGAGGCAAACATACAGATTTTATATAACATCCAGTTTTATGAATGGAGACAAACATACAGGTTTTATATAACATCCAGTTTTGTGAATGGAGGAAGATACCAGGATCCAAGGTTATAAATCTTGGTTCCATGATCAACCCAAGGTTTCATGCTCAACTCAGAAATGAATGAATTAATAGATGAATGATGATCAGAAGATGTTCAAGTTATAATGAATAAAATTCTGTTAAGTTTATAATGTAAATGCCTGTAATTTCCTGTATTTTCCTACCTTAAATAATTTCTGATAGAAGGACAATTCAAGATTCATGTGAATTCTGAAAGTAATGTACGAGAATCCAAGTAGAACACTTTTCTTCCTAAAGTAATTGACAAACTTTCTCTCAACATGAAGTGTTTAGACCAAGTTGAGCTTTGATCACAACCTGGGTGATGAGCTGTAAGAATTTTTGAGACATGGCCTTTGGATATTGGGCCGTTGAGAACTAAGAAAACATTAAGGTATACAGAGATATATACAACAACTCACCCTGCCTCTATCCTGGCATTCTGTTTTTGGCCAGACACAGATTGTTGGGCATTGTCTGTGATGGCAGTTGCTACAGACATATACCTGAAAATTATATGTTTGATATAATTAATGATTATTTGTCTATGATGGCAGTTGCTACAGACATATACTAGAAAACTATACATTTTATATAAATAGTGATTATGGAAGCAAAAAGGATTAAGGTACATGCCTACTGAGCTTCAGGTGCTAATCATCTTGGAAAAACAAAATAAAACAAACTCAATTATAACTTATTCATTATAAATGGAAATAGTATTCTTGAGACTTTTTTTTACAGTTCCATTTATATAAATTAGTTTTCCAGATGAGAATTTGTGAAATTTTACAAATTCCTACATAAAACAGTTTCTAGGAGAAGAAAATTTAAAGGTGTTTTGTTCCCATGGGGATCTTTGGTAAATTATTCCATTGCTTTAGACTAAAATAATGCAATTAGCAACAAGGTATCTTTTACTGCAAAACCTTTTTATTCCCAGATAGGCAAGAACATGCAGTAAAGAGCCCAAGAAATAAGTGGAAATCGCCAAGTTGTCAAAAAGTGCAAAACTACTACTTTCTCTTTCTTGAAAAAACAACTACATTTAAGCTCTATGTTTAATTATAACTAAACAAATGAATATTCTCCACAAATTCATAGACAAACCTTACTTTAAACATACTTTATTCAAGTTCAGTGACATACCTTACTTTGTTCATACTTTATTCCAGTTCAGTGACACACCTTACTTTGTATATACTTTATTCAAGTTCAATGACCCACCTTACTTTGTATATACATTATTCCAGTTCAGTGACCCACCTTACTTTGTATATACTTTATTCCAGTTCAGTGACAAACCTTACTTTGTATACAGTATACTTTATTCCAGTTCAGTGACAAACCTTACTTTGTATATACTTTATTCCAGTTCAGTGACCCACCTTACTTTGTATATACATTATTCCAGTTCAGTGACCCACCTTACTTTGTATATACATTATTCCAATTCAGTGACACATCTTACTTTGTATGTACTTTATTCCAGTTCAATGGCAAACCTTACTTTGTATATACATTATTCCAGTTCAGTGACCCACCTTACTTTGTATATACTTTATTCCATTTCAGTGACACACCTTACTTTGTATGTACTTTATTCCAGTTCAATGACAAACCTTACTTTGTATATACTTTATTCCTGACTTTTCTTGGGAATGCAAGTAGATAGTTTCTGCCATCAGAGGAGAACACCTCTATAGCTATACCCTGGAGGAGATATCGTCTCTTGTGCACCTCACGTATGTCCTCATAGGCAAATTTGCTGTATCTGGAAATGAATAATAATCGGCAGCTTGTAGGATAACTAAATAGAAATATAAAATCAATGAAAGTTCCGATGACCAATGTTGCTCATCAGCACGTTTTTTTTTTAATATGGTTCAACACTTTTTTTAACAAATGACAGGTTATATGTGTGGCATATTGGGTTTTATTGATGGAGAATGAATCTGAGTAGAACCACCGTCTTTCCGCAAGTACAGTAACTGGCAAACTTTTTACCTAACTTGGCTTGAACCCATGACCTCGGGAGTGGGATGTAAGTGGTCATCAGATGACATAGATTTAGATCACATAACCATGAAGGAACACTCGGGTGAGCTTAATATTGGGATAACAACAAACACTGGTTGATCATATCAAATCAGGGCCTTCACACATTAAACATCTCAAAGGACTCAATCAAAAACAAATTACAATACTTTCTTGCTGGAACAAGTCATATGGAGGCTATTTTAAAGAATATACAACACATAACTTCATTTTTAATAATCATCCACTCCCCAATAGTGTAAGGGACTTTCTCAAATACATTTATCACTTATCATGATGCAATTCAGAGAAGTTAAAATATCAAAATGAGAGAGTTTTACATTAACTTGCATGCACATATACAATCATCTACATGTACAGTGATCTAACACGTAAAATCTTCCTCCTTGTATAAGGATAATCTATTTAACTTATTTTGTTCTGAAAATGACACTAAATTCCAATGAAACATAGAAACCAATTTTGAGAGTTCAAGGCTTAGACTTATACTTGTGCTCAGACATTTGAAGTCATTACTCTAGTTTCAATAAAGAGCAAAAGGGGAGATAATTTTGTCATTATGCAATATAAAGTTGTTGTTCTATCTCTCTGCATTTTCATACATTACCCTCTTGCAATGTACCAAGAAATGTTGTTTGTCATTTAAAGCTTAATTTTTACCAGGCCCGATTAGCTCAGTCTGTAGCATCTGACTATCAATCCAGCGTTCATGAGTTTGAATCCCCGCCCAGGTTTCCATGATGATTGATATATGACATTGTGTTTCATTATCATTTGTCTCTCACCATTGATTCAAGTGAGGAAGTTATCAGTTACTTGTGGAGATGGGGTTTGCTTGAGTACTGGTTAACTTTAAGTACCTAAGGATCCTAGAAAAAAGTGGTTAGGTTAACTGATCATCTGTTAGCCCTCAATGGCATAAATATTATGCTAAATAGTCATTCAATCAATCAATAAAGCTTAATTACTTCTTTTTCATTCTTAAAAAGTAAATAAAATATAATGGTACGATAAAAATGGCCATGTTCACCAAAAACTACTTACGTTCTTTTCTGGCTGCCACTTTTGGATGACTTTGGAATGATTGGATCATGGAGTCTGAATAATACATAAAACAATATTTCAAGCACAAATTAACAAAAATGTTCCCGTCAGTATGTCTGGAACTTACACAATGTACTAAAGTGCCATGATGGTCTGCTGCATAAAATAAAAAAATTATGTTTCAAAACTCAATCATGTAAACTTTTACATTTTAGGGTAATAAATGTGAACAAAAATATAACTATTCTTTTTGTCTTTTGTAAAAAAAAAAGAAAAAAAGCATTAAAACATTAATTAATAGTAAAATTATTTTTATGCATTAATAAATGTGTATGGTGCTTTGGTAGCTGTGTGTTTTGGATGTTAAATCTCTTGCTTGACATTATTTTTAATAATTATGTCTTACTCTTGAGGTAGACTATCAATATCTTTGATTTCCTTGGTGGCTAGGAGCGTGAAACCATCAATGATGTGGAAGTGCTCCTTGCCAAACAACAGCAGGCCCTCCGCAGTGTCCAGGCCCTGGATACGTGCACAGCGAAACATGTGAGATATCTATAAAGTACAAAAGTTACAATTGCTATGATGGGATTCATCAAATTTATATTTGTTTTTTTATGTTTTCTGGTTATCTGTTTTGTTTCAAAACTAGAACACTGCCCAAGCTGGTGCTATGGGGAGTGAGGAGTGTCCAATATTCCATTACCCCACAATGAACAGATTTGTTTTACCATTCTCTTTTTTTAATAATTATTGTATTTTGTGCTTTCGAGAGATCTTATAATCAGATATTAATCACAGATTTCAACAAAATATCAGCCATATCATAACAAGTTGAAAAGAATTTAAAACAGTGAGCATCAATTGTTATCTGAGCTGCCATGCTTACATGTAAGTATAATGCTGAGGACATGTGACTTGATATCAACAAAGTCACATATTTTGTGCCACAAACTTGACTAGTCCTATATCTAACTACTGAAATTCAAGAGAGGACTCTGGCCACATGGCATTTAATGCCAGAGTGCCAATATTGCAATACAGTGACTTCGAATACATGAGCAGTGATGAAATGAAACCTAACTAAACTAGTAATATACAATTCAGACTTGGAATTGCAGTTGGAAATGTCTGTGCTTGTCTAAGTAAATGCCTTTTTTATGTTTTGAAATCATTATTGAAGAAACAAAAAAAATGAATATCGGTTTTGTGCTTCATTTGATGCACCTGTTCTTAATTCTTACCTGTTAATCTGTCAAAAAAATGATAAAAAAAACAAAAATTTTCTCAATCACAATCACCAAAAAATATTTGGCACTGACAAGTAGTGTATTGAGAGATATTTGGCTCTGAAAGAGTTAAGGAATGAATGTTATTTGTTGAAAGTTTGTGTGATATGAATATGCATGAAACATGTGCAAGAAAGGGAACCCAGAAATGGTTCACATAGTTTACTAGTTACATGTAAGCAATATCTCACGAGTATTCAACAAATAATGTTCCTTTCTCATATTGATATTGATATCTGTGATGATTGATATACGACATTGTGTCTCATTATCATTCGTCTCTCACTGCTAATTCAAGTGGGACAGTTATTAGTTATTTGTGGAGATTGGGTGTGCTCGAGTACTGATTAACCTTTCAGGATCCCAGGAAACAGCGGTTAGGTTAACTGATTGTTTGTTAGCTCTAGATGGCATAAAATGATGCTAAATATTCAATCAATCAATCAATCAATATTCAATCATATTGATATTATAAATGCACCCTATAAATATCACCATGTCCTGTTTCACATTTATCTAGCACCTATACACATGTTAAGTGCATCACATCCTTGATGAACGTGAAGGCAAAAGCTATATCTTTTGTTTACTATCCATCAATTCTTGACGTCAAAAAATGTTAAAAACTCTGATATTTTTGATGTTATGATAAATCACAAATCTTGAACAAGGTTCATTTTTTCCAAAAGTATATCCAACTCTAATAATGAAGGTTCATGTACTTTCGGAAAATGAACACCAAAATTGTATATAGGTTTATTAAAGGAGTTATGCCACATCTTGAGATCAAAGTAACAACAGCCACTATGCAAGACAATAGCTCTACGACTACTTCTCTCTGGTGGTAGAAATTTGCTGTCTTTGTTTCATATATTTGACCAAAGAATCTTAAACATTCCAGATAGCATATGTTCCCACAGCAAAGTATATGTTCCCACAGCAATAATTATGTTTTAAAATTATCATGGAATGATGGAAATGGTAATATTTTCATGTAATTTCTCTCCTATTCAAAACATTTTAATTGTACCAAATTCAGGAGCATTATTCAAGTAAACATCCATAAAAAGGATCTAAAGATAAGGACTGAAGCCGCTGACAAATGACTGCAATCTAAATTTTCAACTACAGTAACAAAATATGTCATATACCTTCTCCCCTTCTCCAAGCAGTCGAAGTATAGCCTGATTATCTCCCTTTTTCTGTCCTGCATCTTGTGTATTCTCAGACTGGGTCTCTGTTGGTTCTGTAGTATCTGGATTGTCAGTCATGTCTAATTTCTCATTCTCATTGTCATCATCATCTTCATTGTTTTCAGACGCAGGTTTGGTAAGCTTTCGAGGTAATAGTTTTGGTATTTTCATTATGTCTGAAGAAAGAAATATGCATACACATTATCTTTTAAAACATTCATAGTTTCAATTAATAATAACTGTTCTTATTCGCAATAAGTTTAAATCAATTCACCTGTGCCCAGTTGTTCAAAGCTTGGTTAGCTTAACCCAGGGTTAAGTGACATTTTCAAATCACAATATTTTGAGATTTACAGCATTTTAGGTTATTATCTCATTGAAATTGATGAAAATATGACATTGTTTCTAAATCATTGTCAGATACCCACAGGTGTCAATTCTGATACTCTCCATCCATCACCCATGGGAAATTATATAAGCTCTGCGTTGTTTTATTTGAACAGAACAGAACAAAATACAGCTCACATTAATGTCTTATCAAAACGGCATTTGCATGAAACTAGCGTCGCAATTGGTTAAAGTTCCCTTCAAGAGATCATGATGGAACCAATCATATGGTTGCATTGTGGCTTGGTAGAAATGATGCAAAACTAGTGTAATATCCCACTGGTGTAAATGGAGAGTATCGAAATGGATTACACCTGGGTGTCTGACGAAGTTTCTAAATATGCATTTAAATTGCCATGAAATCATTAAGCATCTAGAAAATATTTAAGTTAACAGGTGTTGAAGTTAACAGATCTTTTAACAACTGTCTCCTGAAGTATAATGATAATAATATTAATAATTACAATAATAATAATAAGTGAAAATAACACAGTCAGGTTAATTTGCTTTGAAAGAATGTAAATAGGAAATGGGAAATATGGCTGCTAAAGACAAGTGGCTACTAACACAGGTTAGACTGTATTTTGTTAATGCTATAGTAATATGTTTGTCATACCTTCTGGTGACTTGTCCTCAGTCTCTGAGTCAATGGCTGGCAGTTCCTCCATACCAAGTTTGATTGGTAAGACATCCTCCCCAAACAGAGTCTGTGACCTGTACTGTAGATAGTACTCCTTACTGTCGTTACTGATTGGTATCTTGTACTTCAAGGGCTGCAACAGTACCAGTTATAAATGTATAAACTGACAATATAAATCTTCATTGGTTAATATTGAAGGTAAAATGATTGTATAATTCTTTTTACAAGTGCTATTTGTGATTCCAGACTACATTTGTCAGCATATGTTTGCCCCCAATGGCATTAAAACTATGTTGATTATTCAAATATCAAACAAACAAACAGTTTAATATTAAAGTTAAACAATATTCCCAGACAGTTCAATGTATAACATATTAGCAATAACAGAAACAATTAAACATACCTAATGTGTTAATCAAATCTTGAATATTTTGGTCTTTTCACAAAGTGCCCTCATTTCTATTTGATTACAATCAATCCCTGTGAAATGATTTTAGAGTGGAGAGAGTGTTGGCCACTAATGCTAGAGGCTGTGAGTTCGATCCCCAGCTCTATCATGAATCAACATTCAGTACTGGATGAAGACTCAAGGGTGGTTCATATAATCCCGGAGCTTTTTTTGCAATCAAGCTATTAAAACAGTTAGTGTAAACTTAAATAATAACAGTTTAAATGCCAGATTGAACCAGTAACCATCACACAGCGGGTTAAAAATCCTTGGATTGTTATGCATATCTTATGCATAGCTTATCCCAGTCATCCTTACGCTATTATCCATGTCTGGTCTGTAGGGATAGTGGATATAAAACATGTCATTCTTCACCATCTTCTTGCGCATACGGAATGGTCCTGTTTGAAAAACAATGATAAAAATCTATAATATGAGGTGATTCAACACTTGTCATCTTATACATGTGTTAGGTCAGAAAATAAGTTAATGAACTAGTGCATTTTGCATCTGGGGTCCTCAGTGACCAAGTTGTCTAAGATGCCATCTGGTCAAGATCACATACCAATTATAACAGAAGATGTGGGTTTGAGAGTCCAGCTCAGTCCAAAAACATTTTGTCAGAAAGTATGCCAGTTATTTGCAAAAATAATATGGTGTATTGACTCAGAGTCATTGTGAGGATTTATTCCACCAATAAAACTGGTTGCCATGTACATTGAAATATGGTGTTAAAAACATTAAAAAATATATATTACTGTATCTGGTATGTGAAGAAACTGCATCTGTGAAAGTTATTTGTATATATATATACAAATCAGAAAATTACTAACAAAATAACTGTATGATCAGTCTTCTTTACAAAAATCTCCCACACCTCCTCCACCAGGTAGAAACTTACCTTCTGTCATGTCCAGCATCCCTTTATCTAGTCTGGAGCCAACACTGGGGCCACAGAGTCCCCTCTATCTCAGTAACTCATGCTCAATCTGTGCCCACTCCTCCACCAGGAAGAAACTTACCTTCTGTCATGTCCAACATCCCTTTATCTAGTCTGGAGCCAACACTGGGGCCACAGAGTCCACTCTCTCTTAGTAACTCATGCTCCATCTGTGCCCACTCCTCCACCTGGTAGAAACTTACCTTCTGTCATGTCCAACATCCCTTTATCTAGTCTGGAGCAAACAATGGGGCCACAGAGTCCACTCTCTCTTAGTAACTCATGCTCCATCTGTGCCCACTCCTCCACCAGGTAGAAACTTACCTTCTGTCATGTCCAGCATCCCTTTATCTAGTCTGGAGCCAACAATGGAGCCCCAGAGTCCCCTCTCTCTCAGTAGTTCATGCTCCATCTGTGCCCACTCCTCCACCAGGTAGAAACTTACCTTCAGTCATGTCCAGCATCCCTTTATCTAGTCTGGAGCCCACAATGGGGCCCCAGAGTCCCCTCTCTCTCAGTAACTCATGCTCCATCTGTGCCCACTCCTCCACCAGGTAGAAACTTACCTTCAGTCATGTCCAGCATCCCTTTATCTAGTCTGGAGCCCACAATGGGGCCCCAGAGTCCCCTCTCTCTCAGTAACTCATGCTCCATCTGTGCCCACTCCTCCACCAAGTAGAAAGTTACCTTCTGTCATGTCCAGCATCCCTTTATCTACTCTGGAGCCCACAATGGGGCTCCAGAGTCCCCTCTCTCTCAGTAACTCATGCTCCATCTGTGCCCACTCCTCCACCAAGTAGAAACTTACCTTCTGTCATTTCCAGCATCCCTTTATCTACTCTGGAGCCCACAATGGGGCTCCAGAGTCCCCTCTCTCTCAGTAACTCATGCTCCATCTGTGCCCACTCCTCCACCAGGTAGAAACTTACCTTCTGTCATGTCCAGCATCCATTTATCTAGTCTGGAGCCAACAATGGGGCCACAGAGTCCCCTCTCTCTCAGTAACTCATGCTCCATCTGTGACCACTCCTCCATCAAGTAGAAACTTACTTTCTGTCATGTCCAGCACTCTTTATCTAGTCTGGAGCCCACAATGGGACCCCACAGTCCCCTCTCTCTTAGTAACTCATGCTCCATCTGTGCCCACTCCTCCATCAGGTAGAAACTTACCTTCTGTCATGTCCAACATCCCTTTATCTAGTCTGGAACCAACAATGGGGCCACAGAGTCCCCTCTCTCTCAGTAACTCATGCTCCATCTGTGCCCACTCCTCCACCAGATAGAAACTTACCTTCTGTCATGTCCAGCATCCCTTTATCTAGTCTGGAACCAACAATGGGGCCACAGAGTCCCCTCTCTCTCAGTAACTCATGCTCCATCTGTGCCCACTCCTCCATCAGGTAGAAACTTACTTTCTGTCATGTCCAGTATCCCTTTATCTAGTCTGGAGCCAACAATGGGGCCCCAGAGTCCCCTCTCTCTCAGTAGTTCATGCTCCATCTGTGCCCACTCCTCCACCAGGAAGAAACTTACCTTCTGTCATGTCCAGCATCCCTTTATCTAGTCTCGAGTCCACAAAGGGGCCCCAGAGTCCCCTCTCTCTCAGTAGTTCATGTTCCATCTGTGCCCACTTCTCCACCAGGTAGAAACTTACCTTCAGTCATGTCCAGCATCCCTTTATCTAGTCTGGAGCCAACAATGGGGCCCCAGAGTCCCCTCTCTCTCAGTAACTCATGCTCCATCTGTGCCCACTCCTCCACCAGGTGAAAACTTACCTTCAGTCATGTCTAGCATCCCTTTATCTAGTCTCGAGTCCACAAAGGGGCCCCAGAGTCCCCTCTCTCTCAGTAGTTCATGCTCCATCTGTGCCCACTTCTCCACCAGGTAGAAACTTACCTTCAGTCATGTCTAGCATCCCTTTATCTAGTCTGGAGCCAACAATGGGGCCCCAGAGTCCCCTCTCTCTCAGTAACTCATGCTCCATCTGTGCCCACTCCTCCACCAGGTGAAAACTTACCTTCAGTCATGTCTAGCATCCCTTTATCTAGTCTGGAGCCCAAAATGGGGCCCTAGAGTCCCCTCTCTCTTAGTAACTCATGCTCCATCTGTGCCCACTCCTCCACCAGGTGAAAACTTACCTTCAGTTATGTCCAGCATTCCTTTATCTACTCTGGAGCCAACAATGGGGCCACAGAGTCCCCTCTCTCTCAGTAACTCATGCTCCATCTGTGCCCCCTCCTCCACCAGGTAAAAACTTACCTTCAGTCATGTCCAGCATCCCTTTATCTAGTCTGGAGCCAACAATGGGGCCCCAGAGTCCCCTCTCTCTCAGTAACGCATGCTCCATCTGTGCCCACTCCTCCACCAGGTAGAAACTTACCTTCAGTCATGTCTAGCATCCCTTTATCTAGTCTGGAGCCAACAATGGGGCCCCAGAATCCCCTCTCTCTCAGTAACTCATGCTCCATCTGTGCCCCCTCCTCCACCAGGTAAAAACTTACCTTCAGTCATGTCCAGCATCCCTTTATCTAGTCTGGAGCCAACAATGGGGCCCCAGAGTCCCCTCTCTCTCAGTAACTCATGCTCCATCTGTGCCCACTCCTCCACCAGGTAGAAACTTACCTTCAGTCATGTCTAGCATCCCTTTATCTAGTCTGGAGCCCACAATGGGACCCCACAGTCCCCTCTCTCTTAGTAACTCATGCTCCATCTGTGCCCACTCCTCCACCAGGTATCTGTCCATGTGCTCCTGGTTCTGCAGGTACTGTCTGTGGTGCAACTCCACCAGGTCCTTCACAAGTAACCCATGATCCAAGGTCCACATCATGTAATCCTGCAATATACAAGTAGGAGTATTCCTAATAATACAAGTCATGTGAACAACATGTGATAATAATACAGTCAAATCTGTCTTAAGTAGCCAATCATGGAAAGGAGCAAAAGTGACCTCTTAAGACATATTGTTGTTTAATACAGGTTAATTTGCCCTGAAAGCATATGAATAGGAAATAGTAAATGTGGCTGCTTAAGATAAGTGACTGCTTAATAAAGGTGTCCACTAACACAGGTCAGACTGTATGTCACTGCTGACCACAATATCAAAAACTATGACATATCACATTTAATCGCCACTTCTAGTGTATATACATGTATGCAGAGTGCATGAGTGTATGTGAGAGCAGCACATTTTCATATTGTGTTGTATTTTTGTTCACAATGACATATACTTCAAATTGAATGCCGTATTGAGAACATGTCAACAATTTTTCATGCAGAAAGTTGGCCAAATTTTTTGAAACATTTTGCTATTTTCACCTTCGCTATGTCTTCGCTAATTACTATGGATAACCCTACATTTCAGCCTTTGCTGCGCACCATTAAATAGCATTCTTGTGCAAATATCAGTAATAAAGACTTTTGTATGTTATCAATTTAATTTCCATACATTGAAAAGTGCATAAAAAAAATCAGGAACTACTTTCTCTTGGGAAGTTTGAAACGATAAGGAAGCAGTTAAGCGGTGCCTATGAAATGAATTACATCTTCAGTATACAACTACCATCCTAAAGAGTCTCCAGAAGGCCTAGCAATTCATAAATAGAAAATGATTAAAAAGTTAAACTCCTTTTAAAAAATCAAAAACATATTTTACATGAATTTTGACAAAATGTTCTCTCACGCTACTGTCTCTGTAGTACGTTATTAACACAAATATTAGCTAAAATGACTAAAGACACATGTTTAGCAATACTTCACCCATGTGACTGGATGACAAAATTTTCCTGATATAGATATTTCATCACTTACATGTGGGTGGAATGTGGTAGATGGAGAGGACTTAAGAGGCAGTTCTTTCTTGGCCTTTCTTGTGGCGAAACTCAACATCCGACTTCCCACCATCTGTATTGTCTATAAATAAAATAACATAAATAGTATTAGTGAGATACTGATACCTACTGAAGCTTTGTTGTATGGATCACAATGAAATAAATTATATTCATGTAAAGATGTTATCTGAGGTTACCCTGGAAATTTGAAGAGGAGATGATATTCACAATATTTTTTCCCTTTCAACAACATACTTACTATTGTTCCTTAATAGCTGATGACAACAAATAATACTAAAATCTATTGTACAGCAGTTAACATCATTTTTCCAAGCAAAGTGTTGACACAGAGATACATCTACAGTCTACATGAAAATTTAAACATTTTCCTATACATGTATATATTTATGTTAAACAGTGACCCCTATAGCAGCCCCAAATTTGACCCTGGTGACCTGACTTAAACAAACCTTTTAGGGGACCTACATACAATGCTACATGTAAAATATTTAAGGTCTATGGCTAGAACTTTCAGAAAAAATGTTTTTTTAAAGTTTCCTTTAGTTTAAACTTATTTATTTTACTTCAATTGTGAAACAAGTTCTTACAACTCACGCTTAAAGTTTTCCTGGTTAGAACAAGTAATAAACAAATGCAGAAAAGTGTCTTGCTCATGGACACCACACATTCCTTTAAATTGTGCCCTTTGGCGGGGCATTTGTGGTCAAATCATGATGGTTCAAGAACTCGTCCGAGATCTTGTAGATATATTACTGCTGTACAAATTGGTTAAGATTCAATGAAAAATGGAGGTGCTATTGCTCTATGTAAAACAGTAACTCCACCCCAAATTTGACCCCTAGGATCTGACTTGAAAAACCCTTTTAGGGGACCTCCATACAATGCTACATGTAAAATACCTAAGGCCTATGGCCTTAACTTTCAGTGAAAATGTTTTTCAAAGTTTCTTTTAAAATGTTTATAAGCTCTGTGGCATGGGAATTAGCGATTGAATCATACTGGCTCAAGAACTTGTCTGAGATCTTGTGGTTACATAACTGCTATGCAAGTTTGGTTAAGATTCGTTGAAAAATGGGGGTGCTATTGCAACTACAAGAAAAGGGTTGGACAATTAAACCATGACATAAGTTCTGATGGCCTTTGGCCAGTAGAGCTAAAAATTGATAAAATTAAACTACATTTTATAACTGTTGTCATGGATAACCATAAATGAACAAAATAGATGCCTTTTAGCCATTTACTACAGTTATTCCCCTTTCAAAAATAGAAATGAATTAAAGGTTAGAACATGATCTTAACAGTGTTATACTTTATTTTCCAGTTTGCTAAAGCCTTAAAAAATCCCAATTATCAGGAAAAACAGTCTGACATAAATACCTGGGTACTTCAATGTCATACATTCACCATGCGGATACAAAATTTTCAGAAATTGTGTCGAGTGAAAATTTATCAAGATTGATGTGTGTCCCTGTAAGCTTACCTTAATTTGAGGTGGCAATCTCTCTGGGGCTGTGTAGAAACCCTTACGTTCGTTCTCAGCATATGTGACCCAGAAACGTGATGCCTGCTCCTGGATTATTGGTCTGTAAGTATCACATTAGCATTTCTTATCACATTTGATAAATGTGTTCTATTTAAAAAAAAAAACCACTGCAGCATTAGTTTAAAATAGATACTACATACATTTTTAATGCATATATAAACCTTGTTATATTAGACATTGGGCTGCTTTTATTTTTATATATGTTTAAGATTTCCCTTTATAAGCATGATTGTGTAAATGTTTGAACCTCCATTTCACCAGCACATGGCCAAATATGACCCCAGGACCATGATTTGAACAGACTATAAGTTATGCTACATCTAAAACACCAGTCCTTTTATTTCAGATAAATGTTTAACTTTTATGTGAGGGCATAAAGACGATCAGTTAACCTAACCACTCTTTCCTGGGATCCTTGAAGGTTAACCAGTACTCAAGCACACCCATCTCAACAAGCAGTTAATAACTTTCCTACTTGAATCAAAGTTGAAAGATTAATGATAATGAGACACAATGTCATATATCAATTATCACAGACAGTGGCCGGGCGGGAATGCGAACTAATAACCCCTGGATTGATAGTTAGACACGCTACCAACGGAGCTAACCGTGCCAAGCATTTTAACTTTGCCTAATTAAGAATGTTTGATCCCCAGGGATGATACCTAGTATGACCTCACGGTTATGATTTTAACAAAACTGGTAGAGAACCACTTACCTATGCTACATATAAAACTTTTAATCAAAATCGTTTTTGTAATTTCACAGTAGATTTTGTCAGGTTTCCCACAGGATCCTATATATAAAACCGTCTACTGTGGCCTAGTGGTTAAGGCATCTGCCTCGAAAGCGGGAGGTTGAACCCCAATGAAAGCACTTGAGATTTTTTCTGATGCGGCCGGTTACTCACCCAGCAGCTAGTTAAATTGAGGGGTACTGAATGTCAAACAACCTGGGATAGCTTTCGGGAAGTAACTGTGTACAACACAAAGGTGTCTCATAAGCCCAGTGTGGCTGTCCCTTTCATACGGGTGACGTTATAATAAACATACACTTTACTTACTTTACTTGTAAATTTGAAAAGTGATATTAAGATCACATTACTGTAAAGTTCCAAAATGTTCTACCTGACGGTAACCAAGTCTGGAGCTTTATAGTCTTCTGTCTTTGCCAAGTCCATGTTGTTCAACTGAACTCTGAACATCTCTTCCATTGCCTGAAGAGAAACACACAATACTGACTGTATAATATGTTCCCCATTTTATCAACACCATGCCAAACTCTGCTTGGTGTTTGCACCATGAGGAAAATGATTATCCAAGGTCTGAAGCTCTACCACCAGACCATGCACTCCATTAAATCTTGCAACTAAATCTTAGAAAGTCGAAACTATCAAAATATTGAGATATCAAAACCGAATAAATGTAACTATGCAATTATGTACAAATGTACAAATGACAAAGATAAATAATGCTTTTAAAATATTTATAATCAAAAGGTAATTTCAGTGTTCAAAATTAAGATTTATAAATGGAATGCACATTTAACAGACAAACATGTACCCTATATTTAAATCTTACTGCCATGTTCTGGTCCAAGTCAATACTTTAAGATATCTCATGATATTTTTAAGGGGTTTAATACCATATAATACATGATAGGTTATATATGGCATATCCAGTTTTATTGGTTGAGAAAGACCTCAGAATGAAACTGAGTAGAACCACCGTTCTTCCACAAGAAATTGGCAAAATTGTTCACTTAAAGTTTTTTGACAGAGCTGGGCTTGAACCCACGACCTCAGCCACGACCTCAGCCACGACCTCAGCCACAACCTCAGCCACGACCTCAGCCACGATCTCAGCGGTGACAGGTAAATGATCATTATACTACTTGCCTCAGACCATTGGACCAGGAATATCTCATGATATTATTTCAATTACTAACAGATTTATCTCTGCTGATAATTACGTCAAACTTTATAACATCATTGTGTAGATTTTTCATCTCCAAATAAAGGATTTAAAACCAAACAAGGTTTATAAATGTATAAAAGAGTTTTAGATAAAACTGTTGATATATTTCATATCAAATCTGCCAATTTAAAAATTTATATACATACTGTATTAACATTTTTTTCTAAACAAAATCATTAATGAACAAACTTACGGGTTTTTTACAGACATACAGTTCTACCCATACACGTCTAGCTGCTGTTGCCACCAAGCCGAGTCCCTCCATGACAGCCCTACTTCTCCTGGTTGTCACATCCGAACTATTGATACCTTGTTCCAGACTCAGATGCCACGTGGTTTGGATCGGATGTTCTTCTTTTAGATTGGCAGCGCTGAAATCAGTACAAGTATATTATAGTCAGATATAGGATTTTTTCAATAGATATGAAGGTTTAAAAAAAATCATAGACCGATTTATTTATTTTTTTAAACTGATTTATTTTAAATCCATTGTGAAACAAGTTCTACAACTTGAGCAAATCATGCTCAAAGTCTTCCTGAATAGAATCAGTACTGAGCATATGTGGATAAAGTGATTTGCATAAGGACACCACACATAGCTGGAGGAGAATTGACCCCAACACTCACTGATCTAGTAATACTGTAAAGATATCTATGTAAACATACCAAAATAAAATATTCTTATCTTGGCTTACATATGCTGGTTAGACTTAAATAGATTTCCCTATTAAAATAATAACATATTTTGTGATGTATCAAATAAACTACTGATTTCATTTTGATTTCAACTTGATCAGTCAAATTAATTTATCTACATATTGTAGAATTTGTTTCATCTTAGAAAGAGTTTGAATAAAGAAGTGAAGGTCATCAAGCAGTATTTGTGTGCTGTCTATTTGAAGAATGGGGATTTCGTTTCAATTCCACCACTCCGATTAAAATATCATTTTTGTCCCATTTAGACAGACTTGAAATACCAAATCAAATTTTACATGTATTTCTTAAGGACAATAAGGAGCTTTGTATTCCTTTTAAAAATATTGTTATTTATAGCGATATTTCCAGATATAACTGCCTTTAAATTCAATACCTTTCATTATAGAACTAATTGGATATTTGCTTATCCCTTTACTTCATATAGACGCGTTTTCCCGCACCAATCACAGAAGGCCTTTGAAAACAGTGCAGGAAGAGACAATTCCTGCACTGTTTTCCACTCTGTCAGTTAATATAAACATAATTCACCCATTGCTGATATGTGGTGAATTAATGCTTTCAATATTAGAGGTGTCCAAAGGCGTCTTTATTAGAGGTGTCCAAAGGCGTCTATATGAAGTAAAGGGTTAAGTGCACTACCTGTTTGCTGTATCATCTGTCAGGTTAAGGAGACAGTAACAGAGACAGCCCAGGAATTCCTGGTCGTAGTTGCCCGGACCAAACACCAGACCGCGATTATTGGTGAGTTTGTGTAGGGCATCCAACACATGTGTCTGTCCAGGCACACTGTCCACCGGGCGGGACAACTGGAACAACACCGTCCGATTGAGAGATTTGTACACAGACTCCAGCGATACACCGGAAGCTGAGAGATACAACAACACAAGAATCATAATCTTTTCCATAATTGGTTTTCAACAAAAGTTTCAAAACAGGAATAATACATTCTATTGCATGATGCTCATGTTTTGCAAACCAAAGTTGCATTACAGATACTTTGAATCTCCACAACATTGCCTCAAATCCACAACTTTAGATTATACATGTACTAGTAATTTATTTCAGATTGTGAAGAAAGCTCAGAGCTTATATGAACCACTCTTGAGTCAGCTTCCTGGGAAGAACCAGTATTGGGTGTTATTTTTTGAGAGGCATCGGGTCGAACTTACATAATTGGTCATCATTATCCATTACAATACAACCCAACTTAAAGCCCACCACCCCCACACCCCTTCTGGTCCTTCCACTATCAGAAATAATTTCACAAAGAAGTCTCTTATAGCTACAACATAATCTTTGTCTATGTTTTTTTGACAGACATATAGTAAGTTGGACAGTGAATCAATATTCCTCTTTGGTGATTTCGTCAGCTGGGACTTAATCGGAGGTGACTCACAAACTTTTCACAAAATGTTATCTTACTACACAAGTCACTGTTAATATATCAAATATATCAGTTACGCCACATAGTTACTAAATGAACTTACATTTACGTTTGGCCTGGGATATCAATTTGCTGATAAATTCAAATACTTCTTTTGTCTCCCTAGTGAACACACCTGCAATGTGAGATGTCATATAATAGTTCATGGAAAACAAATATGGAAGCTGACAATACATGGTATTACAGCATAGACAATTTATACATGAATCCATTAAATATCACTTTATATCAATCATTGTTGAGTCAGAGATTAAAATTAATGGTTCCTTTAAAATAACTCGCATAAACTTACACATTTTATATTCAAGTATTTGAAAATATGACCTAATAAAAACCTACCCTGCCATAACTTATCCACAACTCTACTGGTGAAGTAGAAGACGTTGTTAGCCATGTTAGAGTAACTTCCCCCTGACATTATAGGTAGAGCTGCTTGGTCACCTAGCAACACATCAGCAGCAAGAAGGTGGTCCATCACCGTCTTCAGCATTTCTGTCTGGTATTCACGTTGCTGGGCTCTCGTAGCGTGGTCAGGGGATGCCTGAAACAAGAATCAATTTAGTCACAAACATAAATGAAGCATGGGAAAGTCTGTGATTTAGTTATAGTTAACTCAACGACAATGTAAAAATAAAACTCCTGGGATGTATTTAGGTATTTCCATAAGTATGACTATGAGTGTAATTATGCTAAATTTAGAGATGTATGGATAACTACACCAAAGACAATCATAGTTAATGTTAATTTTAAAGTGACAATGCTAATTATTAATCTGACTGAATTATCAATCTCTGACTGAGAATGAAATAAGCCAAGATATTTTCAGATTTTAAACAAATCACCAAACTATATGAACTGCGCAATTTATTGTAATATGTAAATATTATGACAATGTTTATTTATGCATAATGTGCTAATAAGCACGACTTTTAATTTTGAAACTCTTTTGACCACTTTCTGCTTATAGATTATTAATATTAAGTATAATATCGGAACTGAACAAGTTATTTCAGAACAAATTCAACAGTGGATGTTGAATATGAGAACATTTACTGTAGTCTACATGTGACAAGAAGTGACCTACCTCTAACATGAGATCAATAACAGAGGCAGATTTGGCGACAACTGGCTGCGACAGACTGTCAATCACAACAGTACGTAGAAAATCTATCACAAATTTACGTGCAGGGTGACTCGTCAAAAAACCTGGAATGTACAAGCAAGCATTCAGCATCATGTATGTTACATTTTGTCTTAACAGCAAAAGAAGCATAATGGTAGTGCAATGGATGAGTGTTGGCCGCTCACGTCAGAGACTATTGTTCGATCCTCAGCTTGACCTGATGCCTCTCAAAAAACAACACTCAGTACTGGTTCTACGCAGGAAGTGGACTAAGAGCAGTTCATATAAGCTTTGACCTTTCTTCGCATTCAAGTGAAAATCAATAGGTATAAACTATTAAAGTAACAACAAAGATTCACCATACTGCGAAGTCTAAATGGGAGTTAACATTGTTATGTAAAAGAATATGGCACTACAGAACCCTTAAATATCTTTATTTTTACCTACACATGTATAGACAGTTTCAAGTGCTAAAATTGACCAACATTCAGACACCAGAAAGATTCCATCATACTTGACAGAAAGGCCACAAACACCACTGACAAGAGGAGGTTCAATAGTGTAATGAAATAGGCTTCAATGTCTGGACAATGATTTATTATTATTATGGGGGTGGGGGAATAAATATTGCCCTTGTCATTCTGTACTCATGTCCGTGTCACACTTTCTTGTCAATTTTATTCCTGAACTTCCCAACCAAATTTCACCAAACTTGCCAATGAATCAGTTCAGAGTTTATTTGTGCATATCATCATTGCATGTCAGGCCATTAACTTTTGGCAGAGTTATGGATGGCACTTTATATGATTTTAGTGGTAAATCTGTGTTACACTTTCTTGTCAGCTAAACTTCTCTTCCTCAACCTCTGAACCCATTTTAGCATAACATGCTGGGGATTATCAGAATGAAGTCTAGTAGAGCATTGACTTTTGGCTTAGTTATGGCCCTTTAATTAATTTTTAATGGTATATCACTGTACGTACATCACACTTTCATGTCAGCTCTGCTCTTCCTAAACGTATGAGGGAGTATCAGCATGATGTCAAATTGTTCTTGTTTTGTAAAATTATATTCTAAAACCAATAATGTGAATTGCATATGATACTGTATATATGGTATAAACTTACATGCTTTATCTCTTTCTGGGGATCGAACATACACCATGGCATCGCTCTCTGGGAATGGCTGCAACAAGGTCAAGGATAATAATATATATACAAGGAAACTGTCCATAAAATTTTTTGCATTTATAACAAAACATACCATCTTCCTCAACAAAATCACTTCAGATGGTACAGAGGCATTTAAATAATCTTTGTCTAGAGACAAGCAACAAAAATTCTATGCCTTTAGTTTTATTTCTTCTTTAAAATAACCAATATTCTAACATTAGATCACACAATTTCCAGCCGTTGGTTAGAATCAATAATCTACCATATAGCTGCTAAATACATATCACAAATTTCACCGGCGGCCCCAGAAATACAGAAAATCATGGTAATAAATTAATTCTTAGATTTTCATCCAAATTTGTTGCAAAACAGGGGCATGGATGCAATTTTATTTTTTTGTTTTTCAGATATTAAAACAGAAGTGTCGTTTTAGGCATGAAATGAAAATAATTTAATGAAGATCAAAAGTTTAAAATGTGACCTTGTTTTTGGCAAATTATGTTCCCGTAAAATATGCTGAGGCGGGTAAAAAAGCGTGGGATGACAGGGATGATAATCTATGAATTAATTTATTAAGGCCTTATTACTTGTCTCTTACCTTGAATTCATCTTCAGGTGTGGTGACACACTCGTCAGAGTCTGGTGTGAAGTAAGGAAACAAGGTGGCTGCGAGGGCTGATATAAAGTCTGGTTGGGTGGACAACTGGATGAAGTCAGAGTGGTTGTGGTACAGAAATAACAGAAACTGGAGCAGCGTGACCGGGTACTCCTGGCTCCAGGAATCCAGCTCCTGGTCCTCATTCTGGAAACAAATCAATACAGGTAAATGTATTGTTTTTACTCATTGCTTTATAAATAATTTAATCATTATTATATTGTTGTTAATTTATTAATGGGCAACTTTGGCTTTACAAAAATGAGACACACAACTTATGTTTTATCGCCTCTATTGCTACATAACTACTGCATGTATACTCAAAGACAGTTGTTTTGCTAATACAGTCAAACCTGTCAAACAAGGGAAGGAGCAAAAGTGTCCTTTAAGACAGATTATTGCTTAGTATAGGTTAGTTTGCTTTCAAAGCATAGAAATGGGAAATAGAAAATGTGGCTGTTTAAGATAAGTGGCTGCTTAAAAGAGGTGACCCCTTTCACAGGTTTGACTGTAATTCTAGTATAAGATAGTGAGACATGCAGCTGGAGTAGAATATTTATTAGTAGGGTATTTCCACTGATAAGATGATATGATAACTACTGCATGTACTATAATCAGAGGCTCATAAGGACACGGAGATTCTTTTTAAATGAGAATAAAACCATTTTTACAAATAAAACTTTACAACTTTTTGCTTGTTTGAAAAAATAAGAAGCAGTTTAGAGTCAGGTGAATCCATATCCTTATATAAAGCATCCAATTAAAACTGCTCTTCTGAATAAACAGTGCTTAAATTTGGGCAAATAAATTCAAAGAAGAGAGCAATGTTATAGAAATATTAAGGACAGCCACCTTTCATGGATGACTCTTAAATGCAACTGCTCTCTGAAGCATTCTAATTATCTGTAATAATTCCGTATCTCCATCTTGTATGGAATATTTTGTGACGTATGCAATCTTATCCTTGATCTTTGTTTTCTATTTAGGTAATGTTATCAAGTTAAGAAAAATACACTACCCAAAGTTGTAATACAGAGAAATGGAAGTCTATAGCAAATTAGATCAAACATAGATGCACATGTCAACAATGCTGTATACAACACTGATCATACAGCAATGTATGTTGATATATTGATAATTATCAAATTAATATAATTTAATCCAGTGAAATGATTCACTGTACAAAAAGTTTGTTTTATAAACATAATGTATATGTATGCTGCTATGAGGGAATCCTCCATGACGGAGTGGTTGCTGCACCCTAACAACCACAAAATTCACACTGTTGAGGTTTGATCCAAGCTATAACAGTGTACTATGTGTGTATTTTACCATTTACTTTTGGAATTTTGAGGATTTCCTTCATCAATTAAAGTTGCATGTGTTGAAACACATTTCAGGTTATATATGGCATATCCAGTTTTATTGGTGGAGTAAGACCTCAGAATGAATCTGCGTAGAAAAACTGTCCTTTCTGTAAGTAACTGACAAACTTTCTCATATATAGTTTGCAAACCAAACAGGACTTGAACCTATGTCAGACTTTAGCTGTGATATGTAAGTGATCATTAGATGACAACACCATGGAGGACCAAAATTCCATTAAAAAAATGCTGCAATTGTATGTTCAGTAAATGAAATGACTTAATCTGGCAAATCTGTACAGTACAGTTTTATAGCTAAATTTCACAAAGGTATAAATATATATCTACCATTGATCAAGGTGATTTTGAGGCTTTACAAAAACAACTTACAACATTGAGCATGCTCCTGATCATAGTCAGTAAGATGATTGCAGCATCTGAACACAGCTGTATATCTTTGTCCCTGGTGATAGTCGTGGCTTGTTTACTGATAGGTACGCCGAATATAACATTCCACACAGAGTCAAGGTTCAACTAGAAGTAGTTAATTTTGATAATGTACATGAATGTACACAATGGCAAAGTGTTAACTTACAATGTTATAAATAGCAGTGGTATACTTCAGGGTGACATAATTTAAGCTTTATAGACTTGCACAATATGATTAATTGGATAGTGGAGCCATTTAGCTCCAATTATCAATCCAGGGGTAGTGAGTTTAAATCCCTGCCTGTTCACTATATTCCAATGATATACAACATTGCATCATTGTCATTTATTTCTCAGTGATGATTCAAGCAGTGAATTTATCAGTCACTTGTAGAGATAGAAAGAAAGAAAAAACTTTTATTTGCAATTCAATAGGCCATATGCCCGTGTGAACATATACAAAACAGGAATAAATTTACATACATGACGTAACACATACTGTATCTTATATTACAAAAAAAAAAAATGTAAAGAAAAAAGAGAAAATATCACGTATGCATAACGCATTGTGCATACATATATGCATACATAAAACATATATACCAGATACATGGTAATCAATTGGTTTTATTTAATGAGGTTACATTTAATCAAATCCATATCAAAAATTTGTGGAAAATCAAACACAGAAAATAGAGAAATACTGTCATGTATTTTTGTTACGGAGAAAGTGCATGTATGATGTTAATACACAACATCATAGATAGATGTGCTTGAGTACTGGTTAACCTTCCAGAATCCCAGGAAAGAGTAGTTAGGTTAACTGATTATTTGATAGCCCTCGATGGCATAAAAATGACACTTAATATTCAAACATTTAAAACAATAATAAGATATATAAATCAACTCATATATGATAAGAACTCATCACTTCTAACCTGGACATCTGTAGGTATATGACTGACATGCTGGCCTAGTAACAGGCCCATCAGTAGAAAGTAGATCTCGGGTACACTGTTGTGCTTGGGCAGTAACCATTGTAGCACCGTAAAACCTGGCACATGACATATATCATGGTTCAGTGAGCGCACCTCATGTTGGTAACCGGAGTGCAAGTTGAAACCTGTGAACGAAATGTTAACTATCTTTATCTATCTGATATAATTAGTTTTGCTTATACCGATAAAGGAACCTGAAACTGGATAAAAAAAGCATTAGCCATTCAGTACAACACAACCATAGCACTGAAATGATTGTTGGAACTGCTTCAATAATAATACTACTATCTCATTAATGAATTCCCAGAATCATGCTTCCCAGAATCAAGCCAAAACTATTTAATTCAAAAATAAGAATTTATAACACTGATTATAATTACACCAGGCTCCTGTTTTACCAACAAATTTATGTATATACTTAAATACTTAAATACTTGAATATATGAAAAGTATTCAGTTGATCATGATTTTCCAGAAAAACTGAAGTCAGTTGCACTAACATAAACAAAAGAATATTTACAAAACCAATCAAATCTAATATAAGTTTTTAAGTATTTAAGTAAAACTGAAGAAAATGTTGGTGAAACAGAAGCCAGTTTCACTGATTGATCTGACACTCGTACAATAGCTGTGCTGATTTCTGTCTCCCTATGTCTCCCACATATTGCTCCTTCAATTCAATTCAAATTCAATTCAAATTTATTCAGGTATATAAGATCATTATACAACATATATATCATGATGATAAAATAATAGTAATAAATCAAGAAAAATAAATAAGTAAAATAATTATAGTAATCATCTAAAAATTAAATATCTTATAACCCGGGATAACTCATTAAAGCAGCAAATGTGCTTATTTCCAATGGGGTCCCTTCCTTTATGAGCTTTACTCCATCCAAACATATATCAAACATATTTGTTAAATCATTGTTCGTATTAGGGTCCTCCAGTGGATCCCGCAGAACATACAAGGATAACTCGGATAGCTGAAGTACTTACCTAACATACTGGCCCCTATTTGTTGTTTCAATATCATTTCTGTGTCTTTCAACCATCCTCCTCCACACACCCCGTCTCTGAACTTATTGACTGCCTGAGGGTTCTTGAACATGAGCATCAGGATCCTCAATGCCTGGATCACCGTGGTGGCATGCAAGTGCCCCTGGGTAAACATCAACACCCAATCAAAACCCAAAACACGCTGCAACTCCTCAGAGAAACTGAAATGTAAAATTTCATGATTCAGGCACCTCATATACGAGTCAAGCATCAAATAAGAATAGATGGCTATAAAACATTCATGTATTTTATACAATATGATTTTTGTCAAAACAGAATAGATATAACGACAGTAAGTAAAAGAAATAATCATTTTTTGTTTAAGTACCAAAATGAAAATATTGAAGCTTGTCATCTCTGCTTGAGTAGTAATGAAACAGGACAAGAAAAATCTGCAGTCAGTCCGGGACTTGACGACCGAGCTATTTCACTTACAGGGCAAAAACTATTCTTGTGCTAGCTGGACTGCTAACATACATGTATCTCCTAAGAGGTTACGAATACACTGTTACAGTTACAACTATTACAAGTGATTAAATCAGTTGGCATAGTAACATAACACATCCCAAGTCTGCTATCATTGGTATACACATAACATTACTACACTGCGTAAAATACCTTATTTACAGGTCAGGAAACAAGTATACAGAGTTATAGTGATCATTGAATTACAGTAGTACCTACCTGTTTGTAACAGAAGGTGACATGGTTTTTTGTCCCAGCAGTCTGTATATGACATCCAGTAGAGTATTCCGTAAACGGATCTTATGTGCTGATGATCCACCAGGCTCTTCTGCTGCAATCACAAAATACAAATCAGTATTACCAAATATCAGAGCTTTTTTCCTGAAAATTTGGAAAAATTAGCTCAATTGTGGGGAAAGTGGGATTTTTTATGGCTTTAGCAAACTGGAAAATAAAATTTACAATATTTCATCCTACACTTTTATTACATAATATCTTAAAATTGTTTCAACTGATTTTATACAGTCCAACTTAAAATTGTGATTTCACTTTTCAGTCATGGTCTGTAAACAGATTAAAAGATAGTCAATTACAATTATCGTACCAGTTTAAGTATCTAAATACATGTCATGGTTTCCATGTTTGTTAAAAGGCTCCCTTGGAAGCACAAAATGCAACCAAATAAAAAAAAAATAGCAGACTATGTCAAACTGAATCTGTTCTTGAGGGTTAATGAAACAAGCAAGTTCAATTCTCTTACTAGTATGAACTCATACGAGGTATATCCCAAAAGTAATAGGACTCATTTAGAAATATGCCTTTAAGTGTTTCAATCCAAACAAAACTTGGCATGGATAATTTTACATATTTAATCTATAAACATGCAAAATTTCAATATCGTACACCACCTTTTAACATTAATTTTGACAAGTCAAAATATATATGTAACAAAGTACTGGGGAGTTTGACATTATCTGTGCGACGTCAAGTTGACATTCAAATGAAAGTCATTCTTTTTTCGAAGTATGAACCGCTGTGCAAAACTGCACCCACTTCTGGTACATGCTACGATACTATGATAACTCATAGATCTTAACCACAGAATGTACACTCAGGCACATGGCCTGAGGTACTGAAAGCGCTTTTCATGAAGATCTGACTTGAATCCCAGGAAAACTACACAAGATTTCGGTCGTCCAGATCGCTGATAGTCAGTTACTTTCGTCTCACCATTGGAAACCCATTTGTACCACCAATAGATAAGACTCCAGGATATGCCTTCAATTAAAGAGTTGTGTAAAATAAACTTCAGAGTATCCTGTGGGGTCATATTACACCCAACATAAAATTTTACAACATTCCAAATTTCCACTCTAGGGGTGAAGTCGTCCAACATTTTTTACTCTTCAAATTCGCACTTATTATTTTGAATGTACACACAATATTCAAATGTTTATCGATAATGTCAAATTTTTAAATGACAATCGCACATGACCTGAAATTAAATCCACTGTTATTTTATAACATTAGGCACGATATTGAGGAAATTGTCTGCTTTTCAAGGCAATGTTGTTTCTTTTAATGGCATCTAATGTCAAAGTTCCCCGCACTTCTAAACTCGTATTGAAGATGTGTCAATCTATCAATTGATACCACTGGTTTGCATGTAATGCCCTAAATTACCAAGAGTTGTCAGATGACAACAAAGCTCGCCGATGGGATAAAACTCACTACACATGCAAAGATTGAGATTGGAGGCAAACACCAAAACTTAAATGCAACTTAACGCTAAAGTTTAACCTCGGTGTCTACAGAAGAAAAATTAAGTCCAAAAGGGCCATAACTTTGCCACCATGCAACTCTGAGTTGTGGTTCTTGTCTCTGTGTGTTCCATCGATGATGGTGAACACGCAGGTAAAGTTTCATTCATATCCATTGAGTGGTTGCATAAATATCTTACCTGATAAAAAACTTTAACCTGAAAAATTAAGTCCAAAAAGGGCCATAACTCTGCCAAAATGCAACCCCTAGTTATGGTTCTTGTCTCTGTATGTTCCATCGATGATGGTGAACATACATGTGAAGTTTCATTCATATCCAATGAGTGGTTGCATAGATACCTTACCTGATAAAAAAAATTTAACCTGAAAAATTATGTCCAAAAAGGGCCATAACTCTGCCAAAATGCAACCCCGAGTTATGGTTCTTGTCTTTGTGTGTTCCATTGATGATTGTGAACACACATGCAAAGTTTCATTTATATGCAATGGTTGGTTGCATAGATATCTCAAACTTAAACGCAGCTAAACGCAAAAGTTTTACCTGGGTGTCTAAGTCAAAAAAGGGCCATAACTCCACCAAAATGCAATCCAGAGTTATGGTTCTTGTCTCTGTGTGATCCACTGATGATGCTGAACACACATGCGAAGCTTCATTCATATCCAATGAGTGGTTGCATAGATATCTTAAACTTAAACGCAGCTAAACGCAAAAGTTTAACCTGGGTGTCTTAGTCAAAAATGGGCCATTACTCCACCAAAATGCAATCCAAAGTTATTGTTCTTGTCTTTGTGTGATCCACTGATGATGCTGAACATACATGCGAAGTTTCATTTGTATCCAATGAGTGGTTGCATAGATATCTTAAACTTAAACGCAGCTTAACGCAAAAGTTTAACCTGGGTATCATAGTTCAAAATGGGCCATAACTCCACCAAAATGCAATCCAAAGTTATGGTTCTTGTCTCTGTGTGATCCACTGATGATGCTGAACACACATACAAAGTTTCATTCATATCCAATGAGTGTTGGCAAAGATATCTTAAACTTAAACGCAAAAGTTTAACCTGGGTGTCTACAGACAATGCCAACGACGACACTGGGGTCATGGCAATAGCTCTCCTTGGACTTTGTCCCAGCAAGCTAAAAAATGACAGAGTCGTCCTATTACTTTTGGGACATACCTCCTATAACCATCATTTATCGGTACTGAATATTTTCAGCTATGGTACTCGTAATAATAAGCAACAATGCATTATGTTGGATAACACAATAGTTACCTATTTACATGTAAGTTGTTTTTATTCTGAGAAGCTCACTCTGAAACATCATGATATGTATAGGTAGTGGTATATACAAGAGTACAAATCATTCTTACTTTCTACTATGATGTAATTGTTACTGCCCGAGCCCGGGTTTTCTACAACAAGTGAAGTTTCAGCAAAGCGAGATTCAGGAATTGTGGAAACAAGGAACTGGCCCAATCTGAAAGAGACCATTACATTAAGATAGTAACATAGTAACATGCATACTTTTTCAACAAACAAATATTCAATAAAAATTACTAACTATGAGTGTATCCATTTAATGAAAATTCATTTGAAATCCCATTTTTCTATAATCTTGCAGCAGTAAGCAAATGTAAGTAAATGAATTCTACTTGAATATTTTCACTTATGGAGCCAATAACCTTATAAACAATCAAGTTTAAATTTTTTACTTCAAACCTCAACATCTTTAATTCAAGATTAACATTCTTCATCAAAACATTTTAAAACATCATAAATTGCATACACCTTACATTTTATGTACAAGAAATCCATTGCCTGTAAATTATGAATAATTAATTTGCCAAATGATTAATCCTTTGTGTGCTATTTTATCAACATTTATTCAGGAGATGCAAGTTTCCTATCCTTTCCTATCTATCTATATAAGTCCTTGTCTTATCCATTTTTTGTCCTGCATACTACCCAAATGAATAATATTTCAAATAATATTTTCATTATGGCTGATGTCATTGAAAAGAATGCTGATTTTGTAAGTACCGGTACCAAAAACATTTTAATGTTGCTATTACATTGTAATGAATGACTGAATGACAGACTTTGAATATAAACTAAAGAAAAATTTTGTTAGTTTAATAAAAAAAAAAAAAAAGTATGAATAGTATGACACAGTTCAGTTGCATGATGCTGCAGTCCTTGCTGTTCATGCAGTAGCAGTTTTACCCTGTTAAGTTTTAAATAAAAAATTAAGTCCCACTTATTTTGTAAATCAAATTATAGTGTGTCTACAATATAGACTTATCTCTAGCATTATCTACATGTCATCTCATAAAGAATTTTTAAATTTAACAAGTTGATATGTTTAAACCAAACAATGAGCTCAGTCGGCTCAGTTGGCAGTGCTTCTGACTATCAATCCAGGAGTTATGAATTCGAATCCCTGCCAGACCACAATTTCCATGTTGATTTTATCTGAAAGTCATTCATCTCTTACTGGAAATAAATCAGGACTTTTCAAAATTTTGAACTTGGTTTTTTGATTGAATGAATTTTTTAGCGTCATTTTTATGCCATCAAGGGCTAACAGATGATCAGTTAACCTAACCACTGTTTCCTGGGATTAACCAGTACTCGAGCACACCCCATCTCCGCAAGTAACTGATAACTTTCTCACTTGAATCAGTGGTGAGAGACGAATGATAATGAGACACAATGTCGTATATCAATCATCATGGAGACTGTTGCCGGGCGGGGGATTCGATCTCACGACCCTTTGATTGATAGTCAGAAGCATAACCGACTGAGCTAATCGGGCCTGGCTTTAAACTTGGATAGAACAATTTCCATGTTTATATCATGCTTATATATACCTACTGACCCCGTATTACTAAAAGGATATACATGTATATTTAAAATATGCCAAAATAATAAATTGAAATGGGATTTCCTATCTAAGGCTACATGCCTGGATTACACTAAAATAGATTTCCGGCTTAAAATTACAACACATTTTGTGACATGTTATGTGAGTCAAGTGATTTCATTTTGTTTTCAATTTGTTTACACGTAATAAAAAATATTTCATTTTACAACTAGTCTGAATGACAACATGAATGTCATCAAGCAACATTACAGTGCTGTCTATTTTTAGAATGGGGATTTATTTCGTTTTAAGTTTACACCTACTATCTAAATATGAATTTTGTTAGGTTTTGATGGATTTGACATACCAAAACATTTGGATTTTAATTATTAATGATAATGAGATGCCTTTTTCAATTTTAAAAATAAATTTTATTTTTTAAGACATAAATAGCATTTTTTTTCCTGATATACTCCTTTTAACACTGATTCAAGTGGGAAGATATCAGTTAAAATCAAACCTTTCTTAAGCAGCCACTCAAGGGAAAGAGCAAAACTGACCTCTTAATGCAGGTGACTGCTTAATACAGGTTGATTTAAACTAAAATTATAGAAATGGTAAATAGAAAATGTAGCTGTATAAGACAAGTGGTTGCTTAAAAGAGGTGACCTCCAACACTAGTTTTACTGTATTGCTGAGATGGGTCTGTTTGATCACTGGTAAACCTTTCATGATCCCAGGAAAAGAAGTTACATGTAGGTTAACTAATCATTTGTCAGCCTTCATGTGATAAAAATAATGTTAAATATTCAAGGTTAATGTTCAAACCAAACATTACGCATAAATAGTACATTTAACTCCCTTTCACCAATACCAGTCAATGAACATTTTAGTGACATACTTGAGTAGTGCCTGTGGGTCGGGGTGTCCCTCCAACAGCAAGCTGATCACACTTGACATGATATCTATAGTAGCCTGTGATAGACGCGGATCCCTCATCACGTGTAGAAGTCGAGTTGTCAAACCAATCTCTCGCATCAACTTTAGATTGTTTGACTGGTCGCTGAAATATTAAAAACATGGTTTCTGTACTGTTAACTAAATGAGAAATATAATTTATCTAGTAATATTTGACAATGATTCCTTCAAAGGGAAGAATATATAAACAACTAGGCATAAACACACTGTATGGATGTATTTCACACTATTATCATCAAAACTTTGCAAGTGACTTCTATGAAAGCTGAAGATCTTTGTGTTTCCAAATTTTTTAATGAAACTTTAATGTGACGTCATTTGGTGTTGTTGATGACAAATGGATGTGACTTAATGTGAATTTTGTTATTTTCCTGATAAATTAGTTAAAAAAATTAAAAAAGAGCTAAATACTGTTATTGTTATCTAGTAAAGAAATGAATGAATTACAAAATGCAATTAAAATGCCCCTCGACATCAACATGATCTAAACAAACTTGATAGAAGTCCATGGGTATCCTAACCCTTGTATTTGATCCTTAACATTTCCGTGTATTAACCTACATTAAAATCTGATCTCCCAGAAGGCACTAAACATGACGCCATGGTCAGAATCAGATCAAACCCTGATAGGAATCAAAATAACGACTTCAAATATGAAATTTGATTTTAATATCTCATGATTTTCAGACCACAAAAAGATTGGGATTTGTTGACTACAGACATTGAACAGTTGCTTGGAGAATATCTCACATGAACCTTCAAATCAGGTGAGCTTAAAATCAACAAGTTCTGCCCTACCTTGATTCTGTAAGATTATCTCACATGAACCTTCAAATCAGGTGAGCTTAAAATCAACAAGTTCTGCCCTACCTTGATTCTGTAAGCAGTTCATAGTAGTGTTCATACAACGACCTCTGTAAGTCTCCCGGGGCCTCGTGCCACACCTGCAATATAGCAAGATATTAATTCTATACATAATCTAATATACAAGTGAAATAGCATGATTAACCTTTGCCATTAACACTAAAACAAGAGGCCCATGGGCCTTAATGGTCACCTGATTATCCTTGATGACATAAAGCTATATGTTCCAACTTTTGTTAATAAAACATAAGCATTAACCGTCATGTCAGCAACAACAAATCACACCAATAAACATTCAATTGAGTCTATTCAGTCATCAGAAATTAAATTTCTTTGCCATTTTATCTTGTATAGATTTAGTTAAATAGGCCTCACCACCAAAACCAAACTGTGAGACCCAGGTACATGCAATTCACAATTTTTATAAAGGACCCATAAATGTCAATAATCATGCTCACCATTTGTTTCCCAGTGCTTCATATAGTAAGAAGAAGATTTTCAAAGTTTACCTTGAACTCGACTGTTTTTGCCCCATCCCCAATGCCCCAGGGGTGTGGAGACCATGCAATTCACAATTCTGATTCATCCTTAGTTATCAAAGCTGCATACAACATTTCATTATGATTGTGTTTACGTTTTTTGATAAGTCGAAAATGTCAATTTTTTACGGAGGCACGACAATAGACAAAAGGCAACCACAAAAGGTCCCTTGAGAACAAAATCTCAGGTGACCTAAAAAACTTCCTTCCATGCTTTTATTCTCCATGTTATTTTTTTTTTAAAAAAATGATAGGAAGAATAAAGCTATATATTGATGTTTACTCGTGTGAAATGTAATATACAAGTTCTACTAAATGTAATATCAATTCAACTTTCACAATCTCAAACTCAATCAAGCCTCTAGATAAACAAGATTAAATAAGCAAGCATGTGACAAGGCCTAAAATGAGAACTGTTAATACCGTATATTCCCTAATTAACGCCCCCGGGGGCGTTACATTTTACAAGGTGGGGGCGTTTATAAAAGATAAAAAAAGGAAATTTAACAACAGTTAAAAATACAATAAAACCAATAAAACCATGGAAAAAAACCTTAAATCCGGTTTTAATCCCCGAAAAAGTGGTTCAGAATTATTTTAGAGTGAATGAAATAATCGACATAGGATGAAAAAAAGCTGAAAATCTGTATGAAATTACTACCATGCGTACTGGAATATCCGAATTTATGGTCATTGTACTCTTCACTTTAAATCACTTGGACGCTTGCTCTTATCAACGTGAAACAATGAGCTTTCAGCGTACACAGACTAACCGCATTTTCCGACGTTTTGGGATGTTTTAATCAGCAGACGGCATTTTTACAAGTATTAAACAGCAAATATGGGGAAGTATTTGTTCAACCAAAAGTGGTTAAGTGGTCGCCCAAGATATAAACAATGGGTTAAAGAGTCCAAAGGTAATAAACACTTTGCTAATTGTTGACTGTGTAACCAAATAATCGATCAGGGAAAGATGGGCAAATACGCACTCAAATCGCATATACGTTTTGTTTTTTAATTTTCCAGAAAAATAGGTGGGGGGCATTTATTAGAGTGGGGGCATTTATAAGGAATATACGGTAGATTATTTGTTTGAAATTAGCTCAGCTTGAAACCAGCTCTATGATAATTGGATTATCCATGAGAATGCATTTGCTTCCTGTTAGCTTAATTTCTGCATCATACATGTACATGTAGATGTTTATTGAATTTAACTTGTAAGAAAATATTGATAACCATTACGTTTCCTATTGAGAAACTGTAAGAAATACTTTGGTTTGTTAAATGTGAAAATTCTAATATTCTAATCTTAAAGAAACTAAGTAGAAAAAATTACCTCAAGATCACATAAAACATCTTCAAATGCCTTCTTGTTGGGGATGACTGAGCTCTCCTTGCCACTGTCAATGGTACCAACTAGGGAGAAGGTCAGATGTAAGATATGACTGTTCAACAGCTGCTGCTTCTTCTTGTACAACATGGCCAGGATCTGTGGAGTACATATAACATCTTAATCATTAACTATACTTACCAGATGTTACCACTTGGCAACATTTGTAAAAAATGGCCAGTGTCAGTGGAATAGAATTACATACTAATCATTCTTGTTATCAGAGGTAGCCATTTGGCAACACTTCGGAGCCCAAACACATGCATCCAATCAAGTAACAAATGTCTACTGTTTATCATCAACAGGAAAAATAGTAACAGTGACCTGAATCTTTGATCAAATATCTCCCTAAATCCACTTAAAATATATGAGTCCTGTGTTCTCTATCTATTTTTTTTTATCAAAACATTGATATTAGCTACTGGTACATCTTCAATGTAGAGAAATCAGATACCCTCCAACAATCTGCAAATTCTGTTAGTTAAAATCTGATAAATAGTCCAATAAATGGAAAGGACTGGCTGTGAGGTTATAAAACTTATTTCATGCTCAACTCTAATTTATGCTAAAAAAAAACAATACAGGATTGATATAAAAACTCAAATTAAACCATAAGCACTTAACAAATCATTGTATTTGAAAATATTTATGCAGACTTGAGGTAAAAATTTACAGTTAATAACATTTATTTTCCTATATTGAGTGCATTTGTTTTTTAGTCAAGCATGAACACTTGAGTGGAGCATAGAACAAATTTTTATAACCTCTAATTCAGTTTTGATTGATATGTTACTAACAAGTGTTATGACAGGTAGACAAAATAATTTGGAGCGTGAAACAAACACACTGGAATGAAATATTACAGCAAACGACCTGGACAGTAGTTCTACGGTGTCTACTGAAGTTTGAATTCATTTGAGAAAAGCAAATATTGTTTATTCACAGTAACTCACTGACCTGATAACCCTTGATTCTATCTAGGTCATGAAGGGCCTGTTTGTTACTCTTCACAACGCAGACCAGAGCTTTTACTGCGGCATATAGGCCTTCAACATCGGTTGCCATAGCAACAAGACCTAGCAATGTAGATGTTCCTCCAACATTTTGTAACATCTTGGCAACAGGCATGGGACAAAATGTTCTTACACCTGAAACAAACAATCATATCCTTTTTGGCTGCTTCGTTCATTTATGTCCGATACATATAGGTTTTAAGCTCACATTTTGGTGTAGATAAATTTCAAACTTACACATCAAAGTTGAACTTTTTATCCAATTATCATAATTACAACAAACTCGCCCTATTCTTGTGGCACAATATATGTAGTCCACATGATTCAAGTTGGTTAAATGACAACTGGACTAGGATATATCTGATTCAGGAATCCTCTGTTTTTCCACCATATACAACCAAAGTCATCGTAAATACTCCCTGGAAACGAACTCAAGAGTGATTCATAAAAGATCCACAGTGTGTAGTTTTGATCCTTTGTTCTTGAAGTCTTAATCCATCAAAACTAATAAACATAAAAGACCTACTAGGAATGCTCATATATTAATATATGAGCATTCCTAGTAGGTCTTTTATGTTTATTAGTTTTGATTAATATATGAGCATTCCTAGTAGGTCTTTTATGTTTATTAAGACTTATTTAAAAAAATATCAATTGATTTGGTTACCTAAGTGATGCAATCCTTTACCAAGCATTATATAACTTCTTTACAAATTTGTAATCAGCTTTTATTGATCCAACAATAAATGAGAATAGAAGTGTGATATTTGAGATAAATATTTTGGTATGAAATTATTTTACCAAGATATCCCATGAGTATGGCTCCTAGACATCTTGCATATCCGCCCAGATGTCCCGCTGAGTTGTGGAGAATTCTGATTGGTGTGGCATTGTCATGTGATGACATTACGAGCTGAAACAGCGCAAATGATGAAACTGTATTTTGTTAGCTTTTCTAATATGAACATTTAACAGCACTCATAACATATGTTCATTTAAAAAAAAATGCCTGGTCCACTTAATATAATATGTATATTCAATGCAAGATAAATAATACTATTTCAATTCAATATAAGGATACATAGGTCTATTAAACATAAATTACATTTACATACTCTATTAAAAATGAATTCAACATTAAACATACCAATTCAATTTAACATTTAAATACCTAATAAATTCAATATTAAATACAATAATCAAATTAATATTAAATATACATATTCAATTCAACACTAAACATACCAATTCAATTTAACATTTAAATACCTAATAAATTCAATATTAAATACAATAATCAAATTAATATTCAATATATATATTCAATTCAACATTAAACATACCAATTCAATACAACATGAGGAGTGTGTGGCTGAGCAGTAAAGCCTTAAACCCAGGACCAAAGGGTTGTGTGTTCAATCTTCAGCCAAGGCTATGTTTGGTGTCATAGAGCAAGACATTTTAACTGCATATGCTTAGTACTGGTCCTAGCCATAAAGACTTTTAGTGTCATTTGTATAAGTTATAATAACTCGTTTCACAATTGAGTAAAATAAATAAGTTTAACCCTTTACTTCATATAGATACCTTTGGACACCTCTAATATTGAAAGCATTAATTCACCACGTATCAGCAATAGGTGAATTATGTTTATATTAACTGACAGAGTTGAAAACAGTGCAGGAAGTGCACTATTTTCAATGACCTTCTATGATTGGTGCAGGAAAACGTGTATCTATGGAGTAAGGGGTTTAACTAATTCCATTTCAAGTCAATTAATATTACATAATACCTATTCAATTCAACATTAGGCATACCTGTTTAGCTATCGATTTACTATCAACTTTGTTGTATATTTTTCTCATCTTGGCTATAGTCAACTGTGACATGGCATGAGCATGAACACCAAATACCAATTTTTCCTCTGCAATGAATGGTCCTTGCATGTCTTTGTCTTCTGTAAGTTGGAACATTCATTTCATTTTAGCCAGTTATTTTATTATGTTTCTGTGCTATACCAACATTTTATCACTGAAATGCTTACACATATATTCAACATGGTGTTCCTACAGGTCATCCAATTATTTTATTTATCTAAAGCTCTCCCAATTTTGCAATTGCGTATTGCACTAAATTGGAAACATTTTACAATAAACCATTTACATATACATATATACACCTTATGTCTGCCAACTCTTACTGCTGAAGCTGTGGTTTGGAGACCAGCTTGGTCGAAAAACTGTAAATGAAGGTGTTCGACAGTAAGTTACAAATGCACGGCGATTATAAACAATCACATTTTTAAATATTGATTCAGCAATACATATAAGTATACATGCAATTATTCAAAATTACTTTCAAAGATGTTTTGAAATAGTTTTAATGTATATCATATTTTTTTCTTGAAGGTAGTTTTAATATTCTTTTTTTTCACATTTCTCTCTGAAGATGTCATTCTCAATGTTATAAGCATTAGTGTACATGAACATAATAATTTAAATTTTGTAATTTGATATTACACGGCTTTAACAACCTGCTTAACAGGTCAGATATGAAGCTTCTATTAGCAAACTGGTACTGAGAAATTAAACAGTAAATATAGTTAAATTTAGAACCAAGACATATAGATGGGTCAAACAGGTAAAACAAACAGTAGTCAATATTTACCTGGGTGGTCAAACAGGTAAAACAAACAGTAGTCCATATTTACCCCATTGGTCAAACAGGTAAAACAAACAGTAGTCAATATTTACCTGGGTGGTCAAACAAGTAAAACAAACAGTAGTCCATATTTACCTGGGTGACCAAACAGGTAAAACAAACAGTAGTCAATATTTACCTGGGTGTTCAAACATGTAAAACAAACTGTAGTCAATATTATCTGGGTGGTAAAACTAACATTAGTCGACATTTACCTGGGTGGTCAAACAGGTAAAACAAACAGTAGTCAATATTTACCTGGGTGGTCAAACAGGTAAAACAAACAGTAGTCAATATTTACCTGGGTAGTCAAACATTGATGTAGGTTTATCAAACAGGTAATTTACCTTATATGGATATAGGTTGGTCCAACAGGTAAAACAAACAGTAAAGTTAAGTAGGCAAAGTTTGTATTTACCGAGGTATGGAGCCTGAAAGCTGCCAATGTAGGTTGGTCCAAGAGTGTATATGTTCTTCACTGTGGCTGATGAGACAACATCTTCCATGAGATGACATGGCCCCTGCCGCCAGGTGAGGCGGGATTGTCGTCTGAGCTGGGGTGGAGTTCCAATGTAAGCAAATACAGAGGTGAAGGCTGTGGGGCTGGCTGACCCGCCCACGCCCAGATTTGGTGATATGTAGTGCAACTGGAAAGTTCAAATTCATTGTCAGCTATAAACCTACATGTATATAAATTAATAAAATAGGGAAAAATTGGTTCTGTTTAAAAGTTTCAAAATTACGTGTTACCTGTATACCAAATAAAAAAAGAACTCTTCTGGTATAAAAAGGGACCCAAATGGATCAAAGGTACTCATCTGAACAAAAGAGCTGTGATTAAAAAAATCAAAAAGATCTAATCATACATGGGAATATAATTCACAGAATTATGATCTGTTCAAATCATTGGCTTGGTGAGCTAAAAACAATAACAACATCTGCAAACCCTGCTGACAATGCATTCTGAAACTCCAGTGTTTACATTGTGTGTTTTTATGCATATCTTGTGAGTATTTATGCTTACCTGTGTGTATTTATGTTTTCCTTGTGAGTATGTATGCTTACCTTGTGTGTATTTATGTTTACCTTGTGTGTAATTATGTTTATGTTGTGTGTATTTATGTTTACCTTGTGTGTAGTTATGTTTATATTGTGTGTATTTATGTTTACCTTGTGTGTAGTTATAATTATATTATGTGTATTTATGTTTACCTTGTTGGTGTTTATGTTTACTTTGTGTGTAATTATGTTTATCTTGTGTGTATTTATGTTTACCTTGTGTGTAGCTAGGTTTACCGTGTGTGCATTTATGTTTACCTTGTGTGTAGCTATGTTTACTGTGTGTGCATTTATGTTTACCGTGTGTGTATTTATGTTTACCTTGTGTGTATTTATGTTTACCATGTGTGTATTTATGTTTACCTTGTGTGTATTTATGTGTTCTCCATCAAGAAACAGACTGACACTGCTGTTCTTCATGATTCCTGCACGATGAAATATCAACACAAGGTGGTGCCACTGTCCCTCCTGCTCAAAGTCACTGTGCCAGAACCTCACCAAGTTGTCATTCAATTTGGGTTCTCCCAGGTCATCTGGTGGAGCTGAAATCAAACACAGATGTCATGGCTATACACAATTATTGTGAGACAAGTATGCAAACAATTTTATTTAAACCACCCTGAAAAAAAATCCTTTCACTACTATCTTTGAAACTGTAAAATACTTTTGAAGTGTTTAGTACCATCTCATTAGGTACCAAGTGTATGTGAAATAAGCAGACCTTTAGCACGTTTTTGCGGTGCAATATCTAAATCAATTATGACTAATAATAAAAGAAATTCTCTCTTTTATCAATACATATACCAAATATTATCCAACACTATCTGATAAAAGGATCCCAACAAAGCACAACAGTGCCCAATAAAATGAAGTAGCAGATGGGTTTTATCAAGTCTGTTCAAAACCATTACCTGTCCCAGGCATGAGCGTTTCCTGTGTACACACATACAATGACTTGTCCCTTGGGGAGAGGACAATACTCAGACATACAAGGTTCTCCTCGCGGCCCTGGAGATTACGCACAATAGTGAAGAGTCGTACTGGATGGGGATCTGCATTCATCACACTGAACTTGTCCACACAGAACCACGTAGAAAATGTGAGACCAGCTTGTGGAGGAAATACTCGTTCACCTGAAAACACACAACCAGCATATATGTAGTAATAATTGGAATGATACATCTCAGTTTAGATGGTAAGAAGTTAATCTTTAGTGCATGTTTTAAGTTTCAATATCAATTAAAATAAAATTCAATACCGTCAATAGAACATCTAGTTTCCCCATATACATGTACTATAGTTTTATTAGAAGTTTTGTTAAGGTATGAATGTATTTTTTACTAATCTGATTACCAATAGCAGGCAACCAATACTACACCCAATACCAACTAGGCAAAAACTGCATTCAATATACAATGTTGTGTCAATAGCAGCTGCTATTGTCTGCAGCTATTAAAATTTTTAATTTTTATGTCTTTGATCTGTAAATTATTTTCAAAAGTTGCTTTTGCTAAACAGTTATGTTAATCTACATGCAGTTAGAAATAGATTTGGATCATCACCATCAACATTATCACCATCATTATCACCATCATCATCACCATCATCACCATCTTCATCATCACCATCATCACCATCATCACAATCTTCATCATCACCATCATGTTCTTCATGATCATCACCACCATCACCATCTTTATCATCACCATCATTACCATCTTTATCATCACCACCATTACCTACATCACCATCTTCATCATCACCACTATCACCATCGCCATCATCACCATCTTCATCATCACTATCTTTATCATCATCATCATCATCACCATCATCATCACCACCATCACCACTATCACCATCTTCATCATCACGTCATTTCATTCTTTTAATTTTGAATAAGGATAACTACCATTTTCAACACATTTCAGGTTACATATGGCATATCCAGTTTTATTGGTGGAGGAAGACCTCAGAATGAATCCGAGTAGAACCACTGTTCTTCTGCAAGTAACTGCTAAACTTTCGCACATTTCTGGTCCGAGTTGTACACAAACCCACGACCTTAGAAGTGAGAGCCTTGTGGTTATTATATCTCAGCACATTAGACCAAGGAGAACCCTCATAAACATTATATACGAGAATAAGACAGAAAGATATTTTGAGTTATTTCAGAAGAACATTTGGTAGTTTGAATACTGAACTAAATTATATCTGATTCAAGTACAATCAGCTTTCCCACCACATACAACCATCTTAAACATTCCCCAGAAAAACATTTAAATAGTGACTCTCAAAAACTCCACAATTGCGCTACAATATAACTCACCTGTTCCAACTCCTCCAATGACTGACGGATCTGATACTCCCACCACACCACTCACTACAGAGGGTGTTGGTGGTCCCTGGGGGGCTATACTTGGTAAATACAGACAACCAAATCCTTCAGCACTCAAGTTGAACTCAACAAATGCTGGAGTTACACTCGAGCCATGCATTCGGGCATCTTTTGGAGTAGTCATTGACACTAGACATTTCACTCGGGTTAAAGGTACAGGACAACCTGCAGTCTTTAGTTTCTTCTCAACCTCATATGGGGTTCTCTTTTCCTCAACACTCGAGTGACGAGACAGCGGCCAGCTCTTATGAAGTTTTGTTGAGTGTTCTATATCTTCATCTACTGGTCGACAGTTAAGCGGAGATCCAAGCCTCATGAAGTCTCTGTAAAATTGTATTATAAGGACTCAGAATAGATGTCAAATGGAAGTTCAAGTCTCATGAAAGCTCTGTAAGATTTGTATTATAATGACACTGAATAGATGTCAAATGGAAGTTCAAGTCCCATGAAGTCAGTACAAAATTAAACTGTTTTTATGCTCACACTGAATGGGCAACTAAGTGAAGAGACAAATTTCATGAAAATCTGCATGCAATGGTACACTGTGATACTATAACAACTGTTTTATATGAAGTAACTGTGGTGGCCAACCACTGTTTTATATGAAGGTAACTGTGGTGGCCAACCACTGTTTTATATGAAGGCAACTGTGATGGCCAACCACTGTTTTATAAGAAGGTAACTGCGGTGGAAAACCACTGTTTTATAAGAAGGTAACTGTGTTGACCAACCACTGTTTTATAAGAAGGTAACTGCGGTGGAAAACCACTGTTTTATAAGAAGGTAACTGTGGTGGCCAACCACTGTTTTATATGAAGGCAACTGTGGTAGCCAACCACTGTTTTATAAGAAGGAAACTGCGGTGGACAACCACTGTTTTATATGAAGGCAACTGTGGTGGCCAACCACTGCTATATAAGAAGGTAACTGTGGTAGCTAACCACTGTTTTATATGAAGGTAACTGTGATGGCCAACCACTGTTTTATAAGAGGGTAACTGCGGGGTGGACAACCGCTGTTTTATATGAAGGTAACTGTGATGGCCAACCACTGTTTTATAAGAAGGTAACTGCGGTGGACAACCACTGTTTTATATGAAGGTAACTGTGGTGGCCAACCACTGTTTTATAAGAAGGTAACTGTGGTGGCCAACCACTGTTTTATAAGAAGGTAACTGCGGTGGACAACCACTGTTTTATAAGAAGGTAACTGTGGTGGCCAACCACTGTTTTATAAGAAGGTAACTGCGGTGGACAACCACTGTTTTATAAGAAGGTAACTGTGGTGGTCAACCACTGTTTTATTAGAAGGTAACTGCGGTGGACAACCACTGTTTTATAAGAAGGTAACTGTGGTAGCCAACCACTGTTTTATATGAAGGCAACTGTGGTGGCCAACCACTGTTTTATATGAAGATAACTGTGGTGGCCAACCACTGCTATACAAGAAGGTTACTGTGGTAGCCAACCACTGTTTTATATGAAGGTAACTGCGGGGTGGACAACCACTGTTTTATATGAAAGTAAATGCGGTGGACAACCACTGTTTTATATGAAGGTAACTGTGTTGGCCAACCACTGTTTTATATGAAGGTAATTGGGTGGACAACCACTGTTTTATATGAAGGTAACTGCGGTTGACAACCACTGTGTTCTCCTCAATCTCATATATTCAAGCAGCACAGTGGCTACAGCGTAACGTTTTTTAGAAATATTTTTCTAGAATTTCAAGCTTCCAAAATTTAGTTATATTATCCATATTACCAACCCTTAAGAGCATTGAGATGCTAGAGGTATATAAAACATGAAGGCAAGGGGTTGTTATCATAAATATATATGTAACTGTAAGCTATTTGTGTTCCATAGTTTGTTTCATATTGGTAAAATTAAACAAGAGGCCCTTGGGTCTTACGGTCACCTGATTATCCTTCACTTCTGTCAATAAAACATAAGTATTAACCGTCATGTCAGCAACAACAAATCACACAAAAAACATTCAATGGGTCTATGCAGTCATCAGAAATGACGTTTTTTTTGTCATTTTCTCTTATATAGATTTAGTAAAGAAGGCCCCATCCCCAGGGCCAAACTCAGGGACATGCAATTCACAATTTTTATAATGGACCCATATAAGTCCATAATCATGCTGCCATTTGTTTCCTAGTGCTTCCTATAGCAAGAAGAAGATTTTCGAAGTTTACTTTAAATTTGACTGTTTTGGCCCGCCTTCAAGGCCCCATGGGGATGGGGACCATGCAATTTACAATTTTGATTCATCCTTAGGTCCCAAAGCTGCATAAAACATTTCATTACAATTGAGCTTATAGTTTTTGAAAAGAAGTCGAAAATATAAATTGTTTACAGACGCACTACGGACGACGACGCACAAAAGAGTGTCAGGTGACCTAAAAAAGTTTTCGATACACAAGAAGTAAAACAAACCTGAGATCCCGAGGTGTGAGTGACTGTGAGGCAAGTCTCTCAAATATATATTGTAATGGAGGATGTACTGGGTGTGACTCATCAGCCAGAGCTATATTCCCGTGACTCAACAATTCGTGTGGATATCCTACATCACACATCACTTGTTGATTATGTTCCTTCCGTAATAACGATTTCAAAATTTCTGCCACGTATACTTTCAAATCTCTAGTCAGTTTTTCATTATCACTATGTAATGCTGGCAATAGATGGAACATGGACATGACCGCGCCTGCATGGATGATGTGATCTGGTTGATGTGTGGTGAGAGGAAGAGACAGGCTACCTGTGCTTGCACGTTTCAGTTTAGGAGACGAGTGCGGAGAACTACTGCCCTCTTGGATCATGGTGTTACGTTTGGTCATCGGAGAGTCAGATTTCTTCTGAGACGATACAACATATGGTCTGAAATTATATTAAATAGGTTTTTAAACCAATTCCCAGCATATTATTTTTATGTGCTGTATTTATATTTCCAATATACCTCACATGAAAAGGAATGGAACTAAAGTTCCTTGTGTGGAAAGAGACCAAAAATATGTCTATCAACACAAATGTCTCCGCTGTTGATTGGAAATCACTTTATACAGAAAATTAAGTAAAAAATGGGCCACAACTCCTGTAAAATCTGAGTGATGATGACAAATATCATACCAGACCTGTACACAGGAAATATGAATTAAATCAGAAGTTACTGACAGGAAAATAGTTATATACCAAACACTTATTATCCCTTTACCATTCTACGAATGGCAGAATATAAAAAGCATTTCATTATTTCAAAATTTCAATTTGTTTCTTTGAGAAAAAAGCAGTAGACATTTTGTGGTGCTCCAGGAAACCCATTCATATTCAATGAATAGAAAATATTCAAATTTTGCGGAAAAAAAAAATTATTTGACACATTCCAAAGACTTTGAGACATTTTTTTTTTCATTCAAATAAATAAGCAAAGTGTAGACCATCTAACTGCAAAAATTAACCCATTCCTTAATTTAATTGCGTAAACTTTTACATAAATTGCTATTTCAATTTATCATGAATGATATTAAATAGAGTCTCAAAACTTCATTCAACACATCAAATATCTAAAGACAGTAGAGTTTTGAGACAAGTGTTTACTTTGATTAACATTAAAGGTAAAAACCTCAAAAGGCAAAAAAATATATAAATCTAAGTCAAAACTTCCAAGGTCAAATTTTGCATTATTCCCACCAAACCAAAATATTCAACAAAATTACATGTAATTAAAATTTATTCAAGTAAAATTAGCTTTACCAATATTTTAAGTTACCTGTCAAATGTGTCTAGAGCCATATCATAGAGATACCGGACCATCTGACACGCTGACGTCAGTAAGACTGGTACTGTATCCTTCAGTCTGAAAATATTACTTACAGTTATAACGACATATTAATGTGTATAAGTAATAACAACTTAAATATATGTCCTATACCTGTAATAGAGCTCCAGGGCTCACAGTTTTGACATAGAAGCATCATGACACAAAAAAGACACATATCTAAGACACAATGGCACATGTCTCAGACACAACAAGAGTTATCAGAAGACAACAAAGCTCATCTCTGGGTGTCTAAGTCCAAAAAGGGCCATAACTGTGCCAAAATGCAACCCAGAGTTATGGTTCTTGTTTGTGTGTGTTCCATTGATGATGTGCAACGCTTCAATCACATCCAACGAACAGTTGCATAGATATCTTAAACTTAAACGCAAAACCTGGGTGTCTACAGACGACAATGACGACAACGCTGCCAATGCCAATGACACTGGGGTCATGGCAATAACTCTCCTTGGACTTCGTCCCGGCGAGCTAAAAAAAGACACATATCTAAGACACAATGACACATGTCTCAGACACAAAAAAGACACATATATAAGACACAATGACACATGTCTCAGACACAAAAAAGACACATATATAGGACACAATGACACATGTATAACACACATCTAAGACAAACAATTGTGTATAATACACAAAGACACATTTCTTAGACAAAAAGACATATTTCTCAGATACAAAGACACATACCTTAGACAACAAGACATATGTTTAAGACACAAAGACACATCTTGAAGATATGGACACACATGATATTCCACCAGTCAAATTTTGCTGACAACTCCTAAAACCAGCCGCTAAGTTCTGAGTGCCAAATGAGAATTTTAAAGAATAGTTGATTTTATAAAATTGTTGATATGAGCATGCTTGACAACTTCTCTTGGATCCCTAAATTGGTTAAATTTAAGTTTAAGGTCCTCTATATTAATGTTGGAAAATTAAGAAAAATTGCCTGTCTTCATAAAACATTATTTGTTCCAAATATCTTCAGTTTACTGGACTGCTTCATGTTTGCCATTTCTGACATGCTAACCACAGCGCAATCACAGTGTAAAACACTTACTAACATAGTCATCAGTGACAGAGCCTTACCTTGCTTCCTTGCCGTGTTGAAAGAAATCCTCAAACAGAGAATTACCATCAGTTTGTTGTGAGACATCGTCATCCACACCAGCTATATCATGGTTGTTGGAGAAACAGCCTAGTAATCTCACAGCCTCAGTCAAACTGTCATAGCGTACATCCGTAGCAAAGAATTTGGCATTGGCAGGTTCATATCTCATGGCTACTGTTAGTGTACTAAAAACCGTCTTCAACATCATCAATACCTCCTGTCGTCCCACTGTAAAGTAAACTTGTATATTTGGATCAATTCATTCCACTACTTCTGGTATACCTATATATTTTTACCTGATAAATATGTCAAAAACAGGAAATAAGTAGAGTGAAAGTATTTAAGTAATATTGCTATATGATCCAACATGTCAATTTTCTGATTTCTCAAGGCAGTTGAAAGTAGTGAGTTTATTAGGTGAATATAATTCGCACATGTTGCGATTGTCCCCATTATAACAGCTAAGCATAAATGTTCTTAAATGCCCTGCCATTTTAAGCTGTTAAATTAACAAAAATTCATGATCAAAGTAAGATATGTCTAATTCATCTGCATTGTATTGTCAATATTACTGGCTGAGTTAACCCATACATACTGACTTGAATGATGGTTATCAATTAAATTGATCCAATGCGGTTGTCAACACATTCAGTTTTATTGATGTAGGAAACCGTCACAATGAATTTGAGTAAAGCCATCATCCTTCCACAAGTAACTGGTAAACTTTCTCACTTAAAGATTCTGGACCAAGCTGGGCTTGAACCCACGGGCTCAGTAGTGAGGAGTCATTGGACAAAAGCACCTTAGACACCCAGCCAAGGAGAACCCACAGTTATAAATAAAAATCATCAATTTAAACCTGGGTTTAAATTCATAAAAATTTTGGTCTAAAAACTCAAAACTTTGAAAATTGCTAATTTTTAAATGCTTTTAAGTTAAACAACATATTTTTAAATATTTTCTAATAATATAACATTGATATTGACTGTTTTGTAAGAAAATGTCCATTGTTTGTAAAATTGTTTTTTAATCCAAATTACAAAATTTCAGAATAAGAGTTTGATTGTGATTTTCCGAGACAACATACCTTTATCCCATGGAGATTTAGGTGGATCTGCGAGACATCCCTCCATGGACACAAGTACAGACATGACATACACAAACCCTCCAACCTTTCTGAACACTGTCCGCGTACGATGACTTTCTCGCAATACATTCAATAGCGACTAAAAAATACAAACGTAAACGTAATGATGAAAAATAAATAATGAAAAACATTAACAATGAGATAACATTGTTGTATTGGTAGAAATTGGGTCAATGCAATGTACACAACTTGTAATTCAGTATGCAATTTTTCTCTCTTTTTATTATTTAGAAAATAGTCTCATGGAGGAAGGTAAGAGAACAAACCTCAAATATTTCAGGATCTTCTCTGATTTTGAACACACATTCTTATGGAAATCTTAATTTTTTTATTTATTTTTTTAAATCAGATCAAAGCTGAAGAAGAAATCAAGAATCTGGGATGAGATAAGTAACAAGAAAGAAGTTACAAAAGAGGCCTTTAAGAGACACACAAAGGTCACAAAATGCAAATTGATTTACAAATAAAGGAAGGTGATTAAAACGAGTCATTAAAACTGGGGAAGTAGTGAGCTCTACAAGAATTGTAATATTGTAAATAAGTAGCAATATTACAAAGTGCAAGGGCAATAACTCTGCATGGAATAAAGTCAGCATCACAAAATCTATGTCAATCACATTTACACTTCATGTTTGATATGCAAAATTTAAAGTGAATAGTGTCAACACTGTGGAAGAAGTTCATTCCTAAATAACTGCAATATGGTAAATATAGCAATGTTTGATAAGTGCAAGAGAATAACTCTGCATAGAATTAAGTCAGCATCACAAATTGTATGTCACTCTCATCTACACTTGAGGTTGCCTGGTCCAATTAGCTAAATTGTTAGCATGCCTGACCATCAATCTAGGGATCGTGAGTTCGAATCTCCACCAGGCCTCTGATTCAAGTAGGAAAGTTCTCAATTACTTATGGAAGTAGGATGTGCTCTAGTAGGGCTTAACCTACCAGAATCCCAGGAAAGAGTTGTTAGGATAGCTGATAATCTGTTAGTCCTCGATGGCATAAAATTATTCTAAATATTCATTACAATTGATTTATTTATACATATACAATGTTTTAAGCTTGAAAACTTTGGAAGTAATTGCTGAATGACCTTTCAGTCGACTAGCATATCAATCAACCTACAAACAGACCAACCAACAGAGTGACTCCTAGACACCACCTATCTTTGTTTGTGGGGGTACAATTGTATCATCATCTGTATCCTCACCTTTAATATACTGGTTTTAAGTTCTAGGTTTACGATTTCTGCCGTGTGCATCAACCCCAACAATGTGCCCATATCATCATCTCCACCTGGTGACAACACAAGCTGCTGAACAATGTTCAGAGCAAACTGACGACACTCTACATATGGTACCATGTTGTGGGCACACCTGGCACCCCCACACTCGCGGAATACACCTGCAAACAACAAAACATCATCTTAACTTCACTTCTGCAAATAATAGCAAATAATAATCACATCAGTTTCATTACACTGTGATATACGTTGTACTGGCATTAATCATGCTTACATTTGTGACAAAACTCTTGTCATTGAACCTGCCATGAATGCATACCCACGAAAGGTAAATGTAATTTTTAATCAATCTTGGCTAATGCAGCCATGGATAACGATGCAACAACAAGACGCTGTCTTTACATCCACTATACAGAAGATTTCGCTGCTCCGGACTGAGTGTTACCTCATTGTTTACATTATTATACCTCCTAAATCTTAAAAATCGCCTACACTATTTAGACATATTCATAACATTTGTGTTTCATTTGGGGTGTCGCTGTTTGAAATGTTATTTCTCAACAAATTATTAAAATGTTCCTATAAAATTCACACAATGTTTGACTTGTGTGGATGTTTATTGTTGCCAAATTTACAGAAGTTGATAAACAGAGAACTTGTTTTTTTTAACAAAGTCTGATTTTTGCATTTTTAAAGTCCCTCAGTGTACAAACCACGCTCAAAATCTTCCTTGGTAGAACCAATACTAAGCATATTCGGAAAAAGCGTCTTGCTCAAAGGAGAGAGGATGAACTCACGACCCTCCAATCCTGGGTTCGATGCTCTACCACTAAACCATGTGCTCCACAAAAACTTCAGTTACTTTGCATGTAGTAAATGTAAGTTCAAATCTCATGACCTTTTAACAAATATTATTCATTCCTCAAATATATGTATATTTGTGACATGTGCACATTATGTGATTTGATTTTATTCCTTCAAATAAAATAATGAAATACCACAAATATTGATCAACATCATGCAAAGGACTTACTCGAGTTCTGGTTACTGTTACTGAGTAATGAGGCAAGCACCTCCATGACTTGGAAGCCCAAATCTCTCTGTTCCTTAGTCATTCTTGTGGTATCTGAAAAGTTCACTGTAAACATGTATAGATCTTAACACTGGAATAACTTAACAATGCCAATAAATGGACTGTGTAAAAAAACAGTGTAATTACCTTGGTAATAACTAAATGTTTAAAATCGATAATGTTGACCCTATTATTTTGTCGAATCTTAAATTAGACAGTGAACACTGAGCAATATGTTACATTAATTAACCATTCTAGTGTGAACACAATCACTCTTTTCTAAGATGTAGAACATACCCTCAGAAACATATTTGATATTTGCCATGTTAATCACGACAAGGAAATCCTTAAATTGTTCATGAAAGACAGTAATATGACAAATGAGTTGAAATGACATGATGAAGAACACAATAGGAAACTATAGATCAGTAAGATGGAAAATTATATCTAATATTTTATACAACAACCATGTAAGAATATCAGAACATTTTATGGGTTTCAGGTTTGGATTGAAATATCCTTCTGAGAAATAACTCATTAGAGAGTTAGTTCCAGCAAAAACAGTTATCCCAAGAGACGGAAATTTCTAGCAGAACCGAAAAACAACAACATGAAATATTCTTTTTCTTACAGACAAAACAAAAGAATAATTGTTTTAATTTAATTTATCATTATATTTGTTACGTCATAAATTTTGATACATCACATCATAGATGGTTTCAACATCACAGCATGAGAATTTTATATTGGCCCGAAGGTAAGATAGAAATATGGAACCCCGGTAAAAAATGACAATGTCCTTATACAGTATGCAGGTACAGTAAACTACAGTTAAACTGTCTTAAGCTGACACTCAAGGGAAGAAACAAATATGACCCCTTAAGGTAGGTGGCTGCTTTATACAGGTTTATTAAACAGAAACAGGTGAACAGAAAGTTTGGCTGTTTCAGACTAATGGTTGATGATTAGAGATGAGCACTAACACATGTTTTACTGTAAATGTAAGTTAGTGGACAGGAAAAGAATAAGACACACCTCCATCTGCTTGTGGGTCCTTCAGTAGAGCCGCAAACCTGTACAGACAGGTAATGAGAACTTCCAACATGCCCACTTCGCGGTACACATCTTTGAACACTACGTGGTATTGTAATATCCTCTGTAGAGACTTGATACACAGTATACTGTTGGACACACAGCTGAAATATACACAACGTGTAACAGTTAACTATGCAACAGTAGTTTGAAATCAATATCTTAAAGTGGAGTGGTAGTGAAGTAGATAGAGTGTTGGCCACTCACGCCAGAGGTTGCGAGTTCAATCCCAAGCTCGACCCAATGCCTCTTAAAAAAACAACACTCAGTACTGGTTCTACCAAGGAAGCAGAATGTATACCAGTTCATATAAACTTTGAACAAAAGTTTAGCTAAATTAAATTAATATATAAATAATCAATATCATAGGAAACTACATATATTGATAATTGCAAACTTGGGTTTCAGCTCTATAACCAAGATACAATAAAAAAAAAGTTTTAAAGTCGGCATGGATTATAATATTATATTATTCAAATAGATACATTTATGTTTTGAGCATTATTCAATACGATACAGTACATGTATGCTCTACCACTGGACCACACCCATCTGACTGATGCATTCTGACGGACTTATTTACAGATTTGGACGGGTATCTCCTCCAGTCACATCACAACAATCTCTACTTCAGAAACTTACATTGCTGCCACCCTGAAGTACCATGCTGGCCAAACATTGTATATTACCCAAGCCAGTGACAGTATACAGAAACCAGGCCAACTCAAGAACTATACTCTAAATGCCTAGCTCTTATTTAGGAAGCTCCAACTAATAACATCTGTAAAACTTTTGGCCAATAGATTGAAACAGCCCATATATATACATATTTTTTTTTAATGGGGTTTAACACATTTAACACATTTCATATTATATATGGCATATCCAGGTTTATTGGAAGAGAAGGACCTTGGAATGAATCCGAGTAGAACCACCATCCTTCTGCAAGTAACTGATAAACTTTCTCACATACAAGTTTTATGACCTTAGTGGTGAGAGGCAAGTGATCTTGAGATGGCACCTTAAACCACTCGGCCATAAAGGACCCTGTTATATTATTGTACTTGGGATTATAAAAAATTATTTATTGGGTTATTCTTTAAATATAGATGAAAACAGTTGACATATTCACTGTATAGCTAAGTCATTTACGTTGAAACAGCCGATCAATTTGCTATATTACTGAGTCATTTACGTTGAAACAGCTGATAAAATTGCTGTATTACCGAGTCATTTACCTTGAAACAGCTGATAAATTTGCTGTATTACTGAGTCATTTACCTTGAAACAGCTGATAAATTTGCTGTATTACTGAGTCATTTACCTTGAAACAGCTGATAAATTTGCTGTATTACTGAGTCATTTACATTGAAACAGCTGATAAATTTGCTGTATTACTGAGTCATTTATGTTGAAACAGCTGATATATTCCCTATATTACTGAGTCATTTATGTTGAAACAGGCAATATATTCCCTGTATTGCTGAGTCATTCATTAAAATAGATATGGCATACTTACTGTTGTGTCTTGAGGAGTAAACTGAGGCTTATCAGCTCCTTGCAAGGAACAAAGTTCAAGTTGAAGACAATGAATTCTAGCAGCTCAAAAAACTTCTCCTGAAAATAACAAGTTTTAAAGTAGAGATCAAATGAAAATATTTATTTAAATTTGGTGGGTTTTTTTTTTTTAAAGGATTATAAATGTTGTGGTTGTTATTGGGAGGATGGAGGTTCAATCCTCCACTTCGACTTTGTGTAGTGTCTTGAACAAGACACTTTATCAGCATATGCTTAGTACTGATTCTACCAATGAAAACTTTTGAGTGTGATTTTGTCTAAGTTGTAAGAATTTGTTTTACAGTCAATGTAGAGTAAGTTTAAAACAAAATTATTTTATAAAATAATACATTTTATTTATTAAAATGAATACACCTGTGCAACAATTAATGTATGGGTGCGAAGAAAATCAGGTACAAAATTTTATAACCAATACAAATCATATCATCTACCAAGTGATAAAAGAGCATTGTATTGGCTAATTCTTCACATGACTGAAATTGATCATACAACTCTTCAACAATCATCCTCAGGCACATTACCTGTACGTCTATGGATTTCAGGTGTATTTTCTCAGCAAACTGTGACAGCGTATGTTGGGGTTCTAGGATGAAGTAGTTGGCATTGTCTTGGTGATATATACTACTCATAACATCTAGGACTGTGTTACCAAGGTGACTTGACTGGGCCTTAAAATATGTTAATAAATTTATTACAATATAGGTAGATCAAGTTGCATTCCATGCAGGCTCTCAGTATATTAATTTTAATTTACTGGTAATATATTAACTAAAAAATGCTCATTAAATATTCTTTAATAATTATATTAATAAATAAATAGTATTCAGTCAATGGAGACATGGTGACTCAGCTGTCAGCAAGATTGATTATATATCCAAGGTGACCAGTTCTGTTCCTAACTGAGTCAATGAGTTTACATATTGAAAACTTCTTTCAACACAAATATCATTGGAAATTACAAACTTTATACTTATATCTATGGGAAACTAGCAGGTTAAATATTCTTTTGCCATCAGTAAAAATGTACACACACCATATGTTAGTAAATTTTACCAAAACGCAAGTTGAAAAGGGGCCGTAACTCCTATAAAATTTGACCAATGTTGATAAATATTAAACATGGTCTGTATTTCATAGATATACAGCTACATACTAAATATCAATTAAAAAAATCAACCTTTTCAGAAATAATTCATCAGAAACCAATTTGACGGACTGATGCATAGAGAAACAGACAGACAGGGAGAAACATTTAATATCCCTTCCCTGTTCTTCAAAGTATGCATGCTTAAATCACACAAAGGCTTATTTCTCTCATGTAAACCATTTGCAGAATAGATTAACGAGAGTATAAAAGGACTCACCTTCAAGAACACGCTCTGCAGCACCTGGAAAGCCTGTATATTTCTGATACTGACACCTGCAACACAACAATCATGTAAATATCCTTAAACTGGTAATCGCGCTCATTATATAAATTGTACTTAAATTAGTCTTAGAGAACACACCAGCCATGAAAAACTATCTATTTTCTGTAACTAGATAGTGAACAATACTAACTCCAAATGTTATATTTCTTACAAGAAGAGATAAAGGTCCCTTTAAACTATATAAAACTGACATGAAGTGCTAGCAATAAAGATAGTCAGTCCACTGTCAATTGTTAAGAACATGATATGATTCCTGTTAAGCAGTGTCATGCTGTATAGCATCTAGTACATTCAACTTTGTAAATTCAACTCACTCCAGTTTCACCTACATAATTAAGTATTTATAGAAATACTTAAAAAACTTAAATCTATGAAAGGCATCCCGACGATCATGATTTTATACTGTCTCAAGAAAAACTGCATTTACTTTCATTGACATTTACTGAAGAATATTTACAAAACCAGACAAATTTAAGTTATGTATTTAAATAAAACTTAAGTAAGTAACATATTGATGAAACAGAAGTCAGGTTTCTGTTTCACCAACATTTTACTTATATACTTTATAACTTAACTAAGTTTTGACTGGTTATTTAATCTATTATATAATCAATATCACTGAAACAATATGCAGTTTTACTGGAACCAGTCTAAAATCATGATCACTTTGCTGGTTTTCTTGGATTTTTTTTTTTAGAATTTAAGTATGTGTTGGTGAAACAAGAGCCAGGTCAGGTGTATAAAGATATCTGAATGTACAGAAGGAATTGTTCTTCATGCAAAAGCTGCCAGCGTAGCTTAGCTACAACACCACAAACCTATGAATGTATTTTCCTGACATACATGTCAGTTACTTTTCAAATTTATTTTAAATTAAGATGAGGTAGTGTTTGATAACCAGTCTGTAAGTATCCCACTGGAAGGAGTGGATAATAAAGTTATTGTGTTTGATGTACAGAATGAAACCAGAGAACCTGGAAAAAAAACTTCCTTTCTAATATGATTGATGCATGGAATGCCCCCAGGGAACCTGGAAAAACCTTCCTTTCTAATATGATTGATGCATGGAATGCCCCCAGGGAACCTGGAAAAACCTTCCTTTCTAATATGATTAATGCATGGAATGAAACCAGAGAACCTGGAAAACCTTCCTTTCTAATATGATTAATGCATGGAGTAAAACCATAGAACCTGGAAAAACCTTCCTTTCTAATATGATTAATGCATGGATAGAAACCAGAGAACCTGGAAAAACCTTCCTTTCTAATATGATTAATGCATGGAGTAAAACCAGAGAACCTGGAAAAACCTTCCTTTCTAATACGATTAAAACTCTGGTTGTGCTAGTGAGGAATTATTCTGTGCTACTCCCCAACATCTCCCAACTAAGGTCTTTATAACAAAAATTAAAAATGCCTGTCCCACAGTCACCGACCAACCAGCTTGCTGATAATAACTGTCATGAAATGATCCATGGACAGCTTGGTACCTAGCAATACAGGTGAGTGCTCTCCTTGAAGGAATAAAGTTGCTGTGCTAACATGACATAACAATTTTTTCTTTTGGTGACGTTTTATCATCAACATTTTTTAAATAGGGTCTAATGCATTTTTCAAAACATGACAGGTTATGTATGGCATATCCAGGTGTATCGGTGGAGAAAGACCTCAGAATGTATCTGAATAGAACCATGTCTTTCCTCTGACAAGTAACTGGCAAACTTTCTCACAAAGTTTTTAGACTGTATGGGCTCAACCCCAGAACCTCAGCAGTGAAAGGTAAGTGGTCACTAGAGTATGGTGCCTTAGACAACTTGGCTATCGAGGAATCAAAATCAAAGAAATACATGAAACTCCTTTTAAACAGCATTTAATTCTTACTAATAACTAATCATAAATGATAATTTACAAGAAAAATTCTTTCACAAGTAAAAGTAAAGATTCTTAGATTAAATTCACATCAAGAGAATTTGTTTAATGATAAGAATTCAGAAAACAATTTAAGACAATACCATCTTAGTGTGGCTAAATCTTAAAATAACTAGCAAACATCACCACAAATAGCATAATTCCATCTGATAGGATAATGATAGAATGTTTACACAATAAAAGAAAATACTGTTACACTGTGATAGTTAAGTAATGTATTAAAATAGGTTGTTAGATGTGCTTGAATACACAGAATAAAAGGTGACATCAGCTGTTTTAGAAAAAACAGAAAATTCTATTGAAATGGATTATGTTAAGTATCACATTCAATAATAGTTTGGTCATATTACGATGGTGTGTACTGGAGACATTGTGCTTTACACTCATTTGTATTGAAGTATTTTGGGAGTTGACATAACTCATAGATCCTCTTAAGTACATGACTGTATATCTATTCCACTGACTTTGACTACACGATATAAAGTGGTGCGATGTTTCCATACAAACTAGATTTATAAGACTGTCCTCATTATTAACATCATTTGAATACAATGTATTTCTTTCTAATTGAAAACAGTCTAATTAAAGGTTTATGCATTGAAAGGAAAATGAAATAAGAATCATGTATTAAACAAGCTGTAAATAAAAAATGTTTTTTTATAATTTAAATATTTTGATTTTACTGGGGTTTGTTTAATACCATTTTGAACATATTGCAGGTTATATATGATATTTTGTTTTATCGATGTGGAAATACCTGAAAATGAATTAAAAATCACCGTCCATATGCAAGTAACTGGCAAACTTTCTCATGATGTTTTAGTTTTTTATGACTGAAACTTATACAAACTTGAAGTTAAGTTTAATTTATTGTCTTATACAGATGTTTGTGATTTCAGTTGAAATAAACAAAATTATTAAATGAAAATTAGTTTTGTTATCTTCAGCAATCCTACTAGTAATTATTTGTAAACTTATGAAGGAATGAATTTTCAAAAACAACAAAAATGCATGTTCTAGAACCATAATGGAACTAGATGCCCTCCCATTACTACCTAATAATAATTATTATAATTGGTTATACAGTTGTAAGGAATATTAAGGAAAAATACATGATAAGTATGTCTCTTTTCCTGATAAAAAAAAAAAATATCATTTGCATGCATCACCCTGACTACCACCATTCTAAATACAATACAAATTATTTACATTAAAAATCAATACATTTTGGGTTTATATCCATTCCAAATTAAAATATTAATTACATTTAAATCATAACATTAATCTTTAAAAATCATTATATCCCTGGCCATGACCATACACAATACAGTATATAAATACTATTTAAAACCAATCCATACCAAATACAGGGTTTTAATAGTTAACTATCCATACCAAATACAGGGTTTTAATTGTTAACTACCAGTAACTAGAAGAGTGGCAAGCAACTAGCCTGATAGTAAGTGAAGTACATGCATTTTATTTATAAACTATACATGTCCTTGTTATCAAAGTATTAATTCTTTAGCTGATTCTTCTGTTAATTCTATTCCACTTCTAGTTACCTGGGAACACTGAAATATGCACACTTAAGTTATTATCATCAATTCAACAACAAAAAAATGTTCAGTTTTACTCAAATATCCTTAGCATGTGCTAACCAGAAAATCATTTACATGTACGTGTAGTGTTCCTGGAACCAGTCTACAATTATAGAATGGTCGAGTGTCTTTTGTACCGTATTCCTTCACATATGACCCGCCCCTTGAATATAACCAGCAGGTTGATTTTCAAGCCAAAACTGGTTGGAAAACCTTGTAACTTTTACTAGAAGGCAATCCCATTTCAATGATTAAATAAAGATGTTATCACTTTTACATTTTATGTCAATGAATGCAGATGTCTCTGATAAAACCAACATTATCAAATAAAATTTTAAAATTTCAAAATCACTGTTGATATTGAGTGTTTAAAGAAAATTTCCATAACATCATAAAGGTTCATAGATTAAAACAAGATGAGCAACGGTTCCAAGGTTTGTTGTACTTTCTTTTGAATAAAGAAGCCTGCAAGTGATTAATACCGGTAGTTGTTTTAACTGATTCCAAGAATACTGCATATAATTCTATAACAATTTATTTAAGATTAAGGCCATAATGAGTTAGTTCCAAGATTTTCATTCCCGCCCATCCCTGTGTTCGCTACCAGCCCTGATTTATTGCAAAGTGCTCAGATAGCAAATAAAAAAATCTTTTTTTGACAGTGGGAACCGTAATCTGTCAAAATGAAGCCATGTTTTAAACATCTTGATCTTTTTGAAGTTATTTTTTTCATTTCATGCTTATACGACACTTCCATTTTAATATTTGAAAATTAACAAGAGGTTCATGGGCCTTAACGGTCACCTGATTTGTCAATAAAACGTAAGCATAAAATGTCATGTCAGCAACAACAAATCACACCAAAAACCATTCAAATGAGTCTATTCAGTCATCAGAAATGATTTTTTTGTCATTTTCTCTTATATAGATTTAGTAAAGTAGGCTCCAACCCCAGGGCCATACTGTGAGACCCAGGGACATGCAATTCACAATTTTTTATAAAGGACCCATATACGTCCATAATCATGCTACCCATTCATTTCCCAGTGCTTCTTATAGTAAAAAGAAGATTTTCAAAGTTTACTTTAAATTTGACTATTTTGACCCTCCCCCACCCAAGGCCCCAGGAGGATGGGGACCATGCAATTCACAATTTTAATTCATCCTTAGGTACCAAAGCTGCATACAACATTTCATTATAATTGTGCCTACGGTTATGGAGAAGAAGTGGAAAATGTCAATTGTTTACGAATGCATGACAGTGGACAAAAGGCGATCGCAAAACATCCCTCGAGACAAATTCTCAGGTGACCTAAAATTATAATTGCATCCCTCGCACCTATTTTGAAAGAAATTTGGATGAAAATCTAGGAACTTATTTATCATGGCCTAAGCAAAAGCATGGTAAACATAGATTTCAAGATTTTTTATTATCAATAAAATATATTAAAGGTTACAGATCAAGTCACCGCAGTTGAAATACCCATTACCATGCTACTACAACTTCTACATAATGTCATTATGTCATTATTACAAAGACAAGAAGCTATAAATAGAAGCAAGACGGAGAACCCAATACCAAAAAGATAGTTAAAACATCACTCAACTGGAACTCGGGCTAGCATTCACATGTATAACATCTGTAGAAGGACAAACAGAAACGTTAATTGAGGTACTTAATCAGCCATTTATTAATATTGATGGAATGGATGCAATATTATTGTATCACAAGCTTAATACATATTTTGTTAAATGGTTATGTGCTTAACCACCAAATAAGCATGCTGTAAATCAATTTCATCAAATAAAATAATTCACCCTTTTGGTGCAAAAAAGGTACCAAGTGTTTTTTTATTTCAATTACACTTGGTATCTTATAGCTCTAATGAGACGTAATGATTATTATCTAAAACTGCGATTTTCTATTAAGTTCTCAAATTCACTTGCCAAGTTTTGCACCCTTTCACACTTGGGTAATTATTTCACTTAATTAAGCTTGGCTTCTTTCCATCAAGGCATTTATAGTGGAAGATGATTAGTATCATCAATGCAGATTTAATTACACATTATTCCAAAATTAAACTGTTAATAGCAAATTTTAAAAAAATTTCAAAAATAGAAATTATCGCATATAAAAACACAAAGGCACATTAAAGGCATTCACCACGTGGCATAGGTCTAATGGATAGAGTGTTGGCCGCTCACGCCAGAGGTTGCGGGTTTGATCCCCAGCTTGACCAGATGCCTCTCATAAAACAACACTCAGTACTAGTTCTACCCAGGAAGCAGACTCGAGAGCGATTCATATAAGCTCTGAGCTTTCATCCCAGTCAAGCTAAAAAGAAATTAGTATAAGCTAAAGGCATTCTTTTAACAAATCTTCCAATTATTAATAATAACAATGATAACTGTTGGACAGTAGTACAGTAGATAAGAGTGTTGGCTGCTCACACTAGAGGTTACAGGTTCAATCCCCAGCTCAACATGATGGCTACTTACAAAATAACACTCAGTACTAGTTCTACCAAAAAAGCAGATTCAGGAATAGTTCATAGAAGTCTGGACTTTCTAATCAATGAAGCTAAAATAAATTAGTATAAACTTACAAATATAAATATTAAGATATTTAAGATTATAAGAATCCATCAGGAGTATCCATGTGGGATAGAAAAATCCAAATTACTTTTGACCCACAGGGTGAGATTTTTCTCTCCCGCATGGATGAACTCATGATGGATTTTTTTCTCCAATTCATCTGTCAATGATAGATCCACGATAATGGCCTTAATCACAAAATATTCTACTTTTTTAATGTGTGTTTAATGCCCAAAATTTGACATATATATATGAAGAAATGGAAATTTTAAAGTACATACTAAAAGTATGTACCACAACTTACACCTGCTAAACTCTGCACACATTGTTTGTTTAAATTATTCACTTCAAATATAATTTGTACCCTGACCGTGTTTTTGTAGGTAAGCAAGACGTCATTAATATATACATTGACGTCATTTTTCTGATGTAACGTTGATCTCTTTTTTACAGTTTCCTACAGTACAATCAAGTTTAGGAATATTTTCGTAATCATGACAATAAAAATATGTATGATGACAATATGTATATAAGGAAATAGGTTATAAAAACTGATTTAGTCCCTAGATTTTCGCCAGGTATTGTGAGAAAGCTTTCACGTGATACTGAAGATAGTTTTCCTCCAAGGACACCCTTTATTTTCTATGAGCAGACATGAGAGAAAAATTTATTTTAGACACTGAAAAAGAATTATAAGTTAATAACACGAGTGCCCTCAAACAATGCTTCTAACAAAACAACTTCATTCACTAAATTACCACACACTCATTTCATCACCAGATAGAAATCCCAGAGTAATACCAATCACTGAAACTTAATAGTATAATTTAAGGTTGGACACATGGTTAAACAGTGGAGAAAAACACTGAACTTATGCGAAAACTAATCCAGACAAGGAGATTTCAGTGAGAAATTCTGAATGATTATTGACACATAAAAATGTAAATTCTTCTGGAAAAACAGTTTTATTTATTTAGGTTTAATGCTATTTTCAAGACATAACAGATTATTTATGGCATATCAAATTTAACTGAAGGTGGAAGAGATCAGAATGAAACAAATAAATGGTAAACTTTCTCATATTAAGTTTTTGGATGGAGCTGGGCTAAAATCAGATTTTTTATTATAGTGACAATGACTTTAAATTGGAAAAGTAATGAAAAGAAAGCATTTCAGTATGAAAAATAAAAATATTACATGAAATCAATTCCCAAAGACAGCAAATTGTTGAATGGATGGATGAAAGACAGACATTTTCATAATTTGTATTTAGGTCCCATTTTTAATCTAAAGCTGCTGTTTAAGAAGCACTCATTCACATTCATACCTGACTCTAACACTGATTCTAAACTCCTAAACTCAACATAGAACAGACAATTACAACATCATATGCCATATATTATCATAATTTTATGCATGTACAAATTACAAAGAAAATAACACACAGGATAATTAAGCCAGACATGTAAATATATGTTTCAGCCATGTGACAAATGTCACAGAAAAAATCTATTCTTCATGACATACGATTGTACTTAATTTCCAACCATGCAAAAAATGCATGCATTCAGGTGAATACATATAAATAAATATCACAATGTACAACACAGCAAGACAAGTTCTCTTCTCACCTTTACCAGCAGGCTGTGGTAACATGAACCCTGGTATCTGGTACAGGGAACCAGTACTGGCAGTGTTAGGCTTCATCTCCGTGTAACCACACGTGGTGAGAGAGCCAACCAGAAGCACCAAATTCCTTAATGCTTGGATGGATTCTTCTGCAGTGTCAAGCTCAAGTCTGCAAACATTATCAACTAAGGTAATCAATGTACACTACTAAACTGGAGAAATCAATCTATCTATTCATAGTGAACTTTACTTGCCCATAGATGGGTCAGTCTGATGCACAATGACACTTTTCACTGGTAGGAATTTAAAGTTATTGAGCTGAAATCAATAAATCCATTCAATAAATCCATTACTATAATATTTTCTGAAATAAACCATCAGGCTTGGTCAGCTCAGTTGGTAACTGTCTGACTGTCGATTCAGTTGTTGTGAGTTCAAATCCCAGCCTAGTCACAATCCCCGTGATGATTATATCATGAACTTTGTTCTACAGACATGAGTCTCCCAATTCTGAATATGTGTGGAAGTAGTCAGTTACTTGCAGTTACGGTGACACTAGTACTGGTCATCAACCTAGCTGATCACAGGAAGGATAACTATGTATGTTGACTGTTGCTAAATAACTGAAAAATCCCATACAAATTGAAATCAACCAAACTTGTGTCACCATGACAATTACAACAACTGGTTTCGAGCAGCAATGCAAATCATGATGCTATGTGGTTATTTATTAGGACATATTAAGTTATCATTAAAACCAAATTCAATGCGATATGGATGCACAAATTCATACAACTATAATGCCATTTCCTAAAATCGATGAAATTAAAACACCGCAAATATATACCCTATACAGTATCTGAAATTGAATTTAAATTGAAGCTATTACTTCTAAAATGAACCATTCTAGCCATTTCTTTTATTTCTAAATTTTGAAAATTTCTCCCATCAGAAGGTAGGTATACCCCTGACAGGACTTGAAGTGACTACCACACTACTGGCGAACAACTCACCTTAATATAAACTCTGACAGGTAGGTATACCCCTGACAGGACTTGAAATCATCAAGCAAAATGTGAGACACCTCGCTGGAATCTTTGAGGAAGCAGAACACTGTCACAAACATCTCCACCAGGTCCAGAGGAGACAGATCCTGAGCCCTTTGCATGTTTTCTACACAGTGACGAACACAACCTTTGTCTGAAACACAGGTGCTCATTAAAGATTTTGTAAGTTGGTTTCTTTTGAATATACTAGCATTTGTTTGGGATTTTTATGACAATTATAAATTTTAGGAAAACAACATTATCAATTTTACTATAAATATAGTTTAAGCCGGGTGATAGTGTAGTGGATAAAGTGTTGGCTGTACATGTCAGAGGTTGCAGGTTCAATCCCCAGCTCAACTCAATGCCTCTAAAAATACAACTTACAGTACTGGTTCTACCCAGAAAGAGGTTCATATAAGCTTTGAGCTTTCTTCACAATTGAGTTAAAATAAATTAGCATAAACTTATGTTGTTATTTTATAAAATAATGCAATATACAAGTCAAATACAATAGTTGAATACAATTATACAATAACTAATATCAAAGAAGAATGGATTACCTTTGCTTTCTTCAAAATAAACTCAATCTATCACTGAAAGTGATTCATACTCCCACCAAACCACTGGCTGATACTGAGGTCATTGTCACGATATGAATGATTTTGTGTTATTTTAACAATAGAAGAGACACACAACTAAACATATATTGCTAATGCATACTTTTAGTCAATTTGTAAGTTAAGATACAGTATTTAAATAATAGGGAAAATTATTTAAGCTTGTTATTTTGCTAACAAAAGTTATCAGTCAGAAACTGATTTTTTCTATTTTTAACAACAGTGACCTTGACTCCAGTGAACCCATATACAAAAAAATCCCAATCTTCCTCTCCATCCAGCTTAAATGTAACTTGTTTAAAGGCAATATCTCATTCCTAACGAAAGTTATCAGTTGAAACGAATTAACAATTATCTTTTAATAAAACATTCACTGTTTGTTTAAAGTATATAACTTTTTTCCTTTAGTTTCATTCCATATAATGCAACTTTCTCAGAGATATCAACTAAGCAGGATGGTAGTGAAGTGGATAGGAATGATGATCGCTCACACCAGAGGTTGTGAGTTTGATCCCTGACTCGACCTGATGCCTCTCCAAATCAACACTCAGTACTGGTTCTAACCAAGACGTGAACTGGAGAGCAGTTTAAATCAAGCTCAGAGCTTTCTTTGCAATCAGGCTGAAATAAATTAGTATATACTATATCAACTATGTTTTTTTCCCAATGTTGCCTTTCTTCCTCTTTGGGGAACATATGTTCCCAAGATTCAAATGAACGCCCCTCCCTTCCCTTGCCCCTGGACCTACCATGTATATATTTGGTAACACTCTGTGTGAGGCCATGCCTAGAGAGGGTAACCAGCACCTCCCCTGCACTCTTCCTCCATATGATGTTGTGTGCTGGGCACCAGCTGGTTATTGCACTAAATAGTAAACTGAGATCATCCTTCCTGGCAAGTTCCTCCGCTGGCGAAACGTGGTTACATAACCTTACCAGCACCTGGAAAAAATAACTATTATTCGCTTATTTGTATTTAAAACTTTCAAATAAATTTTATCTTTTTCTGATAAGTTCTGGTCATTTGGCAAGAGTTATGCTAATTCCACAAGTTTAGATGCATTCGATCCAGTTGTGGTTTGAACTTGCAACCTCTGACATGAATGGCCCACATTCTATCCACTACACTACTACCCAGATAAAAAAGTTCTTGAATGGAGAGCAAATTATTAAGCAACAATAAAAAATATTGGTATTTTTACCATATCCTTTTTAAGTGTGTCTAACAGACAGTGTAATAGAACTTCTGCACAATAGTTTCATGCAACAAAGTAAATACCCCACTTACTCACACTATACCCACAACCTCTCATAATGTGGAGTAAGCATTCTATCACAGAGCAACCTATGAGTAAATAAGAGTAGAAGTATTGTCCTCCAGCAAGTTTGAATTATTGGTAACAAATTGGGCTTAGCTTTTAGCAGTTATATTGGAAAGCATTGGGAGACGGGATCATAAAAAATTCTTTCATCCAGATCACTGAAGTGGAAACAGGTCTCCAGATATATTGGCAGATCACTTCCCACACAGCAAACAAGGCCATTAAGTATGACAGATTGTTGATCATGTTAGTGATGTATGATCTGTAAACAATGTAGACTAAGACTAACCTGTCAGTAACTAGGCCTGGCTTCTGTTTCACAAAACAATGTAGACTAAGAGTAACCTGTCAGTAACTAGGCCTGGCTTCTGTTTCACCAAACAATGTAGACTAAGACTAACCTGTCAGTAACTAGGCCTGGCTTCTGTTTCACAAAACAATGTAGACTAAGACTAACCTGTCAGTAACTAGGCCTGGCTTCTGTTTCACCAAACAATGTAGACTAAGACTAACTTGTCAGTAACTAGGCCTGGCTTCTGTTTCACAAAACAATGTAGACTAAGACTAACCTGTCAGTAACTAGGCCTGGCTTCTGTTTCACCAAACAATGTAGACTAAGACTAACCTGTCAGTAACTAGGCCTGGCTTCTGTTTCACCAAACAATGTAGACTAAGACTAACCTGTCAGTAACTAGGCCTGGCTTCTGTTTCACAAAACAATGTAGACTAAGACTAACCTGTCAGTAACTGGGCCTGGCTTCTGTTTCACAAAACAATGTAGACTAAGACTAACCTGTCAGTAACTAGGCCTGGCTTCTGTTTCACCAAACAATGTAGACTAAGACTAACCTGTCAGTAACTAGGCCTGGCTTCTGTTTCACAAAACAATGTAGACTAAGACTAACCTGTCAGTAACTAGGCCTGGCTTCTGTTTCACCAAACAATGTAGACTAAGACTAACCTGTCAGTAATTAGGCCTGGCTTCTGTTTCACAAAACAATGTAGACTAAGACTAACCTGTAAGTAACTAGGCCTGGCTTCTGTTTCACCAAACAATGTAGACTAAGACTAACCTGTCAGTAATTAGGCCTGGCTTCTGTTTCACAAAACAATGTAGACTAAGACTAACCTGTCAGTAACTAGGCCTGACTAACCTGTCAGTAACTAGGCCTGGCTTCTGTTTCACCAAACAACGTAGACTAAGACTAACCTGTCAGTAACTAGGCCTGGCTTCTGTTTCACCAAACAATGTAGACTAAGATTAACCTGTCAGTAACTAGGCCAGGCTTCTGTTTCACCAAACAATGTAGACTAAGACTAACCTGTCAGTAACTAGGCCTGGCTTCTGTTTCACAAAACAATGTAGACTAAGACTAACCTGTCAGTAACTAGGCCTGGCTTCTGTTTCACCAAACAATGTAGACTAAGACTAACCTGTCAGTAACTAGGCCTGGCTTCTGTTTCACAAAACAATGTAGACTAAGACTAACCTGTCAGTAACTAGGCCTGACTAACCTGTCAGTAACTAGGCCTGGCTTCTGTTTCACCAAACAACGTAGACTAAGACTAACCTGTCAGTAACTAGGCCTGGCTTCTGTTTCACCAAACAATGTAGACTAAGATTAACCTGTCAGTAACTAGGCCAGGCTTCTGTTTCACCAAACAATGTAGACTAAGACCAACCTGTCAGTAACTAGGCCTGGCTTCTGTTTCACCAAACAATGTAGAATAAGACTAACCTGTCAGTAACTAGGCCTGGCTTCTGTTTCACCAAACAATGTAGACTAAGACTAATCTGTCAGTAACAAGGCCTGGCTTCTGTTTCACCAAACAATGTAGACTAAGACTAACCTGTCAGTAACTAGGCCTGGCTTCTGTTTCACCAACATTTTATTAAATTATAATATATATTTATAAATTATAATAAATATTTATTAACATAAGTGAGGTCTGACTGGTTATAATCAATGTCAATGAAACCATATACAGTTGTACTGAACCAGTCTAAAATCATGAACACCTAGATGCTTTTCTTAGATTTAAGTATAAAGTAGATACTTAAATATGTTGATGAAACAGAAGCCAAATCTAGAAGTGAGGTGGTGGTCTAATGGACAGAGTGTTGGCCACTCACACAAGAGGTTGCGGGTTCGATCCCCAGCTCAACCCTATGCCTCTCACAAAACAACACTCAGTACTGGTTCTACCCAGGAAGCAGACTTGAGAGCGATAAATAAGCTCTGAGCTTTCATCGCAATCGAGCTAAAAGAAATTAGTATGAACTAAACAGGAGCAAAATCATTGTCTCTGAATTTATAAATTCTTATTTAAACACCTTCTGAATAATGACAGTATAGTCCCAAAATAAAATGAAAAAGTCTGCAAAAGAAAAGCAGTAAGTCTGTACTACCAACCTGTACAAAAACTTTCTGAAGTAGCACACGTCTCTCTCGGGGAGAAAACTCACAGCCTGCCTCCAGCAGATCTGGGTTGGTCACTTCAGGAAGGTCAAAGAAGAGGTACAGACATTTGACCAGTGTAGATGGCAGGGAGGCAGCGGTCATACAATCAATAAGTGCTTGTGTACCCATGGACAGTAGATTAATGGTGGTCAGTAACATCCAGCCAGCGCTGGATTCTTCTGTTGACTCAATCTCTAAAAACTTCACTATTGCACAGCTCGCCTCCTCTGGAAAGTTAAAATCATATAACATAATTGTGTGATGGGATTACATGGCATTTAAATTAAAACTACTGATGCAAGGAGAAGAGAACCATTATAAACTCTTATCTATCATTGGATAATGGAGCTTAAAATAACATGAAAAGAACTTTAAAAAAAAAATCAAAGAAGTTCTTGTTAATGTTTTGTATTAAATGGTGTAAACTTGCTTCCAACAGTTTTTAAAACAGAAGCATGACAGTGTATGTTAAAGCCAACCTCATTAGACAACATTATAAATACTATGCCACTGCAGAGGTAGTTTTCCTTTATAAAATCCTACTGATAAATGGAGACATTCCCCACTGAAAACATGTAGTTTTTCTTCACTCAAATCCTCAGAAATTCCCTTTTCTGATGAGTAAATCCCACCCCGCAATGTTAGACAAGTAAATTGTCAAGTTTAAAAGGAATATATATCCCCATTTAATTTGTCAGTATAGTACTGATGTCATTACAATCTCTTGTTTACAAAGTGATTGAGATTGGTGGTGTGAATAATTTTCTCTTTTATTAATCAGTAAATTTATTCAGAGTTTAGAATATGGGTCATTCATCAAACATTTATCTATTCTGTTGCAAAGCAAAATATTGATAATTAAGTTCCTATATGTACTTGCATAATATCAATTTAAAGTTTTAGCTATAATTTGATATGCAACTGTGCCATGTGATACCAATAAAAATATCCTTAAAATACCAGATTTGATTAAAGTAGAGCTGGCCCTATACTTACACTAGAACTGGCCTTGTTTATTCTGAACAAACAACAAAAACTACTATGACAAATTTTAAAGCCCTTCTGGTTTATAATCTAGTAAATATGAGTGCAGCACTAGTACCTGTAGACTGATTTGATGCGCGCCGCCGTACTTCTGTCACCATCAGTTTGGAGACATGAGAACAAAACTGCAGGATGTCACCAAACTTCTCTGTCATAGAACTTGCTGGCACATTGCCAAACGTCTGCAAAACAAATTAAACATAAGTCAATGCTATTGATTCAATAACTGAAACAGAAAGAAATGCTTCAAGGAAGTTAAAACACATGAGTAGGTTATTATCAGAGCAGAAGTCATCAATTAACTCAATGGCCACACAGGAAACAAAATCTAATACATCAATTGGTTAACATTGAGAAAAAAAAAAGAAATTCTAACAACATGCCAAGTATGCAAAATAAAACAATAAAGACATGCATGTAAAGCGATGAAGACAATACTCGGAAGAATTTACACATTTTAAAGAGAATATATGTATGTAATTATTGTTTTTCACAGGTCTTTATAGCGTCTATACTGTCAACTATTTGAAGTAGGAGTTGTTCAATGGGAGCAAAAGATGAAAAAGAACAATCCAGCCTCACTATTCAATTTGTCAGATAACAAGGTTGGAAAACAGCCCAGCTCCACAACTCAAGTTCTCAAAGAACAGCATATATCAACTATTCAATTTGTCAGATAACAATGTTGGAAAACAGCCCAGCTCCACATCTCAAGTTCTCAAAGAACAGCATAGCTCAGCTATTCAATTTGTCAGATAACAATGTTGGAAAACAGCCCAGCTCCACAACTCAAGTTCTCAAAGAACGGCATGGCTCAGCTATTCAATTTGTCAGAAAACAATGTTGGAAAACAGCCCAGCTCCACAACTCAAGATCTCAAAGAACAGCTTAGCTCAGCTATTCAATTTGTCAGATCACAATGTTGGAAAACAGCCCAGCTCCACAACTCAAGTTCTCAAAGAACAGCTTAGCTCAGCTATTCAGTTTGTCAGATAACAAGGTTGGAAAACAGCCCAGCTCCACAACTCAAGTTCTCAAAGAACAGCATAGCTCAGCTATTCAATTTGTCAGATAACAATGTTGGAAAACAGCCCAGCTCCACAATTTAAGTTCTCAAAAAACAGCATAGCTTAACTATTTAATTTGTCAGATAACAATGTTGGAAAACAGCCTAGCTCCAAAATTCAAATTCTCAAAGAACAGATTAGCTCAGCTATTCAATTTGTCAGATCTGATAATAGCGTTGGAAAACAGCCCAGCTCTACATTTCAAATTCTCAAAGAACATCATAGTTCAACTATTCAATTTGTCAGATAACAATGTTGGAAAACAGCCCAGCTCCACAACTCAAGATCTCAAAGAACAGCTTAGCTCAGCTATTCAATTTGTCAGATCACAATGTTGGAAAACAGCCCAGCTCCACAACTCAAGTTCTCAAAGAACAGCTTAGCTCAGCTATTCAGTTTGTCAGATAACAAGGTTGGAAAACAGCCCAGCTCCACAACTCAAGATCTCAAAGAACAGCTTAGCTCAGCTATTCAATTTGTCAGATCACAATGTTGGAAAACAGCCCAGCTCCACAACTCAAGTTCTCAAAGAACAGCTTAGCTCAGCTATTCAGTTTGTCAGATAACAAGGTTGGAAAACAGCCCAGCTCCACAACTCAAGTTCTCAAAGAACAGCATAGCTCAGCTATTCAATTTGTCAGATAACAATGTTGGAAAACAGCCCAGCTCCACCTCTCAAGTTCTCAAAGAACAGCTTAGCTCAGCTATTCAATTTGTCAGATCACAATGTTGGAAAACAGCCCAGCTCCACAACTCAAGTTCTCAAAGAACAGCATAGCTCAGCTATTCAATTTGTCAGATAACAATGTTGGAAAACAGCCCAGCTCCCCCTCTCAAGTTCTCAAAGAACAGCATAGCTCAGCTATTCAATTTGTCAGATAACAAGGTTGGAAAACAGCCCAGCTCCACAACTCAAGTTCTCAAAGAACAGCTTAGCTCAGCTATTCAATTTGTCAGATAACAAGGTTGGAAAACAGCCCAGCTCCACAACTCAAGTTCTCAAAGAACAGCATAGCTCAGCTATTCAATTTGTCAGATCACAATGTTGGAAAACAGCCCAGCTCCACAACTCAAGTTCTCAAAGAACAGCTTAGCTCAGCTATTCAATTTGTCAGATAACAAGGTTGGAAAACAGCCTAGCTCCACGACTCAAGTTCTCAAAGAACAGCATAGCTCAGCTATTCAATTTGTCAGATAACAATGTTGGAAAACATCCCAGCTCCACAATTTAAGTTCTCAAAAAACAGCATAGCTTAACTATTTAATTTGTCAGATAACAATGTTGGATAACAGCCCAGCTCCACAATTTAAGTTATCAAAGAAAAGAATAGCTCAACTTTTCAATTTACCAGATAATAATGTTGGAAAACAGCCCAACTCGACCATTCACATTCTCAGAACAGCATAGTTCTACTTTCCAATTTGTTAAATAACCATTTTGGAAAGCAGCCTATCTCAACAATTCAACAGAATCGCATAGCTCCACTTTTCACTTTGTCTGATAACACTGAAAGAGAACTGCCAAGCTTGACTATTCACTTTGTCTGATAACACTGAAAGAGAACTGCCAAGCTTGACTATTCACTTTGTCTGATAACAATGTAAGAGAACTGCCATGCTTGACTATTCACTTTGTCTAATAACAATGTAAGAGAACTGCCATGCTTGACTATTCACTTTGTCTAATAACAATTTAAGAGAACTGCCATGCTTGACTATTCACTTTGTTTGATAACAATGTAAGAGAACTGCCATGCTTGACTATTCACTTTGTCTGATAACAATGTAAGAGAACTGCCATGCTTGACTATTCACTTTGTCTAATAACAATGTAAGAGAACTGCCATGCTTGACTATTCACTTTGTCAGAAAACCTTGTTGGAAAACAGCCCAGCTCTACAATTTAACTTGCAAGATAGGCCAGTACTTGAAACCAGTCCACTGCATGACTTCATTTAATCTGTCGCAGAAAAAAAAACTGAAGAAAAAAAAACACATTTAATTGTTGCTTTTTAATTGCTTTTCTTGAACAGGTTCAACATAGCTCTAAAAAAAATAATATTGGGGGTGTAAATAATCACTGGAAAAAGAAAGCAACAAATATTTTATTCCTTCAACAAAATGTCTAAGTGCATGTCTTATGCAAACTGGATTATTATAAAATATAACACAATTATTGAAAGCTTAAACAATTAAATTTATAATCAGCAAAGTTTGGTTCATTTTCCAGTAAGTTTCAATGGTACTATTGGTATTTTCAAATAAGTGCATACTTTATATTGAATGGTTATGACAGAATACTGCATGACATGGTATAATAAAATGTTCATGTCAGACAGTGAAAATGATTATTATAGTTCAATACAATTTGTAATTTTTTCACAAATTACCCCCGCCTCCCCCAAGTCCCCTTGTCTTCTTTCTTCCTTCACTATATTCAACTGTCTTTTCCCCTGAACTTGAAATTTGTCCATGTCAATCAAGTATTCTCTAAACAAGACCATCAGTAAACATATGAATTATGTGTAACTTGCAGGCTTGACCAACATATACTGTGTTCACTATTAACAGTTATTATTGTTTAATACAATCTGTAATTTTTGAAAAAATCTCTCCAACTTCACTATATTCAATTGACTTTTCCCTGAACTTGAGAACGTGTCCATGCCCAGTAAGTATTCTCTAAACATGACCACCAGTAACTCTAACAATTATGTGATTTTTTCTTTTTTAATGGGTTTTAGGGCCATTTTCAACACATTGTAGGTTATATAATTATTGCATTTCCAGTTTTATTGGTGGAGGAAGACTTCACTCAAATTGAATCTAAGTAAAACCACTGTCCTTCTGCAAGTAACTGGAAAACTTTCTCACAAAAAGCTTTTGGTGCGAGTGGGACTCGAACCTACGGCCTTAGCAATGAGAGGTAAGTGATCTTGAGATGCTCACTATTAACAGTTATCATATTTTAATACAATCTGTAATTTTTCACAAATCTCCCAACTTCACTGTATTCAACTGACTTTCCTGAACTTGAGAATTTGGCCATGTTCAGTAAGTATTAATGGTTATTGTAGTTCAATACAATCTGTGATTTTTCACAAACCTCCCCGACTTTCTTCCTTGACTAAGCACTGTATTCAATTGACTTTTCGCTGACCTAGGGAATTTGTCCATGTCCACCAAGTATTCTCTAAACTATACCACACCAGCAAACAAATGAATTATGCATAACTTACAGGCCTGACCATATACATGTACCATGCTCAAAATTAATGTCATTCTATAATATTGTATAAAATATTTAGTTACGGGCCAGAGGCCTGAATCAATCAAAATATTGAATAGACTGTTTGCCAATGTCTACTCATTTGTCCCCATTCAGTTTAGGCAACCATTTATTTCTGATTAGCATTAGCTGTCTGTGTTCTTTGATATGCACATATCAAAACACAGCCATTGATTTTCTGTAGAGAGCAGGAAAAAAAACGTTGATAATTATGCTGATATACAGCATTGTGTTATGGCCGATATGAATACATCAATGGAATCAAAATGAGAGAGTAAGAATAATTAAAGATTGACAAAGAACTATGTTTATGACAAATTATAACAGACTGTGGTCGGAAAAGGGATTCAACCTCACAACCCCTGGACTGAAAGTGAGATGTGCTAGCTACTGTAGTATGGTATTGGTGTAAAACTAACAGACAGCTCTCTATGTCACTACTCAAAGAAAAAGTTTGCATACTTTATTAACAGGTAAGTAAAAAGAAAGTAGAGGTAACAAGTGCAGTGACTGGAATGGTTTTACGGGGGAATCTGAACTGAAAGCAGTTGTTTAATGGAAGTTGCTTACATATACATTCTGCAAGTATCTATTTAATCATTCTCCAATACTTCTCTAATGAATGGCTTGAACAATGGAGAGCTAATTATTAAACATATCTGCTAAATAACAATCAAATGTGTGAATGTGTTTCTACGGAAATTATCCACTTTGCCCATGGCAGAGAGAGTTTAATCAACACATCAACTGCTGCATGCAGATGTGAACATTTCTGTAGACTGGTATATGTTTTATTGGTGTATGTATGGACTGGTAATGAGACTGGCATTATCTAACTGTCAAATCTCCGATCAATGCCCATAAACAATGTATTGTTTTCAGTTTTATCTGGACTGGTTTGATTGTTTGTGCTGTTTGATTAAAGAAACCATTTCAGTTGATCAGTATCCAGGCTGATTAAAGATACACTTTACTGGCATATTAAAGGTACATTTCAGTTATCTTAAATGTCCGTATTAGTTTTGCTTTTTTAATTCGGTTAAACGCATTTTCAGTTTATATATATTGTAATAGCCTTAAGCTTATTTTAACTTATCCTAAGTTCACTTCTTGGGTAGAATAATTAGTGTTGTTTTTTTTAAAGGCATCAAGATGAGGATCAAACCCGCAACCTCTGGCATTAGCGACCAACACTCTATCTACCACACTGCTGCTGCAATTTAACATATTACTAGATACAGAAGGCATCCACTTTTATTTATGGAGGGAGAACTCAGAATGAGTCCAAGTAAAAGCACTGCTCTATCATAAGTAACTGGCAAACCTTCTCACACAAAGTGTTCACACTGAGCTGGGCCCAAACCCATGACCCAATGGGTCATATTTCTTACATAACTTGTACCAACATCTTTAATATTACGTACGAGGGATACTGAATGTTTCAATTACACACCAAGCTCAAGATACAAAAACTCATGGAATAACACTATATCTTCTCATACTAAATATCTTATTATTTCAATATGTTTATTTATTTATACAAAGTAATACAAGTAGAATGGCATGTAATAAATTTGAGATTGCTGAGAGACTGGCCAGGTGGGGGACAATGAGACACAATGTTGTATATCAATCATCACAGAGAATGACCAGGTGGGGGACAATGAGACACAATGTTGTATATCAATCATCACGGAGACTGACTGGGTGGGGGACAATGAGACACAATGTCGTATATCAATAATCACGGACACTGACCGGGTGGGGGACAATGAGACACAATGTCGTAAATCAATCATCACGGAGACTGGCCAGGTGGGGGACGATGAGACACAATGTGGTATATCAATCATCACGGAGACTGGCCAGGTGGGGGACAATGAGACACAATGTTGTATATCAATCATCACGGAGACTGACTGGGTGGGGGACAATGAGACACAATGTCGTATATCAATAATCACGGACACTGACCGGGTGGGGGACAATGAGACACAATGTCGTAAATCAATCATCACGGAGACTGGCCAGGTGGGGGACGATGAGACACAATGTGGTATATCAATCATCACGGAGACTGGCCAGGTGGGGGACAATGAGACACAATGTCGTATATCAATCATCATGGAGACTTGCTGGGTGGAGGACAATGAGACACAATGTCGTATATCAATCATCACGGAGACTGGCCGGGTGGGGGACAATGAGACACAATGTTGTATATAAATCATCACGGAGACTGACCAGGTTGGGGACAATGAGACACAATGTCGTATATCAATCATCACAGAGACTGACCAGGTGGGGGACAATGAGACACAATTTTGTATATAAATCATCACGGAGACTGACCAGGTGGGGGACAATGAGACACAATGTCGTTTATCAATCATCACTGAGATTGACCTGGTGGGGGACAATGAGACACAATGACGTATATCAATCATCCGGAGACTGACCAGGTGGGGGACAATGAGACACAATGTTGTATATCAATCATCACGGAGACTGACCAGGTGGGGGACAATGAGACATAATGTTGTATATCAATCATCACGGAGACTGACCGGGTGGGGGACAATGAAACACAATGTCGTATATCAATTATCACGGAGACTGGCCGGGTGGGGGACAATGAGACACAATGTCGTATATCAATCATCACGGAGACTGGCCGGGTGGGGGACAATGAGACACAATGGTGTATATCAATCATCACAGAGACTGGCCTGGTGGGGATTCAAGTTTATGACCCCAGGATTGATAGTCAAGACATGGGCCTGGCTAACTTTAGATCATTCTGCCATGCAGGGCTGTCTAAATATTTCCAGCAACCAACAACTGTCATCACATGGTGTAAGCAAGTATCTGTTGTGTTTCATACAAAGAGTTGTGAGGGCTTCTAATGTGTTTAAAAGAGAAGCCATTAAATCACAATATATCTGATTCTATATCTGGTTGGGGACTGTAAGTTTGCAAGTAATTAAAAAGAATTAAATGGATAACATTGAAAATCCAATTAAGATTCTACTGAATCTAATGTATACTCTATGAAGATATTAACAACTGCGTTTCCCATAAATATCTTAGATTGCAGTTGTCATAAAATGGAATAAGTGTCGCATTTTGTGCAAAGTTGTGAGGTTTTTAAAAGTATTTGGATAGAATACATGTAGAATGAAATCATAATAAATCTTTGTACGTGTTTGTAGCTTGGGGATATTAATTTACAAAAAATAATCAAAATGGATCACATTGAAAATTCAAATAAAATACTAATGAAGCTTATCTAATACCAAATGAAGGTACTATATCATGATTTTTTAAAATTGACTATAAACATTTTTTCTCTAATATATCATGTCTATATATACTCTTTTACCCCAAATTGCCAAAAGGATATACAGTAGAACTTTGATGGTTCAGACCCGACACGACTGGACAATATAGTTGGAGTTTAGGGTTGTTTGAGCCAAGTATTGTTCAACATTATTGTACCATACATGATGTACATTGTATATACATTTTGCCGGGGCCAAGTAAGTGGTTTGAGCTATATATGGTTTTCAAGCCATCCATGTTCGAACCATCCAAGTTTTACTGTATATCTAAACATGCCAAAATAGTGTATTGAAAAGGGATTTCCTAACTTGGGATACGTGCCTAAGTTATACTAAATTAATTTTCCGCTCAAAATTTAATGTTTTGTGACATATTAAATGGGTCATGTGATTTCATTTGGATTTTAATTTGATCCGTTGTACAGGTTTACATGTAATGAAAATTGTTCCATCTTTGAAAAAATCTGAATGATGATGTGAAGTTCATCAAGCAATATTTAAGTGTGTTCTATTTTTAGAATAGGGATTTGTTTCATGTTTACCACCCTAATTTAAATATTGATTTTGTCACATGTTGGTGGATTTGATATACAAACCATTCAGATTTTATTTATAAATGATATTGAGATACTTTTTATCAATTTTAATGATTATTTTATTTTTTAAAGACAACTGTAGCATTCCCCACCCCCAAAATTACACCCTTTAATAACTATATACCCTTGAATCTCTTAGATTTATCTTCACATCAATATTATTAATGATAAATATTTACACCCAAATCAGCCTGCAAGTTACTACGGTAACATTCTTTATAAATATAGTGTCAGAATAATGTGACTTGGTGGGGTATCATACCATGTATCTGCAGTATGATATTTCAGTGTGGCAGCAATTAGAATATCGTCTCATGTAGACACCACTGCAATATGACTGAAAATTATTGAAAGCGACGCTAAACAACAACAACATACGACAGTCCAAAACGCATGTATAAAAGTGCAAAAATGACATTAATATGATGACACATGTGTGGCTTCCAACCATACTATCACGACAGGTGGACTAACATAGTTTTGATACGACTTGTATAAGTTATCAATAGACACCATATGTTACCAACAACCAGGTACATAATAAACACCCATTGTTGTACTGATACATTTGATGTCAGGGATGTGTTGTACCATTAAACCTGAATACTGTACAGGGGATTATAATTGCAGTGGTTTTATTTTGCATATATATATCTGTTGCCAATAATCTTGTTTCCAAATAATTTAGCTCCAGATTAGTACAGCTGTCACTGTTAGTACTTTTATGCAAAAGAATGGTCAAGCTCTGTTCTGAGCTAAAAAAAACATTACTTGTGTTTTAGATGAAAGAATGGCCCAGCTCTGTTCTGAGATAATTGATTGATTGATTGAATATTTAGCATCATTTTTTAGCTATCAAGAGCTAACAGACGACCAGTTAACCTAACCACTGTTTCCTGGGATCCTGAAAGGTTAACCAGAACTCAAGCACACCCCTGTCTCCACAAGTAACTGATAACTGTTCTGAGATAAGAAACCATTTTCATTTGTTTTAGACAAAAGAGTGGTCGAGTCTTGTTCTGAGCTAGATCATTAGTTTATAGAAATAGATCATATTCTGAACTGAGAAAACAACCATTAGTTATACATAGGCATAAGAATGGTCAATTTAGTTTCGAATATAAAAGCACCATCAAAAGTTTTAGGCAAAACAATGGTCCAACTCTATTCTAAGGTGAAAACACTACCATGAATAAGTTTCAATTTAAAGAATGTTAAATTAAGCTCTATTTTGAGCTCAAAACATTTGCATTACAGTTAAGATTAAGTTATATTAGTCAAGCTCTGTTCAGGTGAAAATATATACTATAGGCAAGGAATGATCAAGCTCTGTTCTGAGATGAAAATAGTAAGATTAATTCTAGGCAAAATAACAGTCAAGATCTATTCTGATGTGAAACAAGAAATGTCACTGGTAAGTGTTGCATGCCCCCTAAATGGTCTATGAAAATGAAATAGCCTAGACACGCCATTTTATTGTTTTTTTTTACATTAAAGTGTGACCTTGACCTCTGTGTAACTTTGACATCTGATGCATAATGGTCTGGATATTTCTGTACGTAAATGCAGGTGACACATCATCATGACATGTTGATCACTTGTGTCAAGCTACTTCAATCCTTTCAGCCCTCCATGTAAGGCCAATATAAATTAATTGCTAGGTTATCGTCCAAATTTTTCTTAAAAACAAGAAGGGCAAGAGGATTTTATTATTTTTTATTTATTTTCATTTTTAAAATTTTTGACTTTTTTTTTTACAATTTTTTTTTTTTTTTATGAAAATAAAAAGGGTCAGGGCACTATGAAAATTAGGGGGCAGGCGGGGATGATAATCTAGCAATTAATTTATTATGGTCTAAGACAATGTTGTTGTTGTTGTTGAATGGTGTTAAGCATTGCTTTCATATCGCGACGGTGTCTACTTGAGACAGTATTTTAAGCACTGTCACACTGGAGTATCATGCCGCAGACACATGGTATGATACCCCGTCCAGTCACATTATATTGACACCGCACCGACCAGACCTAGAACTCTGATCTAAATGCTGAGCCTCAAGCGAGGAAGCTTCTAGTACCATTTTTAAAGTCTTTGGTATGACCCGGCCGGGGACTGAACCCACGACCTTCTGCATGCGAGGCGGGCGCTCTACCACTAGACCACGCTGCGGTCAGGTCTAAAACAAAGTTAAAGACCAGACATAAAATATCAAACAAACTGAAAGTGTGACCTTGACCTTTGAGGAAAGGTTCTGGGTTTTAACACGACACGTTGTCATGTCATGTTGATCAATTGATAAATTGTAAGTGTTTATGAAATTCATCCATGAATGATAAAGTTACAGACCAGTCATGTTGATCAATTGATCCATGTGTTTTTGAAATTTATTCGTAGGTGACAAGGCTTGATACAAAATCTCCAACAGACTGAAAGTGTTGTCAAACAAAGTTAAATTGTGACCTTGACCTTTGAAGTGGAAGTCTGGGTGTTGCACCCAACAGGTTGTCATGTTATGTTGATCATTTGTAGCGAGTATTTATAAAATATATCTATGAATGACAGGTTACAGGCTGGAAACTAAATCTCACACAGACTCAATGTGCTGTCAAACAAACTCAAAGTGTGACACTGACCTCTGAGGTACAGGTGCGGGTCTTACATGTGACATGTCATTATGTTATGCTGATGAATTGAGCCGAGTCTTTTTGAAATTTATCTATAGGTGACAAAGTTACAAACCGGCCATGAAATCTCAAACAGACTGAAAGTTTTGTCAATGTTAAATTGTGACCTTGAACTTTGAAGTGGGAGTTTGGGTGTTACGCGTGACACGTCGTTATGTTATGTTGATCATTTGTAATAAGTATTTCTATACTCCATCTATGCATAACAAAGTTACAGGCCGGACACAAAATCTCACACAGCCTCAAAGTGTTGTCAATCAAACTAAAGGTGTGACCTTGACCTTTGAGGTATCGGTGTGGGTCTTACTCACGACACGTCGTCATGTTATGTTGATCATTTGTAGCAAGTATTAACAAAATCCATCCATTCATGACAAAGTTACAGGCCAGACACGAAACACCGGACGGAAGGACGGACGGACAGATGGATGGACGCTGCGATTACTAAATGCCACCCCAAAAATTTGTGGGGGGCATAAAAAAACACACACACTATTAATAATTACTGTAAGGCAAAATATGACCAGACTCTGTTCTGAACAGAAAATATTATCATTAGGCAAAAGATTGGGCAAAAACTGTTATGAGACAACAACAATTTCATAAGTTAAGGCAAAAGAATGGTCATGCTGTGCACAGGGATGAAAACATTACCATTAAATTTAGAATATTCAAATTCTGCACTGGGATGATAAATCACTATATTTATTATTCAGACAAATGAATGTTAAATCTCTGTTCTGCTCTTAAACCAAACACTGTCATTTTTTTCAGGCACAAGAACAATCAAGCTCAGTCCTAAAAACAATAACACAATTTATCTATCTAACCCTTTACTCCATAGATACGCGTTTATCCGCACCAATCACAGAAGGCCTTTGAAAACAATGCAAGAAGAGTTCAGATTGCTCATAACGAGCAATCTGAACACTTCCTGCACTGTTTTCCACCCTGTCAGTTAATATAAACATAATTCACCAAATAATTCAAGCCTTCTATATTAGAGGTGTCCAAAGGCGTCTGTATGAAGTAAAGGGTTAAACCCTGCTCTGGTGTGGAACCACATTATCTATTGGATGACCTCAATCATGAGTAGGCACCTCTAATCATTAAAGCAAAGCTTCATTAATCTGTTAATGATGAGCAGAAATCACCAGGAGGAAGACTGTCCTCTCAGTTTAAGTCTAACACTTATACCGTATTCCCCAAAATAAATTCCCCAATGTATTTTTCAATACTTGTGTAAAAAAAATATTTTTGAAGTGTGTTGCAAACAATCTTGTGTTTGATATTTGTTTCACAAACAAATACACATTACAATTAGGTTTCTTTTCCCTGATAACGCTTCAATTTTTTTATATATATTTTTCAGACCAAAATTGGTGGGGGAGGCATTTATTATTATGGGGGAGCTTTTATTAGGGGTAACAAAGTAAGTAAGTTTACTGTCATAAGTATAATTACTCTTGAATGCACACAACTATCTCTTATTTTCCATCTCTACCATAAAAAGACTATTTATATATAACTGTAATGGAATCAAAGTCTTTTATCACTAATAACTTCTTACAGGATACCTCCAGCTGCCTGCTTCATGCAAGTCATTACACAGATCAGAAAGATTCCGACAAACTTAACAACTTCTAAATATCTGGAGTTTCTATGAGGTTTGACATTATATGAATCTTAAACTTTGTATTTGCTGCAATCTTTCCAGTTTCGTATTTGATAATGTTTTGTGTTTTATCTTTAAATCAGTTAGAATGGGAGAAGATTATGGTAATATATAACTTTATCTGTGTCTGCTTGCTGATGCTACAGCAGTTTATAGTGGTCATGTTGCTAGTGTAGTTTAAGTGTAGTTTATTGATCAAAGATTTGTAGTTGCAGTCAACTCATCAGGAATTTTTAGCTTATACTATGTAGTTTGTTGATTCTATGTAGTTTGTTAATTAGGGTTCCAGTGCTCAGGATAAACTGCGTATTTGATATTTCACTCAAATAAATTTGTGAAAAATGCAAACATTTTTGTTTTTAAGTGTATCTGTTATGCAAATCATTTTCCATTCACTCAAAACAATTTGCTAATACATGCATGTCAAAACAGCTGTTTCATATTTCCTGTATTTCAGTAAATATGAAACAGCCAGATAAACCGATTCCAGGTTAGTACCTTACGTCAGAGGCATTCATTATGTTTTGAGACTAACAAGGCTTCTGTAGAAATTGTTTAATGTTTGTATATGAAGTTTAATCTCTCGCTGCCCACCTGTGGAAATTGTACTGAAATCAAATTTGTTTAATTTACATAATTTCGTTTAATTAAAAAAAGGGCTATATTATGTCTCGCATTTTGTTCCATGAAATTTGTGCTATCTAATAATGGCTGTTCTAAAGTTGAATGTAGCTTCATTTTTCGACGGATTAAAAAAAAGATGAAATCGATGTCAACAAGGCCCAACGTCTATGGTCACACCAGAAGCTTTCTAAACAGTTATACAGTGCAGATCATTGCTGATATTTTATATATTTCATCAGAGACTGTTCATAAACTATTGATGAAGCATCTGGATTTAAAAAAAATGTGCTAGATTGGTGTTTCATTTATTGAATGATGACCAAAAGACAGAACGAACTACATGTACCAAGGAATACTGAAAATGAGACTATAGTCATATAAATGAGCTCCTACGTGTGATGAAATCAGAAATCACTTTCAACAATGCAAACATAGGCTAGACAACAAACAAGGGGTAGGGAAAGGTGGCAAAACACATGTCGTTTCAAATGGAGTAGGAGTACCATGGATGTTTTAATAATGGGATTTTCTTAGTTATTCCAGAGGCCCTGAGGTTCAAATTCCTGCTGCAGATGTTGTTGAGTTTTTTAGTGGGGTTTTCAACACTTTCAGGTTAAATAATTGTCGCATATTCAGTTTTATTGGTGGAGGAAATAAGAATGAATTCGAGTTGAATCTAAGTAGAACCACCGTCCTTCCGCAAGCAAACTTTCTAATAGTTTTTTTTTGTAGTGAGCAGGACAACCCTATTGATGAGAGGTAAGTGATCTTGTGACATTACCTTGGCCCAATGGATTACTACATGGCAATGCTTTGTGACTTTTTAAGACAAGTGGTTGCTTTATACAGATGAGCACAAACACAGGTTTGACTGTACAGCATTTTCATTTGATTTTCATATTTGCATATTCAGTTGATTTGTACATGTACAGTAATAACGATGTGGGCAAGCAGTTTGTTAGACAGGTTGTTTTTGCTCCAAAGAGTATTGTTGGATGCAAGGAAGTTTATCAGCAATGAAATTAATGCTCCAATAGAAATGCATTCATTATCGTTTGAATGACCACATATTGAGAGAATAGCTTTCAATTTTATTTCCTGGATGAAACTGTTTGGAGGAAAATTATTGCACCATAGGATATAATTTGCATTTCTCATTTTGAAATTGATTATTCTGTACATCTGAATTTGACACAATTGTACATCAATCTTTGCTATGTTTCCTAATGTGTCAAAACCATTATTTGTTTATTCAATGGTAGCATCTTTGTACTGTTTCATTAGACATATTAAATGTCACAGTTTTATTGATGACCAAAGACTGCAAATGATGCTACTTCTACTGCTTCTGCTACTGATTATACTACTGCTAACCCTCCTATAACTGCCATACTGCTGCTGTTGATGATGATGATGTAATTGCTAATGATGCTACTTCTACAATTGCTGCTACTGATTATGCTACTGCTAATGCTCCTAAAACTGCCATACTGCTGCTGATAATGATGATGATGTAATTGCTAATGATGCTACTTCTACAATTGCTGCTACTGATTATGCTACTGCTAATGCTTCTATAACTGCCATACTGCTGCTGCTGATGATGATGATGTAATTGATAATGATGCTACTTCTACAAGTGCTGCTACTGATTATGCTACTGCTAATGCTCCTAAAACTGCCATACCGCTGCTGATAATGATGATGATGTAATTGCTAATGATGCTACTTCTACAATTGCTGCTACTGATTATGCTACTGCTAATGCTCCTAAAACTGCCATACTGCTGCTGATAATGATGATGATGTAATTGCTAATGATGCTACTTCTACAATTGCTGCTACTGATTATGCTACTGCTAATGCTCCTATAACTGCCATACTGCTGCTGATAATGATGATGATGTAATTGCTAATGATGCTACTTCTACAAATGCTGCTACTGATTATGCTACTGCTAATGCTCCTAAAACTGCCATAATTGCTGCTGATGATGTTTATGATGATACCTCTACACTTGCTGCTATGTTACTGCTACAGATGCATCTACCAATAGCTTAGCCTGAAGGTGGGCTTAACAAGAAGTCCAAAGATGTCATTAACCAATTTGCATTTATAACACTTGCTTTCATTTTTTAATATAAACAGAGTCCACTATCTACTGGTTGGAAAACATCTGTAGAGCAACTAAAATAATGAACCTCTAGAAACATAACGTAAATAAATGTTTATGGTGTACTATGTTTGACATTCAATGAATTTACATATCATTCACATCAGTGCTGCACTTGTTTAAAACTTGTGGACTTACTTTGCAGAAGAGGGGCAGCATGTTGTACAGTTTATCCTCCTGATCCTTCTGTGTCGAGGTGGGGGCTGGGTGACGAAATTCTGTGAAAAGTTTTCTCAGGTGCATCAATCCCAGCGCGTTGTCTTGAGGTTTGGGGGATGGGTCAGGCTGAGACTGGGCACCGACCCCTTTGGTCACCAGTCTCTTCATGAAACTCATCTTCTTCAAGAGGTGTTTATCTAGAAAGACATACCGGTAATTACAACCTACAGTAATGTATTATCAACTTATACGAGTATGTATAAAATATCCTATTCATTACATTCATATTTTTCCGCTTTATTTTGGTACATGTGATTGCTAAGAAACTTAAGATCATAAATCTACAAAGTCGGGTGGTTACATACAGTGCAATGGATGTAGTGTTAGCTGCTCATGCCAGAGAGGGGGGACTCGAACTCATGACCGCTCAAAAAGAAACACTCAGTACTACTTCTACCTAAAAAAAGGGAACTCAATAGCAATTCATATTAAAAGCTTGATGATACTTCATAATTCAATTATCCTAAATAAATAAATGTAAACTAAAGTTTACTTTAAATATCTAGTGTACACAGACAAGTCTTATATGTTGATAATGTGTGATGAGGAACACTGCAAATCTCTATGCAGTGGATAGAATTTGTCGTAAATGATTTCAAAGTCATGTCCACTTTATCATTTATGTTGATTTTGTTAAAATTGTAGTTAGTAACTGTTACCCTATTCCTGTTATGTTTCAGAGTGTGCTACATGTACATAGATAGTGGCAAAATAATGCATGTATATGTAACACAACAAAATGAGTATTATTGTTATTGAATAAATTATGTATTGAAATTCTGTGTACACTTTTGGTAAAAATTAAAATCATTATAAATACGGAAAAAAAGAAGCAGTACAATATATTACTGGTACATAATTTTAAATATTATATACCCCTCCCCCCCCCCCCCCCCCCCACCACCCACCCCAAATTTACCCAAGTAATTGCATGGGCAATTCATTTTTCAAACAACAGGTGTCAGAAGACAACAAAGCTCGCCGATGGGATAAAACTCACCACCCATGAAATTGGAGGCAAACACCAAAACTAAACGCAAAAGTTTAACGTGGGTGTCTACAGACGAAAAATTAAGTTCAAAAGGGCCATTACTTTGCCAAATTGCAACCTTGAGTTATGGTTCTTGTCTCTGTGTGTTCCATTTTCATTTTCATTCATATTCAATGAGTGGTTACATAGATATGTTACCTGATAAAAGACTTTAACCTGAAAAATTAAGTCGAAAAAGGGCCATAACTGTGCCAAAATTCAACCCCAAGTTATAAGTTCTTGTCTGTGTGTTCCATTGATGATGGTGAAAACAATGCAAGTTTCATTCATATTCAATGAGTGGTTGCATAGATATCTTACCTGACTTTAACATGAAAAATTAAGTCGAAAAAGGGCCATAACTCTGCCAATATGTAATCCAGAGTTATGGTTTTTATCTGTGTGTGCTCCATTGATGATGGTGAACACACATGCAAAGATTCATTCACATCCAATGAGTGATTGCATAGATATCTTAAACACAAAAGTTTAACACGGGTGTCTACAGACAATGACTACGACGATGCCGGGGTCATGGCAATAGCTCTCCTTGGACTTCGTCCCAGCAAGCTAAAAGGGAGTGGGGAAGGTGGGATTTTATTTGGGGAAATTTTTTTTTTAAAAAATGGTCTTATAATCAATATTGTATTCAAAGATACACAGTTACATGTATTTGTTTCACAAGCATAAAAATTTTGTTTCATTTTACTAATAAAATTATTTAATGAATGTTTATTTGATATAATTGTTCAGACCAAAATTGATAAGGGTTAGGGTGGGGCAGTGTGTATGGGGGAATATGGTAAATAAATGTGAAATGGATGCAGGATACAACTTTAAAATAAAGAGTTAGAAATCTACATGTTATAACAAAACATTCCAACATAAAGTGAATATGTACAGCGATGTTGTCAAAACAAAATTATAATTTATAAAAGATTGAATGGGAAATAATGCAATTTATAACACATTTCAGATTATATATAGCATATTCAGCTTTATTGATTGAGGGAGACCTCAGAATGAAATTGAATAGAACCGCTGACCTTGTGCAAGCACGACAGGCAAACTTTCTCATGTAAAGTTTTGGGACCAAGCAGGACATGGACATATGACCACAGCAGTTAAATTTATAAAAAAAAACTGTTCATAATCACATGTATTTTACAAGGAGCTGAAAATATTGTGTCATTATTGTGTTGGTAACATGCCAGTTTCCTGAACTGAACAATAGGTTAGAGAGCAGAACAGATGTAATAGGTTAAAGGTCAAGTTCAATGGACTCAATCATCGCGATTATGTTTTTTTAATGGGCTGTAACATTTTGTTTATAGGGTATATCCAGTTTTATTTCTCAGATAGCATATATTCTATTAATAGGTATATTATTTTAGCAACATTTATAAGCACATTTATTAGCACACAATTAAATACTTTTTCAGCAGATATTTGCTCAGTAATTTTGGGGATAATGAAAATTCACTCTTTTAAAATCGCCGCCAATGAAAAAATGACATAGTGTTCCAAAATCCTTTCCTATTTTTGCAAGGGCTATAAAAAAAAACACTACTGTGGATTTTCATTTCATCAAACCAATTTGGAATTCCACATATTGTCAGTCTTGCCGGAATTAGCAAACCGTAGCAATCTGTAAACCACAGGGACATCTTACAGACAGATAGAGATGTTTGTACTTTCTATCCCACAATGGAAGACGTCACTGTTGATTGAAGACAAATCAAATATGTCAAGTGAAGTATTGTCTACCAGGAAAAGGAAATAATACATTATTACTATCCAGACTTTGTGTCAGTTTCAAGATAGATTCAAGCATCCCAAGGACAATTTTCCAAGAGATTTCAAAGAAACTGGAGTTTATGTATCTCCAGTCTACTCACAACAGGCCAAATGATAACAATAATAATAATAATGATAACATAGACTACTTCCATCTCCAAAATGGCGGAAGTGCAAGCTTGTTGTTGTAAACTTTACATATTTGCTGCACACATTTGATTGTATATTTAACACCATTTTATGCAATTGAGGGTCGTACAGTTAACCTAACCACTGTTTCCTGGGATCCTGGAAGGTTAACCACACATTTCCGCAGGTAACTGAAAACTTTCCCATATGAATCAGTGGTAAGAAACAAATAATAATGAGACACAATGTCATATATCACTTGCTGCGAAGACTGTGACCAGGCAGGAATTCAAACTTGCGACCCTTGGATTGAGAGTCCGATGTGCTACCGACTGAGCTAATCGGGTCGAGCTTCACACTTTTGGAAAATATCTACATACACTAGTTTAGGAACTGCCACATAGAAAACATTGACACATGTGGAATACTGTAGCATAAGAGAACAGATGAAAGGGGTAAGGTCCAAGTACATGTATCTAGGCTTTTTCACAGTATTCACTGAAATAGGTAGCTTTTTATAATGATAAAGTAATATCTGGACAGTCTGGACCCTCCACCTTCATCCACCAGTGTGTGTATAATCACAATGACCTTAACGTTTGTATTACATACAAAACATGTTATAGTAATATTTTATCTAATAGTGTAACTGATAAGTCATTTATGTTTTTTCTAAATACAATGGGTTGCCACAGATAAATGTACAATGAGCCACGTAAGCAACTCTTACAAAGCTGTAATCCATCATGACTAACCGATACAGTTTCTCTTTGCAAAAATTGCATTGCCAAACCCCTCTTTCCATTCAGTATGGCTATTTATGTGATAGTTAAACAACTACCGAATTACTTATGTCCGCCAAGGAAAGTAAAAAGAAAAATAAAGCGATCGATTCTACAGATCTTTTACTGTACAATAATTAGTAATACGACTGCATCAGATTGATATATTAACATTTTTTTCGTGCACAGAGAACAATACAGGCCTGATACAAACAATAGAAGTACAGTACATATAAATCTCAATATATAATTGTATTTTCAAAAAAAAAACAAGACGGCCCCGATTAGCTCAGTCGGTTACGCATCTGACTATCAATCCAGGGGACGTGAGTTCGAATCCCCACCCAGCAACAGTCTCCGTTATGACTGATATATATGACATTGTGTCTCATTATCATTCATCTCTCACCACTGATTCAAGTGGGAAAATTATCAGTTACTTGTGCGGAGATTGGGTGTGCTCGATTACTGGTTAATCCCAGGAAACAGTAGTTAGGTTAATTGATCGTCTGTTAGCCCTCGATGGCATAAAAATGATGCTAAATATTCAATCAATCAATCAATCAATCAATCAATCAATCAAACAAAACAATTTAAACAAAAATGTGGAGAGTGACCATCAACCTGGGGAAAAAAACATCACTTAAACTTGAAATGGTTAACACTTTTTACACACAATGAAGATACATTGACACAATGTGAAAAAGCAGTTGTATTCATGTAATCCATTACTTTTTTATTGCAAACCAGATAATGTTTGTTCATTATTTATGCTGGGAATTGTATTCATGTTGGGAATTGTTTACAATACAATGACTGTGAGGGCATTTATGAAAGAAAGACACAGATGAACAAGAATGATAGATAACAACACATTTCAGAAATATTGTGCTGAACATAATATATTTTCATTCAAAACTTAATTTTAATGGAGATAAATAAAGATTATGAACAAAGTGAACTTAAACAAAAAAACTGATTGGCTTCAACGCCATTTTCATCTAAGGCGCCATCCCGACGTGAGAAAGTTTCCAGTTACTTGCTGAGGGACGGTGGTCCTACACAGTCTGACTCAGTCTGATGTCTATCTCCACCAGTCAAACTGGATACGCCATATATAACCTGAAATGTGTTGAAAATGGCATTAAACCCCATTCAAAAAATAAATAAATTAATGCTATTTTCAACACATGGAACGGTTATATATATGAAATATCCATTTTTTTGTTAAAGGAATACCTCAGAATGAATTTGAGTATGGATAAAACCTCTGTCATTTCCCAAATAACTGGCATTCTTTCCCGTATAAAAGTTTTAGACTGAGTGCAACTCTAACCTACAACTTCAGAGATACAAACTATGTAATCTTCTGGGATCCCAGACAGGAGTGGTTTGGATAACTGATAGTCTATTAGCCCTCAATGGCATAAAATGACACTCAATATCCAAACAAAATTGAAACAGTCATGCGAGATTTCCTTAGTACAGGTGATCAATAAGAGACTATAATGTGCATGTAATATTGTGCTGGCAACCTCAGTGATAATAAAGAAAATAACAATAAATCTACATACTTAAGTGTTCCCATCTATTTCAACTCTGAAGAACACAAATGTTATAATCCTGTATAAAACACTCCAATATTTACTTCCATTACAAAGTACCCTTACACAGCAATGATATGTAGTGTTAACATCCAGACCAGCATATATCTCGCATGCTTTATAAGGTTAAAATAATCATTTGTATTCTGAATGAAAATGACACTATCTATATTCTGAAAATCTGCACACAAGGATTTCCAAACTCCTCTTGGTATATTGGGAAGAATAAATGAACAGCAAATCAATATTCTTCCCTGAACTCATAAGAGCAATTTTCTCAGTCTTTCTCTATTTAAATGGATACTGATATCGGCCATAAATATTGGCAAACCAGGAGTGACGTAAGAATGGAAATGCAATACAAATACCTAGCACTGGTACCATAATGCCAGAGAGGTGACGCTTCTAAACCTATTTTAAGGCCTTTTACAGGATTTTTCACTTCAAATGATTAAAAGAAAAAGTAACACGGAAAGAGATTGTTTACCCTGATTCCTGTATAAGTAATAATCAATAGAAATACAGTATTCTTGGAGAATGGGCTACAATTGGGTTAGGTTTATACTATATATAAAACGGTATTACATTATATTGGTTACTAGTTACAGTCTTAACTCTAATAGGATTATTAAGCTGAGTCCATTTAGCTGGCAGTGGGCAGTGAGTCTGACTATCAATCCAGGAGTCACAAGTTTAAATCCCCATCTGGCCACAGACTCTGATGATTGTTATACAATATTGGGTCTCAGTGTCATTCGCCTCTCACCACTGATTCAAGTGAGAAAGTTATCAGTTACTTGTGAAGATGAGTATGCTCCAGTACTGGTTAACCTTTCAGGATCCCAGGAAAGAGTGGTTAGGTTAACTGATCATCTGCAAGTACTCAATTGCATAAATCATAATAAATATTCAAGCAAATCTATTGTAAAGCTATTAAAGTTTCTAGCACAACAGTTAAGGGTATCTACTGTTTCCATACAACCATTCATGCGACCCTAAAATACAAGCCCAAGTTTGACATCAATGTATTCATAATTAGTTAGAAATAAAAATCTTAGTGGTACACAGGAAAGAATGTTACCAACTTGATGGTACACAAGAAAGAATGTTATAAACTTGGTGGTATACAATAAAAAATGTTATCAACTTAGTGGTACACAAAAAAGAATGGAATCAGACATAAATATATCAGTGGTACACAAGAAAGAATGTTATCAACTTAGTGGTACACAACTTCAAGAAAGAATTTTATCAACTAAGTGGTACACAAGAAAGATGTTATCAACTTAGTGGTACGCAAGAAAGAATGATCAAGCTGTAGCAGTCCCCTCAAAATGGGCTCAAACCAAAGAGCTGAACTGTGAGGGACACTGAAAACTAATTAAAGGGTGGGTTTTTTATATTTGTTGGTCGCAGTATTATGATAGGGTCGGTCATCCCATAGTAGGAAGACTATCGGGCTTCTCCACAGGCGATTAAAGCACTGGGGCACCCCAGCACTTGACTATCAGAAATGTATTCCCCTAGCTCTTGAATTATTTAACAAAATTTTGCAAAAGCTTACATTCCTCTTATTCATTATTTTTTTGCATATCTTTTCTTATTTTAATGCCTAAAAGGAAACATACTAAATATGATAACTTCAACTCATTAATACAAGTTTTACTAATGAAATATATTTCAATCAGTGCCTTACACAGCACTTGAAAATGTGTTTATGCACTCTTACCCCAGTACTTGCATTCCTTCCTGTGGAGAACTCTGACTATATATATAACGTTTAAGTTCCAGGGAGCCCGTTTCACTAAATATCTCAAACTGAGATTTTAATCAACTTAAAAATCTCACTTTCTCTTAATGATTACTTAAACTCATTACACATTGAGTGACCACACATAATTGAAGTAGGAAAAATATTGGAAAAGGACAAAATGCAAAATGATCAATAAGAATGGAGTATGAAAGCATTTCAAAAGTTTGAGTTGTTTAGTGAAATTGGGGTCAGGGTGTTTAATTGAAACAGTCCAGTGACAAACAAAAATGACAAACAATGATGGGCAATCATAAATAAATGGTTTGTACACAATATACCAAACAAAAAAACTATATGAAGATCTTGAAACTTCAGTACGGATGTGAAAGTACTTTAAAACTTCAGAATACAATTATTAAGCATTAAACAAACTTCCCTCCTCTTGTCAAAATAATTTTTATATTTATATTGGTGGTAATTTGCTTCACTGACTATCCATTTCTGGCCACTTACTGTATGAATATGCTTATAGATGACTAGTCACTCGTTTTTTTAAAGAAAATTCTGTTAATTAGAAAATTCTGTAAAACAGGAAAAATGATTCAATAGAACGAAACATAGAGGACAAATATAGCCATTTCATGATTTTAACATATTACTGGTAATCCTTATACTTCCATAAATACCCTATCAAAAACATTTTTGAACAAAATACCTCAATCTGTCTTTGACGTCATTTTAGTCATGAATGTGACAGCCTTTCATCAAGTTTTCTTATATTACTCTGTCTATGAATTTGTTAATAATGTTGCCACACATTTCTTGGTTGATTTTCTTTACTTCTCGTTTTATAATTTCTAACAACATGTTGGTATTTACTGGCTTAGGTTTTTATACAAGTGCCTTCAGATAGCCCCAAAGGAAGTAGTCACATGAGTTTAGATCAAGACTGCAAGCCGGCAAGGAAATTCCACACTCTTTCACGTCTGGGTATCGTCGGGATATCACTCTGCGATTTAATATATCATGAAGAAAATCTAACACAGCATTAGATGTGTGTGTGGTAGCACCATCTTGGACAAACCACAAATTCTGCAAATTTTGTAATTGCTTTTGAAACAAAGAAATAATTTGTTTCTAAGAAAAGACAAAAATCGTTGAGAGTTATATGTATTGTCACATACTGACACATATGGACCAATCAGTCCATGTGAGGACATTGCACACCAAACTGTAAATTTCTCACTATGTAATTATCTCTGTGTGAAACAGCGTGGCTGCTTGCTGGCCCAGAACCTCATAATTATTCTGTTTACATACATGTCCAGACAAAAGAAAATGAGATTCCTCACTAAACTAAACATTGCAAAATGCGTTGGCATACCGGTAATCATCGACAACGTCAGCGGCTCACCAGCAAAATTGAAGTCTTTGATCCTGGTCAGTGATGGTTAATTTCTGCAATATCTGAACTTTGTATGGAAACAGTTTTAGCACCTTCTTCACTATATCATGAATAGAGGATTTGGGAGAACCTATCTTCCAAGATGTTCATCTCATTGAATTTTCCCCGAATGTCATAAAACAATTTCCGAAGTGAACTCACGTTTTCCTCGCTTCTACTCAACTTTGGCCAACCCAATTTTAGAGCATCAACTACCGATCCACATCATTCAAATTTAGTCACAATCTTGTAAATATGCTTCATGCTCACCGTCATATTCTTAGAATAATTTTTCAACTTCGCCTTTACATCTGTGACACACTTGTTTTCATAATGTTTTTCCACAACAAAAATAAACTGATCCGTTATTTTCACAATATCAAAATATTTGAGTGATGTCATAATGTTGGCAATGTTATTAATTTTAGCGCTTTTTCATACATGCAACTAAAACCTTTAATTTGAAAAAAAATTCATCTAAAAAGTTATAATAACATCAGTATCTGACCTTTCTTTTTGGACACCCTGTATTTAACTTTGTTAAAAGACAGTTGTATTTAATTAATTATTCTATCTTTCAATAATATCAAACCCTTTTTGACGATGCACCAGTAGACATTTGTCATATCAGCCACAAGCAATGTTAGCACAGTAAAAGAAGTCATAGACCTAAAAAAGAATTAAAATTATTCCTGAGAGACCTGTTAAAAAATAAAAGCAGGATACAGCAAAGTGAGTCATGTTCAATACAGCTTGCAGCCATACTAAACAGCTTGAGGGTGGGGACAGAGAGAATATCAGGGGGAAGACTGTTCCAGTGTTATACAGCCCGTGAAAGGTAGGAATACTTGTGGTACTGTTTTTAATAAAGCTGCCGTAAAACCGATATACAACAATTTTTATTTACACCAGTATATTCGCAGTGCTATTATGAATACCCTTTTTTCAACAATTCCGTGACCCCAGTATTTACAGATATTACCAAAGTGAAAAGTTGCCATATTTTTGTGTTCATCTTAAAAAAGTAACATTTTGGCTTTTTTAGTTGTCTAAATTGTAAAAGTAATGCATTATCAGACCAGTTTTGGTATTTCTGTTACTATTAAAATGTATCATGGTACCACCCTCTAATTTTTTGCTTTAACAAACAGGAAAATGAAGTGTCAACTGATAAATTAACATTCTATCCTTTAACTATCAGATTTTAAAGTTGGGCGGTAGTGAAATAGATAGTGTTGGCCACTCACGCCAGAGGTTGCAGGTGAGTTCCCCAGCTCAAACTGATGCCTCTTATAAAACAACACTCATCACCAGTTTATCCAGGAAGCAGACTTGAGAAAGGTTCATATGAGCTCTGATATTTCATCACAGTCAAGCTGAAATAAACTAGTCAGGACAGGGCTTTACATTAATGCTCACCCGACTGTCCGGGACAACTGCATCATGTGTATGGAAAAGTAAGATATATATATAGCTGCTAGACCGACTAGACAAGTGAACAATCAGAAATTAAAAACGGCTTCTCTTTTTGCAAATGCCCTATCTCGTATTTGCGTGTTTTTAAAACTCAAAGATTAGTAGCTTTTGTAAATAAATGATGTTTACTTTCTAATAGAAGCCACGTCCTGCGCATACATTATTTTTTAACATTGGGTTGTAGAGAAATAGCGCGGACAAGAATTTGGTGACAGACAGAATCAAAGGGCCATAACTCCATGAAAAATCATCGAACCTGAACACAAAGGTATTATGCACATCTGCACTTGGTAATGATGCATCCTAGCAAGTTTCATAAAATTCCAACCTAAGATTGTAGAGAAATAGCCCAGACAAGACTTTGGTCACAGACTCAAACAAAGGACCATAACCTTGTGAAACATCATCCAACTGGAACACATGTCGTTCCAAGAAAAGTAAATTTTGACCCAGTGGGCTGCTCCATGTTGATCTTTATTTAAAGTTCACGGACCGAGTGTGGGGCACCAGATAGGGGAGTATCATATTTTATTATATTTTTATATTCGTTCATATTTAAGTGATCTTTTACTGCGTTCACGTTGCACAGATACCTGCACCTAATCCTTGTGAGTATTAGGTATGCAATATCAGAATACACAGATATGTATCATGCCGCATCAATTTTATTTTCAGAATATGACCACCTGATAAAATGTGTTTATTGGGGCTTGGAAATATCGCCATGTCTTTAAAAGATTTATTTTAATTTGACAGAAATTATAGCACAATAGCAAAATTCACTGTTTGTTGAAAACGTACCTGGTATCTGGCTACCAGAAAACTATATAAAAATCATAAATTCCGATAATTTCACGATTTCGGCTCGGTGCAAATCTTTAACTACAATGCAGGCAATAGATTAAGTGAATTGATTTATATAATTTAAAGTCACATTTTCAAACAATTACCTTTTTCAGTGTCATAACGTCGACAAATAAAATAAAATAAATAATTTTCCGATGGAAATTATATGTTGACAAAATTATCATCCACTTCCTCAGAATAAGCGCCCTCTATTGTTGAACTTCCGGTATAATCAACAGGAGTTATGCAACTTGGATGCAACATTAAAGAGGCCCTTCTACAACATTTGTGTTCGTGTTATCGTCAATGTGTTTTCCTAAGAAACGTCACCAGCTCCGCTTGGACACAACACTTACCGACTTTGGATAATTTCTGTAGTACGGGTGGATAGAATGCATGGCCTATTTGAATAGAAATATGCTCATAAAGTGCATCTTATTTCGCATTTCCTTGAAATTAAATGTAGGCTAAATAAACTTCACGATGAATTATCTCTAAATCCTTGACACCACTAAGGATTATAAATTTTGAAAAATCTCTTTAACATTTTCGATTATCTTTACATTCATCTCAGGAATGCCAATAAAAAACGAAGCTATTTCTAGCAAGAATTTATCAGGATTTTTCAAAATTTTAAAATTGCCTATAAACATTTTTTTTTCAATATTGCATGCCAATATATATTCACCGACCCCGTATTTCCAAAAGGATATCTACTTAGACATGCCAAAATAATATATTGAATCAGGCTTTCCTAATTTGGGCTACGCGCCTGAGTTATACTAAAATAGACTTCCCGCTAAAAATTGCAGCTCATATTTTGTGACAAATTTAGTGTGACAAGTGCTTTCATTTTGAATTCAATTTGATCCGTTATACACATAGTAAAAAAAAAATCAAGCTTAGAAAGAGTCTGAATGACGATGCAAAAGTCGTCTAACACTATTTTTAGAATTAAGATTTCGTTTCAAGTTTACCACTTCGATTTAAATAGCAATTGTGTTACATTTTGGTAGATTTTATATACTAAACCATTCGGATTTTATTTATTAATGATAATGAGATGTATTTAACAATTTTATGAATAATTTTATTTTTTAAGACATGTATAGCTTTCCCCCAAGATATACTCCCTTAAAGAACTTATGGTTACAGAATGTCTATGCTATATATCGCTAAAAGTAACAACATTACTCGGTGTCAGTATAATGTGACTAGGTGGAATATCATAGCATGTGTCTGCGGCATGATACTCCAGTGTGACAGCGCTTAGAATACTATCTCAAGTAGACACCGTCGCGATATGACTGAAAAATTGTTGAAAGCGACGCTAACAACTACAACTGAAATAAAGTGTCCCGCTCTGACCGCATGGAAGTCCTGCAATGCTTAGAAAGTGTATGAGTTTTAAAAAGTAAACTTAAAAAGTACTTCCTTCTTGAACTGACCTCATCATATAATAACTGTCTGTAAGAGGACCCCGAAAGAGATGCAGTTTAGCAACATTGCCGAGAAATGGCAGAGACATGTGAACAGAAATAAATTTTACGCTAACGGTTATTTTTTGTGATACTTTTCTCATTTTTCAGCACTTTTTAAGGCAAGAAATAAGAAACATCTTTTTAAATATCGACATGAAATCTTCGGTACCCTTGAGTAATTTACTTCTTTACCTTTCTACGTCTATATACAATGTATATGGCTATGCTGTGAAGATAAAATGTTTTGCTTACGCAAGACAGAAGGCCCACTCTACCTGTCAAGTTAGTATAAAAAATAAGTATTTCGTAAAACAATTCAACATCATTCGTTTTAAACCCGTAATAGTTGTATTTTAGAAGAAAAGTATTAAATAATCAATAGTTAGAAATGGTCAATATTGTTAAAATTATTAGCTTTAATTTGGTACAAATATTATTAAATTCCGACAAAGGTTCAAAGACTTATTTAAGAAATGCCAAAGGTGTTTATTAGTCTTCCGATCTCTGAAATTAGGTCACTGGTAATAAATGAGGCTGAATGCTAGCCTGTGTCATTGGCCGGGGTCAAACATAACTGTTTCACGTTGGTCTATTGGTCATTTCTTAGAACACGTAGAGCGGGTGTTTGACCCAAAAATGGTAATTTTGAATATCACACATTAGAACTGGTTATATCACATAAATCAAGGAATTTTAAAAGAAGCTTTCAAATTCCTTGCATAAATGAATATGTGATAGCACGTATTTGGGCACTAAAAGTTATACAACTGATTATACATTGACCTATCAATTTTGCCCTCTCCCCAAGTATAGTTGGTACCGAAACCAACACCAGATGAATTAAACAGCCACGAAATCCGACGACATCGTAGTGGGGAAATAAATGTACAACAAGTGTTATATATTTCTTCGAATTTTATAATATTTATTTATGAGAGTATTGAAAGAGTCTTGCAATATTACAGGAGTTCATAGGAAAGATACACGAGAACAGAGACATGTAATTTTTAAAATCCGGCGTTGATGAAAGTAAATATGATGCCTGTAATAAACTATATTTATATTTATATTTTGTAGCCTACGTAGGCTATTTTGTTTATAAAAAAAGTGAGAATTACGGTCTTCATGGAGTTTCCATGATTTTACTCACTTATTTGTAATTTCTTTTCAAACATGTTTTTGTTTGGGTTTTTTTCGTGGGATCAGAATTCTACTTTTGCAATGGTTTCACAAATATAATCAATTTACAAATAAGAATAAGTTTTTTTACGCATTATAAATGAAGATGTGATGATGTGCTCGCATAATGTGTTTAGTGTGACATATTGCATGTCTTTAAGGAATTTTTTGACGGTAGTTATTTGCGCCTACTGAGTGGTCAATAACTATATCTAATAAAACAAGCTAATTTAATCAAACTAAGAATTAGATATACCAAAAAACAAACGTTTGACACAGTTATTCCCCTTACATAAACTTCTCCATTTGTTCGTAATTGACAGGTGCTAGAGTAGTTGATTCGCAGTAAACGCTACCATGCACATTCAGTAGTTAAACACATGCAAGTGAGTTTACAGTAGTTGTACATGTAATTCTGATATTAAATATTGACTTTCCTATTTAAATAGGACTGGAAGACCTGGAATGAAATTACATCCAGATCACCAGATCGCAGGGATTCAAACTCGAAATTCGAAGTTGGCCTTTAAATGGAAATAAGATTACTGCCATTGACTCCCAACGTCCGTTACGTAAACTGAAAATGACGGTGGAATTTGCGTTTCTGTATTAAATATAGACTTTGAGTGCATGTATTTGTATATGCTTATATAATTTTAGGCTGATTAAATAACGCGTGAATGGACAGCTTTTTTATTATTTGGATATCCAATCTGCTGTCCATAACATAAATGCTTGGGAGACACAAAATAAAAATCTTTAAAAAAGCTCCTTACAGATGTGCAATATTTCACACTTATATCATTTATGAATAGTTGGCAGTTAGGACACTTCACTAAATGGAAGCATGTTTGCTAAATGTACTTCACCCATAACCTACTCACATTCCACCTGAACATATAGTTTAAACTATTTATTTTAATTTGATTGCGAAACAAGTTCTTACAACTTACGCAAATCATGCTCGAAGGCTTCCTGGTTGGAACTCCGATCATGGGTTTGGTGCTCTATCACTGGACCACCAGCTCCACACCTGAACATTTCCTTATTCCACACCTGAACATTTCCTTATTCCTAATACAAGAACAAGTTGTCTATCCCATTCTCTGACCTACAGACATATCCAAACAAATTCTGACTTTAACAATTTTCTTTCTTCCCTCGCACTATTGTCTAGTGGAACTCACTCCCTGGAAATAGTGTCTCTCTTTCAAGATCCCAATCAGTTCGGACAGTCAGTGTACCAGGTTGAACATGTGTCCCCTTAGAGACCTGCTCTGTTTTTAACATGATTTTATATACAACCGAAATGCCGTGTTTTTGTTTCTCAACTATTAAGTAACCAAAGAATCCATATTTCAGAATTAGTAAAATGGCTAGACGCCATCAGATGAGTAACATGGAAGACATGTTTACATCTGTGTCACATGGCAGTTTTGGGGAACTCCAGTCATACTTGGTCAATGGTGGAATAGTAAATTTAAAGGATGGACAAGGTTCAACGCTCCTTCATAAGGTGATTACCATACTATTATCTGATTTGAATGTTTGAATATTTAGCTTCATTTAATGCCATCAAGGGCTAACAGCTGATCAGTTAACCTAACCACTCTTTCTTGGGATCCTGGAAAGTAAACTAGCACTTGAGCACACCGATCTCCGCGAGTAACTGATAACTTTCCCACTTGAATCAGTGAAGAGAGATGAATGACAATGATATTCAATGTCATATATCAATCATTATAGAAACTGTGGCAATTGTACAGTGGTAGTACATATATAACCTGTAGTAAAGGGCCATCACTGTACGGCTATGACAGTTATAATGATTTTCTGATGATTATTGATCAGTTGAAGTGTTAAGAAATAATTTTTTCAGAGCAAATTAACCTGTATTAAGCAACAGTTTGTCTCAAAAAACATTTTTGCTAATTTCCTGGCTGCTTAAAATATGTTTGACTGTAATACAATGTGGTTTTCTAAATATTTGGTGGAAAAAACTTATTTTTAATACTTCAAATCTCTGAATAGTAAATTTATTTCTAATTCCCAACTGTTATGCTATTCAATTTTTGTTTGCATTACCAGAGACTGTTGAAATATTTCATTTTCAGCACCAATTTACCAAACTGTCATTAGACAGTATACAGTTGTCTTGCTGAAGTTTACTGCGACAGACACATGCCATTATATCATATGCCATCCAACTTCATTGAACTGACACAGTTGTCATCTGATCCTAGAACTGTCTACTTCATGCTAAAAGGATTACTTAATTTTTTGTACACCCATCTTAGGTGCTGTATGATATTCGTCTATATTTGGGTCAGTATGTGAATGGTCAAGGTCACTGTAACTCCAGTAATGCAATAGAATACATGTGTTTTCACTTTTGTCATTTTAGAAATACATTACAAGATTGGATTACAAGAAATTGTGATATTCAAAACTTGCAAAAACATAAAAATACTAGATAAATATTCTTTATTGGTTATTGGCAATTTAAATTGTGTTCACTTGTAGGTAATATTTACTATTACAAATACCAGTTAGGATTTTTGAACTTCAGTTAATGATTAAAAGAAATTGAATCATAATTAAATTATGTGAATGATTTGTTACCATTTGAGTTTCTGGAAAATCTTTTCAATTTACAAACAAGCATATCATGCCATTTCAGAGGGAGCTGTTGTTAAAATCTTTTATAGTATTTGTCTGGATCAACAGTCACATTTTTTATTGTTAAGCAAAGTTAATGATCTGGTATAGAGCAGATTTAATGTGGATTCATGCAGTTTTCAGTTACAGTTATGAGGGGTGCATCATTGTATGTGTATGTAGTCACTATAGCATTGTCATGGCTAAAAATATTAATTATTAAAAGAGATCTGTATGATATTTTTTGGAAATTTTTCGAACATCCCTCATATTTACAAAAACATGACATTGTTTTACTTTTATAATATTATCTATCGGAAAATTGATACAACCATTTTTTTGTTAAACAGCTAATTGCAGATCAGATATATTCCCAATTAAAATACAGGGTATTGTGGTGGTTTAGTGGTTAGCATACATGCTCCAAGAGGTCCCCTGTTCGATTATCAAAGGGATTTTGCCCCAAGTTTTTCAAATGCACTCCCATAGTACCTTATTTTTGAGAAAATACTGTGAAAGCAATCCTTTGGAGGGGGGGGGGGGGTTTAAAGCAGTCAGACCCATTTACAGGGAGAGTCATACCCAGTGTTCGTAAAATAATTGATGATTCAAATGGCCATAGTATGTTTATGCATATTTGTGCCAACTAAAAACGTGAAATTTATTTTACAGGCAGTGAAGGAGAATCATATTGAGAAGGTAGAGCTTTTACTCAGAAGTCCAGGTTGCTTCATTGATGCTCTTGACAAACACCACTGTACAGCCCTCCATGTGGCAGTGCAGAAGGGTCATAACTCTGTCCTGGAGATTCTTCTTGATGCAAGTGCCAATGTAAATACTGTGTCAGATCATCACACAACTCCTCTGATACAAGCAGTAGTCACAAATAACATCCCGGCTGTTAAACTTATACTCGAAAAATCATTGGCCTGTGATGTTGACATGGAAAATTATTACCAGCAGTCTGCCTTATCACTGGCCATCTTCAATGACAGCTCGGAGATATGTGAACTCTTATTACGACATGGTGCTTCTGTAAAGAGTTTATACCATAAAAACTTTACAGTCGATATATCTCGGCATCTTTGTAACAGTATAGAAATGATGAAAACTTTCCTTGATTACGGAAAAGACAACAATCTTTATCGTCACCTTATGACGGCATGTATATTGAAAAAAACTGATGTTGCGGAGATGATTCTTAAAAAATACGAAAACCCATTCGAAAGTAATGGTTTCGCAATTGTTATGAAAAAGGAAGATGCAGAAGTCTATGAAACCTTGGCGAAATCAATCATAAAATCATACAAACTTGCCACAAAGTGTTCCAGGAATAATGAACTGCTAATGATGATGTTAAGTTTCTGTCAGTCGGAGCAAAGTGAATTTCAAAGAAATCACAAACTGCGAACAGTGTCAATGATACGCTTGTTGGTGAATTATGGGTTACAAATACATCCACAGACTTCGGTAAAAACATGTGATTATGACTGTAAGTGCAGGAAAGCCATCTTCACGGCACTGCACAAGTTGCATTCTGTAACTTCTCTTAAAGGACAGAGTTGCTCTGTGATTAGACAAAACTTAATATCAGGAAGTACAAATTTCACAACAGAGTCAGTAAATTCTCTCCCTTTACCAAAAATTTTACAAGAATACATTTGTATGACTGACTGGTGACAAATACTAGAAATGATTCAGCAGGGCTTGAAATTGATTACCAAAGTTATTTGTCCTCCTTTTCCAAATTTTTGTCATCCTCAACCTGTGTATTAAACTCTCTTGCCAATCTTATAGCTCTCACTGCTGTGGTTGTTTTGGCTTGAGACAACATCTCTGTACAAAAACTTCATATGTGAAATTTGCCAGTCACTTGTAGAATGATGGTGGTTCTATTCAGATTTCCCTTTCAGATTTCTATTCTGAGGTTTTGTTCTGCCAAATAAAACAGGCTGAACGGTTCCCAGCCATATAAAACTGTGATAGTGTATATTGCACTCCATTACAAAATTGTCTTTCTTATCCATTGCATAAAACAGGTTAAAAGGTCTCAGTCATCATAATATTATCTTATCATTTGCATTTAACTGGTCCCCTGTAATTATTCAGATGTTGTACTGACACTAGGTATTATGTTACCAGTTGTTAATCTGAACAGACCAACACACTATTTCTGCCAGGACTAAATATCTGTTCCAATATTACAAAAGTTTAGTTATTGATCATTGTATGACCTTGTTCTAAAGATCTCTCCCTACTCATCAAGGCCACAATTGTTCCACCATATGGCTTTTATACTTACATGGACATTCATCTTAACTACTCTTTTCTGGGATCCTGAAAGGTAAACCATTATGAATTATGTACAAGTTTGGATAAGATTCATTGAAAAATGGGGGAAGGGGATTCTACAAGAAAAAGGTTAACAGACTACGGACAATTTACAATGACATTAGCCCTGCTGGCCTTTGGCCAGTAAAGCTAAAAATGGTTACAAATGAATAAACCTTTTTAAAGTTTTTTAATTTATTTAAGCATTTATTATTCTTTTAAAGGGTGTATAACAGGAAATAATGCTATAAATATCTTAAAAAATTAAAATAGTTTTAAATTTGATAAAAAGCATCTCATTATTATTAATAAATAAAATCCAAATGGTTTGGCATGTCAAATCCACCAAAATATGACAAAATTGATATTTAAATTTGACTGGTAAACTTGAAACAAATCGCCATTCTAAAAATAGACGGCATTGAAATACTACTTGATGACCTTTATGTCAACATTCAGACTCTTTCTAAGATGAAATAAAAATGAAATCATGTGACATACATAATACATCACAAAATATGTTGCAATTTTAAGCAGGAAATCTATTTTAATCTTACATAAGCATATAGCCCAAGTTAGGAAATCCCATTTCAATATATTATTTTTGCATTTTTAAATTTATATCCTTTTGGCAATATGGGATCAGTGAGTATAGTCATGATATGTTGGAAATCATTTTTTAACCAACTTTAATATTTTTAAGAATCCTGATATACCCCCTTTAAATAAAACTCGTATGGTTGCAATACTTTAACACTGTAGCATATTTACTGATATTTTATTGTTTTTGTCTCGCTGCGACGAAGGAGCAAAAGCAAGATTAAGTTGTTGCTTTTATGGCGGCGGCTGCGTCAAACATTTATATTTAGCTCAAATGTTAAGTTTTCGTTTTTACACTATTTCTCAACAATTACAAGTGCTAGGACACTCATACTTGGATCATAGTTATAACTAACACCCTGCATCACATTATATACTAAAGATGCTGAGTGTGACCTACATTTCATGGTCCATTGACATTGTTTGATGCTGAATTATGCATTTACCTCCAACGTTAAGTTTTCGTTATTACACTATTTCTCAACAAGTACAAGTGCTAGGACACTCATACTTGGATCATAGTTACAACTAACACCCTGCATTACATAATGTAATGCAGATGCCGAGTACTTTTTTTTAATTTTTTAAAAAATTTTATTCTTTTTTTATTTTTAATTTTTTTATTTTATTTTTTTTTAAAGATATGTTTTACTTAGAAATACTGGTTAAAGTTTTTTGTTTTAAAATATGTTTTACTTAGAAATACTGGTTAAAGTTTTGTGTGCAACTACCATCAAGTTCATATTTCAAAAATCACTTAATGTTTTTGACACAATACTTCTTACAATATTTCTTAGTCATTAAATCTACTACATTAACCAAGTTAGATAACTCTTGCATGAATAAAGTGCAAATTCTTGTGTCATATTTTTGCAAATCGTGGCTGTTACTTAATTCATCAAATCAGATAACTATTGTAAATAACAACTCTTTAATATATTATGGAAGTTGTTATGTCATTTCTCTGTTACCACTGGATTAAAACAATAATTTTTGAGCTTTACAGATACATGCTGCCATTTTTGTCATTGTATTTTAATTTTTTTCTCTCCCATGTGTGTATTAACGATCAAAGCGGACATGGCGAGACATATTATTCCATGGAATTCTTGGTTTAATCAATGGTGCATTAAAAGGCATTATAGATAGATTTTCTCCTATACTTTCAATTCCTGTACTATCTTCTAGGATTCATTAAAAGTTGAACATTAACATCATTACTATAACCCAGCTGCCAAGTGTGTATTGTAATTACACTGTATCTAACAGCCAGGTGTGTTTTGTAATAACACTATATCTAAAAGTCAGATGTATTGTAATTACACTGTATCTAACAGCCAGGTGTGTATTGTAATTACACTGTATCTAGCAGCAAGATGTGTATTGTAATTATACTATATCTAAAAGTCAGATGTATTGTGATTACACTGTATCTAACAGCCAGGTGTGTATTGTAATAACACTGTATCGAGCAGCCAGAAATGTATTGTAATTACACTATATCTAACAGCCAGGCATGTATTGTAATAACACTATATCTAAAAGTCAGATGTATTGTAATTACACTGTATCTAACAGCCAGGTGTGTATTGTAATTACACTGTATCTAACAGCCAGGTGTGTATTGTAATTACACTGTATCTAGCAACAAGATGTGTATTGTAATTACACTGTATCTAAAAGTCAGATGTATTGTAATTACACTGTATCTAAAAGTCAGATGTATTGTAATTACACTGTATCTAACAGCCAGGTGTGTATTGAAATAACACTATATCTAAAAGCCAGATGTGTATTGTAATTACACTGTATCTAACAGCTAGCTGTGTAAGTCTATTATAATAACACTGTTTCTAACAGCCAGCTGTTTATTGTAATTACACTGTATTAAAAAGCCAGCTGTGTATTGTAATTACATTGTATTTAACAGCTACCTGTGTAGGCCTATTGAAATTACACTTTATCTAACAGCCAGGTGTGTTGTAATAACACTGTATCTAAAAGTCAGATATGTATTGTAATTACACTGTATCTAACAGCTAGCTCTGTATTGTAATAACACGGTATCTAACAGCCGGGTGTGTATTGTAATTACACTGTATCTAACAGCCAGATGTGTATAGTAATAACACTGTATCTAACAGCCCGTTGTGTAGGCCTATTGTAATAACACTGTATCTAACAGCCAGATGTGCATTGTAATTACACTGTGTCTAGCAGCCAGATGTGTATTGTGATTACACTGTATCTAACAGCCAGGTGTGTAAGCTTATTGTAATTACACTGTATCTAACAGCCAGATGTGCATTGTAATAACACTGTATCTAGCAGCAGATATGTATTGTAATTACACTGTATCTAACAGCCAGATGTGCATTGTAATAACACTGTATCTAGCAGCCAGATATGTATTGTAACTACACTGTATCTAACAGCCAGGTGCGTATTGTAATAACACTGTATCTAAAAGTCAGATGTATTGTAAATACACTGTATCTAACAGCCAGGTGTGTATTGTAATAACACTGTTTCTTAAAGTCAGATATGTATTGTAATTACACTGTATCTAACAGCCAGCTATGTATTGTAATTACACTGTACCAGCTGTGTATTGTTATCACACTTTATCTAACAACTAGCTGTGTATTGTAATAACACTATATATAATAGCCAGATGTGTATTGTAATTACATTGTATCTACCAGCTGGCTGTGTATCTAAAAGTCAGATATATTGTAAATACACTGTATCTAACAGCCAGGTGTGTATTGTAATAACACTGTTTCTTAAAGTCAGATATGTATTGTAATCACACTGTATCTAGCTGTTGAGGCCTATTGTTATAACATTGTATCTAACAGCCAGTTGTGTATTGTAATTACACTGTATCTAACAGCCAGCTGTTTAAGCCTATTGAAATTACACTGTATCTATCAGCAAAGTGTGTATTGTTATAACACTGTATCTAAATGTCAGATGTATTGTAATTACACTGTATCTAACAGCCAGGTGTGTATTGTAATAACACTGTATCTAACAGCCAGGTGTGTATTGTAATAACACTGTATTTAAATGTCAGATGTATTGTAATTACACTGTATCTAACAGCCAGGTGTGTATTGTAATAACACTGTATCTAGCAGCCAGATATGTATTGTAATTACATTGTATCTAACAGCCAGGTGTGTATTGTAATAACACTATATTTAAATGTCAGATATATATTGATTGTAATTACACCATATCTTACGTGTATTGTAATAACCCTGTATCTAAAAGTCAAATATGTATTGTAATTACACTGTATCTTACAGCTAGGTGTGTATTGTAATAACACTGTATCTAACAGCTAGTTCTGTATTGTAATAACACTGTATCTAACAGCTAGCTGTGTATTTTAATCACACTGTTTATAACAGTCATATGTGCATAGTTATTATACTGTATCTAGCAGCCTGATGTGTATTGTGATAACACTGTATATAGCAGCCAGAAGTGCATTGTAATAACTCTGTATCTAAAAGTCAGATATGCACTGAAATTACACTGTATCTAACAGCCATGTGTGTATTGTAATTACAATGTATCTAAAAGCCAGATGTTTATTGTAATTACACAGTATCTAACAGCCAGTTGTGTATTGTAATGACACTGTATCTAACAGCCAGATGTGTATTGTAATTACATTGTATTTAACAGTCAGCTGTGTATTGTAATGACACTGTATCTAACAGCAAGGTGTGTATTTTAATTACACTGTATTTAACAGCCAGATGTGTATTGTAATTACACAGTATCTAACAGCCAGTTGTGTATTGTAATAACACTGTTTCTAACAGCCAGATGTGTATTGTAATTACCCTGTATCTAACAGCTAGCTGGGTATTATAATCGCACTATCTAACAGCTATCTGTGTAGGCCTATTGTAATTACACTGTATCAAACAGCCAGATGTGCGTTGCAATTACACTGTAACTAGCAGCCAGATGTGTATTGAAATCACACTATCGATTACACTTCCAGGTGTGTTTTGTAATAACACTGTAGCTAACAGGCCGGGCCCGATTAGTTCAGCAGGTAACGCGTCTGACTATCAATCCAGAGGTTGTGAGTTCGAATCCAGCCCTGTAATGATTGATATACGATAGTGTGTCTCATTATCATTTGTTTCTCACCGCTGATTCAAGCGAGAAAGTTATCAGTTACTTGCGGAGATGGGGTGTGTTCGAGTACTGGTTAACCTTTCAGAGTCCCAGGAAACAGTGGTTAGATTAACTGATCGTTTGTTAGCCCTCGATGGCACAAAAATGACGCAAAACATTCAATCAGTCAATCTATAGCTAACAGCTAGCTGTGTAAGCCTACTGTAATTACACTATCTAACAGCCATGTATTGCACTGGCCCTTGGGGAATCTCTTCATGCAGATTGTGTTTTCCAAGCTGTCAGCCTCATACCCAGCATCCTGTGGGGCCAGGCTCCTGGTCAAGAGGTTCCTAGGCAGAAGGGGATTGAGCCCCAGATTGAACAAGATGAAAAAAAAAATCTGCATTATGTGTCGAGAAAGGATGGTCAAAGCTCTACATCGCATTATGCAAATGAAATAGAGGTCAAAACTCTACATTCTATGCCCAAAAAGAGGGGTCAAAACTGTGGCACATATGTACTAACCAAGATATAGGGAGTGTCCCTCCCAACTCCCCCCCCCCCCCCCCCCCCCCCTCCCGACTGTCCAATGGGGGAAAGGCAGCATGATCATTACGGTAAAGGGAGTGTGAAAATATTGACATACGTTTCTGAATTTCCCTGCACCAGTCTCATCACTGTAAAATGACTGTTACGGTGAAGGCAGTGTGCATGTATTGGCAGGTGTTTCTGTATTTCACTTCACCAATCTCATCACTTTAAAACGTTATGATCGTTACGGTGAAGGAAGTGTGCATGTATCGGCAGGTGTTTCTGAATCTCGATGCACCAATCTCATCACTGTAAAACGTTATGGCCGTTACGGTGAAGAAAGTGTGCATGTATCGACAGGTGTTTCTGAATCTCGATGCACCAATCTCATCACTGTAAAACGTTATGGCCGTTACGGTGAAGAAAGTGTGCATGTATCGGCAGGTGTTTCTGAATCTCGATGCACCAATCTCGTCACTGTAAAATGTTATGGCCGTTACGGTGAAGAAAGTGTGCATGATCATTATGGTGAAGGGGGAGTGCATGTATTGTCAGGTGTTTCTGAATCTCATCACTTTAAAATGTTATGATCGATACGGTGAAGGGAGTGTGCATGTATCGGGTGTTTCTGTATTTCGCCGCATCAACCTCGTCACTTTAAAACGTTATGATCGTTACGGTGAAGGGAGTGTTCATGATACTATCGCCAGGTGTTTCTGAATTTCGACACACCAATCTCGTTACTGTAAAACGTTATGATCGTTACGGTGAAGGGAGTGTGCATGTATTGGCAGGTGTTTCTGTATTTCGTCGCACCGATCTCGTCACTATAAAACGTTATGATCGTTACGGTGAAGGGAGTGTGCTTGTATTGGCAGGTGTTTCTGTATTTCGCCGCACCAATCTCGTCACTGTAAAACGTTACGATCGTTACGGTGAAGGGAGAGTGCATGTATTGGCAGGTGTTTCTGAATTTCGCCGCACCAATCTCATCACTTTAAAACGTTATTATCGATACAGTGAATGGAGTGTGCATGTATTGGCAGGCGTTTCTGTATTTCATCGCACCAATCTCATCACCTCACCTCAGACAGAAACGTCAACGCTCAGACCTGACGCCCCGAGTCTGGCACATTATTATGTTGGCATTTCGGAAGACATGGTGTGCTGCCCGATACACGTTGTCCGCTTTACAGCCAGTTCCTTACAACAAAGCGGTGTGCAATTGATAGAGTGGTCAGCATTATCGCCATACTTAGCACCTATAGAAAACGCATGCGCAGAACTGAAAATGTGTTAACGCACGCCAACCTCCACCTGGGGACGTTCAAGTACTTCACCAAGCACTTGTTCATGAGCGGAACAGCATACAACAAGCCCAGATTTCAAATAGTATCCATTCAATGAGAAGTCGCTGTCGTGCGTGCGTCAATGCGCAAGGAGACTATACAAAATACTATTTTGTGAATTTAGATAACAGGGGTTGCATGCTTCAAATCAATTAAAAGAAGTGATACTCCCATTAGATTTTGATGATAATTTCCAGGAAAGGTAGAAATGTGTTATATTATGAAATAAAATAAATAAAAGAAACACGGGGCGGTAGTCTAATGGATAGAGTGTTGGCCGCTCACGACAAAGATTGCGGGTTCAACACCCCCCCCCCCCCCCCCCGGTCGATCCGAACAACACTCAGTACTGGTTCTACCAAGGAAGCGTACTCGCGAGCTGTTCATATAAGCTCTGAGCTTTCATCGCAATCGAGCTAAAATAAATTAGTATAAACTAAAAAAAAAACCGATAAAGAACTGAATTTATTATTTGTGTTTATCTGAGTGATACGTTTGTTAAGTATTTCAGTGTGTGTATTACTTTGGTACAAGACGACGAATCTCCATATAGTTGTTATAAATAAGGAAGAGTGTTATAAGATAAATAACAGTTTTATATATTTATACGAAAATATACATACCAAACACATTTACTCGCGGCACAAATGTCAAATAAATATATTATGAATGTAGATAAAGTACATTTACACATACTCATTAAGCAACAGCTAGTGTGGTAAATCTTGGCAAAATAGTAAAAATATAATAGTCACTCTCTCTCTCTCTCTCTCTCTCTCTCTCTCTCTCTCTCTCTCTCTCTCTCTCTCTCTCTCTCTCTCTCTCTCTCTCTCTCTCTCTCTCTCTCTCTCTCTCTCTCTCTCTCTCTCTCTCTCTCTCTCTCTCTCTCTCTCTCTCTCTCTCTCTCTCTCTCTCTCTCTCTCTCTCTCTCTCTCGCCAGTCTCTGAGCAAAAAGTGTGGGTGCTATAACTCCATATATGACATGCGACACGTACAGCGCGAACAAATTTTATGCACAATAAAGGAAGAATGAAATATTTTAATCGTAAATCAATTTGTATAGAAAGAGTCTTAAAACTAGTTGTTATAAAATTAACACAAATTTGGAATTTTAATGACACCAGTTGAAAACTATACGTATTGTACTCTGTATAAATATAGATGAAACTTATTTAGTTACAGCTTCCATCCTTCCAACCATCTCTCCATCGTTCATTCACAAGTCGACAATCAAATTCTGGTTTTCCCAGTTTTCTGTTGACTCTGTTATGTCTGTTACACATCCATTGAGAGAAACTTTTCTGGTCCTTTGTATCTGGTTCATTCTTCTTAATACTATATAAATGTATAATTTGAATATATTAAAATGACATGTTTCACATAGGTTAATATAGCAAATAAACAAGGGCCTCGAACGGCTAGATTCCGGCTGGCCTGACCACATTCCGACTACAAAGATTTAAAACAGATGCGTGCGTGCGTGCGTTCGTGCTTGCGTGCGTGCGTGTGATTGTTGTGCTCTAATGCACTACTGTCAATCATTTTACATATCTAATGAAAAATACAGACAAATGAAATAAAAATGCCCGAATTTACTCATTTGTCAGTTGCCGTTAACAAATATCTTATAAGTATGCTACAACTGTTAATGTTTGATTAATGAATGAATAGGGTTTTACGGCGTACTAACACATTATAGGTTAGTCGACGCCAACACGAAGGAAGATTCCAGGTTCACTCTACATGTACAAAAACAACAAATTAGCATACAGATTAAAAAAATAAATCAACAAATGAATATGCAGAATGAACCTAGAACCTTGATATCTGCAGAACTGCAGAGTTTCAGCAAATTATATCGTATAACTCAATTTGTCGCTTCTTACGACATGCATGAGCCACAGTTATCCTAGTCTTGTCATCACTCATGGCTCCCTGCAACCACACAGGGGTTGATAATTTAACCACAATAGTGAACATGACAAAAATGATAAATGAACATGACATCCATTCGGAGGATTCCTACCCCTCTGCAGAGATCGACAGTGATTCTATTCTTAGCCGGAACCACACGGGCTTAATGCTTGATTAAAAAAACGACCGTATATGTAGAGTTCATGGATATATTTTACTCTAACTTGTTGTATTTGACAACACTAGACCACATATATATATATTTAATAAACAGAGATCATTTAAGTTAGTTGCCGTTCGGGGTATAATATCTTAACAACAAATGACATTTTCCAAAGTTTTGCATAAGCATCTTTTGTTGAACACATTAATAACAGATATTGTGATTTTGGTATCAAAAGAAAGGAAACATATATAAAGTTATCTCTGCCTTGAAAATTTGAACAAAATGAACAAATTTTGAAGATAGTTATAATTAAGATAATGGCCGTGGTTCAGTGGTAAAGGCTAAAGCACCGAATCCATGATCGGAGGGTCGTGGGTTCGATACTTCGCCACGGCTATGTGTGGTGTCCTTGAGCAGATACCTTTTCCGCATATGCATATTACTGGCTTAACCCAGGAAGATTTCGAGCGTGGTTTGTCTAAGTTGTAAGAGTTTGTTTCACAATCGAAGTGAAATAAATAAGTTTAAACTAAATAATGGCCGTAGAACAAATTCCAGGCACTATATACTGAAAAAAATATCTTCCGCTATGTCTAAGTGCAGGTATATCGAAATATTAAAATAAAGTTTAATTTATTTTATATGCATCGCAGTAATATTTTATGGTGCATTTGTCTAGAAAGTAGTATGGCTCTAGTGTTGCAGGAAACGGGTAAACTTATTGATTAAATCTGGAAGGGTTGAAAACAAAAAGCACAGTTGCACTTAGCAGCGGAAGTTTCTTTTTGTTCAGCAATTTTACGTTCACGTAAACTTTGTGGTGGAATTTTAGGCATATTAAAAAACTGAATTAGGAAAACTGAACAACAACGTAATCTTCTAATAGAAAATGTATAAAATCAAACTGAAAATGTCATTTGATAACAAACGGAAGATACTTGTACGTGCATTCACGTGGAAAACGATTTTCGCGCTGTCTGTTTTGTCTAACGCGCACATGCTAGTTATAGTTAGTTTTATTTGATATTGAAAAGTTCGACCAAACTATGTAGGTCATTTTAAATGTTTATTTCTGTTTATAACATTAAATATATATGTATGTAAATCAGAAGTTCCTTTTTTTTGTTTAGTTTACATGGTATATATATATATATACAATACCATCCTTCGTGACCTAGTTCGTCACCTCGGAAGTGGGAGGCCGAGGGCTCGAATCCTGGTGGGAGTACAAGTTTCTTGTTGTTTTCTGATTCGGTCGGTTGCTCAATTAGCAGCTAGTTAAACTGAGGGGTACCGAATGTCCAACACTGACATCCGGCAATGGTAGTTTTTGGGGAATAAACCTTGTAGTACATAAAGGTGTCACATAAACCCATTCTAGCCGGCTATTTCAATATGGGTAATATTATACACAAATACTTAATACCTTTATAAAACAAAATGTGACTGGTCATTGAAAAATATCATTAACAATCAGAAGGATAACATAAAGTGATAACTGACTCGTTTCTGAAACCTTTGGCACAAACATCACATGGATAGAACTTTCCAAACAGATACATCATATCTTTCATGTCCTTTTGTTCTTGCTGCGAGGGCTTGTCTGGGTAGAACGCAGCCATTGTGTGGAGGAAAAACCATGCATCTCTACCTAACTCTTTTTTATCCAGGGGACATTCTTTACATCTCTGGTTCTCAGCTTTTGCACCATCAGTTTTTCCAGCTGTGGACGTTGAGTTGGGACTAGTTTCCTTTTTTCTGAATTATAGAAGACCAACACTATTAATCACCGGTATGCACATTATTGTATAGAGGATCTTACATGAGTGCTCGTTTATTACTGAATTGATTAAACAAGTTGGCAAAAACATATTATACGAGGCTCTGTCGAGCATAGTATCATTTTTGCCAACGAAATTCACTAATAAATGAGCACGAATGTACTGAATATTCTTTTTATCACACGACTCGACACATTTACCATTTATCTAACAGATCACTCATATAAGGAACGAGAATAAATAGGACATATACTAGTTCCGTCAGTCGTCGTATAAGTAATGTCTCAAAAAGACGTCAATTTACCATGACAAAATTGACGTCATATATACTCGTATATACAAGTCGGAAAGCAGGGTTTTGCAGAAAACGCCGAGCGATGAATCGCAAGTGATATTGCACTATGTTAATATATAAAATATGTCATTGGTTTATTACACTCCTGTACCGTGAAAAATGTGATAAATCACAATATAAAACAAGACGGATCTGACTCAATAATCGTGATATAGCTTACTCTTAAAACAACAACTTTTTTTTCTATAAATTAAAAGCCTCAAGTTATTCATTTTAAATGAGAACTATTAAAACCTTGATAATACATGGGCAACAAGTACTGTTTATTATCCGATATTGTCAATTCAAGACATTATCGGATACCAATCATATTATATACTCAAACACAAAAGAAACTCAATGTTCATTATTTGACGTCAACATATGTGTGTAGGAATTTTTTAAAACTTTTTTTTTCGGGATGGGAGGGCGAGGTAAACGTACTAAGGAAGCTACCTATAACGCGAAATGATTGTTTATGATTATTTAAAAAATCGACATTTTGGAGTTTGTCACTGAATACATGTGATTAATGAAACACAGTTGCGTTTCGTTTGTATTTAAGTATTTACAACCTAAAACAAATAACTGATGGACTGACTAGCTCACCTTTAGCTTTGTTCAGTTGAGCTAAAAGAACGTTGGCATAAAATATCATGCAACGATGAACATCCGAGCATACTGTGCCAGTTTCATCAATGTATACGTGTATTGGAATATAGAGAGTTAAATGCGTTTTTATTGAACAACACACGTAAGACTTGGTGGGTCAGAGGTGTGTCGATAGAGGTACTTATTCCGTACTTGGAACAACTTGTGGCTTATAATATTCCTACTGAATATATGTATATTCTTGACAATGAATCCTCTGTGCCGAAGCATATATATGCTAAACGACGTTGCTATTACATTATCGCGTGCATTCATTCCCGATAATAACCGGACTACTGGCGTATTGTTGATACAACATTCAAAGAAGAACGCGAAAAGGGTCTTTATAACTTAAGTTGGCGGTCAAAGTCTGAAATTCTCTAAATTTCGCTGATGGCTTGCTTTTATTGCTGGCAGTAACAACAATAACAATCTCTTTATTCAAGTCTTGTTTTTTCCCTTAACTTTTTTCATCAAAAAAATAACAACAGTTGACACTGGTCCAATCCATTTCATGCCTGCTAAACACACATATGGTATAGACGCCTGTGTGACTGTTCAGAGGCGGTGATCCATGCTTTTCCAAATATGTACTCTAGCCTTCTTATCTTAATTATTGCATAATTTATAATTTTTTATTAAAAAAATATTTAGTTTTGATTTAGATTTGTGAACAGAAGCAAAAATAATATTTTGTAAAGGTCAAGGTCATCCGGAATACTTTAAATGGAACAGAGTTGAGCAAAGCATGATTAGCTTTAATGAAACAGAGTTAAGCATCATCACTAAATATTTTATGTCAAGTATCATTTTTAGAATGGAGATT